>CM053772.1:204090779-204128204 GCA_028658325.1 Potorous gilbertii | reverse complement strand
TCTCTGCTGTCATAACTGGAAATGGGTTGATAAACACAGGAGCTGAGGTAGTCCCGGGAAGTTCTTTTATCTTAAAATTCTTTCCTTTGAGGAACTTGTCCTGGACAGAAGACATGAATGGGTCACATACTACTTTTTTTTTCCTTCTGATGTGTCAGTATCACATAATCATTACCAGGCTGAAGAATTACGGAGTTTGTGTATGGCACCAAACCTTGTACGTAAGCAAAAGTTGTTATTGGCAATATTAAGCTAGAAGCTATAACTCAGTCCTCTTTACACTCTATAGTACCAAGGAGCATATAGATGAGTGGTTGTGAAATTAGATAAGAAAGATTGCAGGACACTACAGTGGAAAATATTTTATCAAAGTGGCTTCTCTCTGCTTTCCGCCCACCATTCATTAAACTGGGTTCACTCTCCATTACTTCTATCTGCTTTATGAGTTGGCAAGAAAATCAGTGCCAAGTATCTGAGTACCTATAGGACATCAAATTCCAGAGCTAGAGAAGGGTGCACAAATTGAAGGATGCTATACTATGTGGCCACAAGAATGGTTTCAGCTTAAGGGATAATTTAAAGGCTATTGACTAAGTACCTACTATGGGACTGTGCTAATCACTATGAAGACAACAAAGAAATGTAAGAAGAACTTCTAACTTCATGGAGCAACCGAGGCTTTGCCTGAAAGTGCTGAAATCAGTGGAGGGGGAGGGGCATGTTTCCTCTCTGCTGAGGGGATCCATTTCTCAGGATCTTCTCTTTCCACTCAGCTGATATTTATCCTAGTTGCCAGTTTCCTAATTGCAGCTCTGTGTTTTTGACATGGCTCTTATACTTCAGCAGCCTACATTTTATTTAGGGAACAAAATATTAGTGGCATCTAGGTGGTGCAATGTTTCGAAAACTGGAGCCAGAGTCAGGAGGACCTGAGTTCAAATATGACCTCAGGTACTTACTAGCTGTGGGACAAGTCATTTAACTTCCGTTTGCCTTAATTTCCTCATCTGTAAAAAGGGGGATGACAATAGCACCTACCTTTCAGGGTTGTAAGATTCAGAGGAGAAAATATTTGTAAAGCACTCTAAAAACTCAAAGGACTATATAAGTGCTAGCTACTATAGTAATAATTACTATGTCCAAGAAGCCATCGATACAAGACACCTCGGATAAGTGTCAAATGAATAGTAAACATGACAAGTGGTTTTTGCAGAACCTCAGAATTTAAGAGTCTGAAGCGACTTCCTTGGTTGCCGCTTGATTCAACACAAACCTTAAAGGGATCCTCACTATAACACGCCATACAAGTGCTCACCTAGCTTCTGCTTAGATGTTATCATAAAAGGGCTAAATTATGGTGAACTGAGGAGGTCGAGAAAGGCTTAGTGAAGGACTGATCTTGAATTCCAGTCAACAGATTGAAGTGGATACAGTCATTCTGGACAGGGAGCATGCCAGTTTCAAAGGTGCTCTATTCAGGTACATGCCTCATAGAACATTTTTAACTTTATAAGGACAAATATGATCAATCCTGATGTATAGTTAGCTCCCTGGCCCTGAAACCATGCTGAAGTTTATTCTAGTTGACATGTTCAGAAAATAGATGTAAACTAGATTCCTAGTCACCAGATTTATGGGTAGTTGGGAGGAATGACTCTACGTGGAAACCTTATTCATAAAATTATAGCCTAGCTCTTGATAATCCCTTGTCATTCAAGCAGAGCAATGTGGATCTTCTTGGTGTGTATTTTTGGTGTGCATGTCAGTAGAATGACATTTTTGTAAAGCAAATATGAGATCCATGATGTATTTTCAAACATTTTTCTTGTTCCTCCCTATTTTCTCCCTCCTCCCTCATCCACAACACATTCCTAAGATGATAAGGAATAGTTATGAAAGAGAGATTTTTGTGTTTTTCATGCCAAATGTATGAAAAAATATGAAGATAAATGCTCCTAGACTTGGATCTATCACTTTTATAAATATTGGAATACCCAATAAAGTATTCTTAATTAAATTTGACATTTTTGAAACATTTTGATTATATCTCAATGTTTTATAATTTTTTTTAGGTGGTTAGGTTTCTGTTTCACTTGCCCCTCCACAATCCTAGCCAAATGCATTCTTTGTGGAATGGCTGCAATGGAGTACTCATCATGAGAACAGATACCATTTCGATTTAGAGAAAACTATCTGGGTTTCAAAAGCAAAAAAAAAAAATCTTGGCAATGGCATTGAGAAAGGTGCTTAACTTCATATTTTCTATGACAGGGAAGGATATACAATTCATTTTTGTTAGTTTATGAAAATAGTTTTAAAAGATAAAACTCCAGTAAACAAGTTTATTTTCATATCATTTAGAAATAAAATTTCACATATCTATGAAACCTTTCTTACCCTCTCTTGTTCTAACAATTTTATTGTGAAAGAGACTTTGAAGATGCATTCCTGGCCTGAGATCTCTACGAAGATTATGCAGTTTAATCAATGAACCATCTATGGAATCAGAGGCTACTGAGAGATCGATGAATGTTGTGAAAGATCACATATTGTTCTCTATTGTTTTCTGTGAAATAAAACATAGACCAGCTGTGATCAATTGCGGAATCACTGGACCTAAAACCAGCTTACTTTTTATGTGAGATATAAAAATTATTAAGAAAAAAGCTGACAAAATTTGTAAGGAAAGTTACTACAAATGAAAGTCAAAAGTAAGTTGGAGGTTAAATAATTTCTTCTCCTGGATTCCCTCGGAGAGCTTATTCAGCAGGAGACACTTGATTCTCTCCGTACTAGGAAAGTGGTGAGTGGAAGTGGTACTGTGTCTTTCACACAGTTTCCCTTTTGCTATCAATGTGAGCCTTGGAAAGAGCTGAGCTGAGCTCATCTTCTCCCCTTATGTGATAGGTCCCACTTCTGCCTGATCACTCCACCTATATTTTCCAATGTCAGTGCTTTGGTAAATAAATTAATTCTGGTTATTTTTTTAGAAGTTACCTTTACTCACTTCTGTATTATACCAGAATCATTGTACATCCAACAAAATGATCTTAAATTTGTCAGGCCAAAGTTTCCTCTTCTATGTTATATTGCACAGAATTCTAGGATCTTCTCTGAGTACTTTTAAATGAACACCATAGAATATTAACATTTAGCAACTCAAGAAAGAATTTAGGCATGAATTGAATTTATTTCAATGTAGTTCTTTCCAAAAAATTGCTTGACACTTCCGTGCTGGAGACAGCCTAATGGACCTATCATCTCTCCATTTTACTTGGTTTTGCCATCTTTCACTGTTTCGAAGTAAATCATTGGGAAGCTCTATGCCCAGATCTCATTGTATCAGCTCTTCATAGGCATGCCTTTCATAAATGAAAACTTGATGATTATGCCTTCTATAAATGAAAACTTGATGATTATGTTTATAGGAAGTCCATAGGAGAACTGTCCATCTGAAAAATATTTCTGCCATTTTCCCCCAAATGTAAGAGGTTTTTCAGTGTTTTTATGGAATGACTAGAGTCCATATAATAAAATTATTTCTGGAATTCAACACCAAGATTAAAGTTACTTTGTATATACGTGTGTGTGTGTGTGTGTGTGTGTGTGTGTATGTGTAACAGGCAGCTAAATGGTTCCGTGGATAGATTGTTGGGCCTGGAGTTAGAAAGACTCATCCGTGCGAGTTCAAATCTGGCCTCAAATACTCATTAACTGTGTGACTCTGAGCAAGCCCCTGTTGGCCTCAGTTCCTCATCTGTAAAATGATCTGGAGAAGAAATGGCAAAGTGTAACATCAAGGACCCAAGCATACAAAGGAGGGCCTGCTGTACAGGTTCTGATCTGCCTTTCTAAAAGGAAAGCAACTTTTGAGGGGTTAACAATCACTTTAGTCAAGCACATAGATCATTCACCTAGTTGAGGGGGAAAAGTCAACACCCTGAACTTCAGAGGAAATGCAGAGAAATAAAAATCAACAATCAGGACTTCAACTGTCTGACTATAATCAATACATGCATGGTTACCAGAGAGAAGGAAGCATCAACATCTGGGTTTTCAAAGCCAGAGGGCTCCTTAAGCAGCTGCCCAGAGTCTCATCTGGCACACAAAACTTCCTCCAAAAACTAAGCCTAAGGCAAAAATCTCACCTCAGAGTATTTATATACTTTTCAGAGCAAGAGGGCATCACAACCCTTGAGAACCATTTCCTCATTAGAAATTAACAAAAAGTGTTAGCCTTCCTACAAAACAAATCTCCCCTAATCAAACTTCCCTTAATGAGCAGGTCTATTAATGGATGAGGAAGATCCTTAACTCTCATAATTACCATTACACAAAGCCTTCCAACATCTTTGCCAAGAAAACCCCAAAGAGGGTTCACTAAGAGTCAGACATAACTAAAATAATTGACCCACTACAACAAAATGTAAGGTGTAGAGTTTATATATAATATAATTTCTGAAATTTTATGCTGTTTCCTAATTATCTTTCTACTAAAGCTTACAACTTGCACAGGATATTTTGGAATACCCTCATATATTAATATATAACTACATAATTTTAAGCCCTGAATATCCATATATATATTCATATATGTACATATTATATGTAATATATATGTATATGCAGACATATAAATATCCTTTTTTGATTTAGGTATCAGGATGCTCTGAGCTAAATTCTGTCCTTAACTGCAGAAACAAAATCATTTCAGTGGCCTCTGCCATCTATTTCTCTTCTCTTTTGAAGCTGAATTTTGTTCATTTTGTGTGCGCACGTGTGTGTGTATGTGTGTGTGTGTGCGTGTGCTTGTGTGTGTTTAAATCCATCTCAACACTTTTTTTAGTAACCAGCCAGGGTGAATAAAGATATATGGAGTTATTTTGTGACCTTGTGAGTGCCTCTGATTTCACATCTGAGATGTGAGTTTATAAGAGAAAATTATTTCAAAGTGGTTCAAAAATGGAATCTTAAAAGTTATGAGATATTAGTGGGCAAAATCTTGATGTTTTTAAGTAAATTACAAGATTATTTGGGACGTGTTAGCATGAGTATTGATACTTTAGAATGTCAGGCATCCTGTGAGTTTGTCCGCATTGCCCCTCCTTCACCCTTTGTGGTTCATTGTATTCTATGTCTTAGTTCAGTTTTCATGACATGCTGTGGCTCAAAAACTCATCATCTTGCAGTCACCCTGCTGATAAAGATCTCCAAGTGCAACCCTGTGAGTTGGTGGATAACACTGTCAATTCCTAGGACTGTGTCTTAAGCTTTTCCATTTTGATGGGGCCTCATGTACTGCTCTAGTTTTGAGGACTCAGTATTGCCCCTGTGCCACAATGAAATGAACATAGTATTTTAATTATCGACTTCTTCACTGCTCAAAATTCTCCCTGGTCACAACTTTTTGTATGTGTGTAGCATCCCTCTATTTGTTAAGGATTTGTCAACTTAAAAAAATATATTTTTAAGGAATACTTTAAATATTTTAAAAAATATTTTGAAAACCTTAATAAAATTGGTCTCCTCCTATGCTTTTCATTATATACACTTTTACTTCTAAGATTATTCTATTTATTTTATACACTTCAGCAGGCTGATAAAGAAATACTATGAAGGAGAGAGCATTAGACCTGGAGTACGGAAGACCTGAACTCAAATCCAGCCTCTGATACTTACTAACTGTGTGACCCTTGTTAAGTGTCAATTCAGACTCAATTTCTTCATCTATAAAATGCGGGGTAATAACAGAACCTATCTCCCAAATCTGCTGTAAGAAACAAATGAGATATATGTAAAACACTTAGTAAAACTTTAAGTGCTATTTAAATGCTATCTAACCATTAAGAACCCAGTTCTATTGGAGTATAAGCTCCTTGAAGGCATGGGCTATTTTAATGTATAAGTATTGCTTATATTTGTATCTCCAAACCTTAGCAAAGCATTATAAATGCTTAATAAATGCTATATTCGTGCATGCATTCACCTAACCCTATAAAGTCCTCTGTTTGGCATATAAAGTTCTTTACAACCTGAGCTATTCCTGTCCTTCCAGTCTTCCTACCTTTGCTCCTCTCTGGACTCTGACTAACTTGGCTTCCTAGGTGTCCCGTGCATTCTTCCTAGTCCTGCCTCTGGACATTTGCATTGACTGCCCCTAATACCTGAAATGCTCTTGCTCCCCACCTCTGATGCCTATTTTCCCTTACATTCTTCAAGACTCAGCTCAAATTTCACTCTTTGCAGGAGACCATTCCTAGTCTCTTAGTTCCCACTAATAATGCCATCTCCATGAGATTACCTGCTTTTACAATCTGTCTTCTTAAATCCTCCTTTGTCTCTTTCCCTTCCCTTTTCCTTCTTTCTCCCTCCCTCCCTGTACTTCTCTCTCTCTTTCTCTCTGTCTATCTCTATATATAGATCTATATTTATATGCATATTTTACGTATTGATGTGTATATGTTAACATGCATTGTTAACTGAGGCAGTATATAGTTAGGACCCTAGTTTCCAGACCTACAATGGGAAAAATTGGATTGACTGGGTGGAGAGAACTAGTGAGAACTGGATGCTTCCTCTTATCTAAGATCACTTCTTAAAGTTAAAGTATAAAACATACTTATTTGCATGTTGTCTCTGAAGATAGAAACCAATTAAAAATAATAACCTTTCTTTGTATTTCCAATATCTAACATAGATATGATAGTAAATGTCAGATAGGATTCAAATCTAGGTCCAGCATTCTTTCTAGCATACTACACTTTTGCTCTTAAGGAAAAGAGTTTCAATGTAGAGAGTACTGCATTATCACTTCTATCTCTGAAAAACACATTTAATCTTGCATATTTTGGCAAGAGCTTTCAGTTTTGAGATTAGAGACAGACATTTTCACCTGTGATTTAGAAAAGTGGGTGATAGGAGACAGGTTCTATTTGTGGGTATGCCATTAGATAGATATTAGGTTAAATCTCACTGTGTTTGAGTCTCTGTTTTCTCATTTGCAAATTTAGACTCTAAAATCTCTTTCACATCTAAAGTTCTATTACTTTATCATTCTGCCAAGTTATTCTGAGTGTGAATGTACACAATTACTTAAGTATCCAGGTTTGGCTTCCTACTGGTTTCTACCTGGTTCTTTCATTCTCCTAAAGACTGAATTTCAGGGCAGGCAGGCAGATGGTCTTCAGCTGCACTGTCCCTTTCGGATGGTGGAAGTTAACAGGACTGCATTTGATTCCTACTTGAGTCAGAGAATTTCAATAAGAGGCAGCATTGTAGAAGAAGAAGGAATTGTTGACCTTGCCAGTATTTGGGTTCACTGATCAAAACAAACTATTTCAAAAGCTTTGGGTTTGATGAAACCCTAAATGCATTTTGCCACCTACCTTCAACCTTCATTGTAAAAGCTCTTTCAGGTCAAAAAATATCTTATGCCATTTTCTCAAAAGGTCAGCCAGAGACACTGGACACATTCCAACATAGGTAATTGCAGCCTGATTCCTTGACTTCTCTCCCCTCCCTATTTCCTGCCCAAAGCTGTTACTGTTTTTGTTAGCACCGTTAAACAATGCCCTGATTTCACCTTTGAGGTAGTGAAGCTCTAATGGCAAATAGATTCAGGGCATAAGCTTGCTCAGTTTGTTGGGTACCTCATATTCTAGAAATAGCGTGATCATCTGATAGGGAAGTGTCTTTTGTTGGAGCTTGTCCCCTTCGAACTCCACATCGTATGACAAGTTACCTTATATAGCTATAGAATTAGAGAGTCAATGTTGCGTAGTGGAACAGGGTACTGAACCTGGAATTAGGAAGAAAGGACTGTGCTTGAGTCCAATGTCACCTTTTTTTATTAGCTGCTTGATCTTGAGTGAGTCATTTGTCTCATCTATAAAATGTAGATAAAAATAATTATGCAAGGTATATGCCATCAGGATTGAGTGATATGACAAAAATATGGCCTGCTATAATTATTCAATCTAGCAAACATTTGTTAAACACTTGGTTCTAGCTCAGTGTAATGGAAAGGGTTTGAATTAAGGAGAAATCTGGGTTCTGATTGTACCTATCCCATTGGCCACTTGCTGTATATCTATGATCAAGTTGTGTCCCGTCTTTGTCTTGATTTCATCTGTAAAATTAGGGCATGATGGTAATACTTCTCTACCTTCTAGGAAAGCCCTTCTTAAATACTAAAGTACCATGTAAATGCCATCTGCAAAGATTGACGATGATGGAAGTACATAACACAGTGCTAAGCACAGATGAATTAAGGACAGACTTTGTCCTGGAGAAATTTGCAGCTTAATAGAATTGTTGTCATTGGAGACCCAATATGGGGTTTCCTTGGCAAAGAAGTGGTTTTTCATTTCCTTCCTCAGTGAAGTTAAGTGACTTGCCCGGGATCTCACCACTCCTGAATGTTTTAGTCTGGATTTGAACTCAGATGCTCAGATGTTCCTCACTCCAGAACTAGCAATCTATCCACTGAGCCATTGAGCTGCCTCCAAGATAGACAGAAGTTAAGCAACTTTCCTAGGATCATACAGCTAGTAAGTGTCGGAAGCCAGTTTTGAACTCTTTCTGACTCCAGATTCTGCACTCTATCTACTGAACCCTCTAGATGTCTACCTAATAGAATACAAAAGATAATCTAAAATCCTCATTTGGGATTGTTCTCTAAGACTTAACTCAAACTAGCCTATGCCAGTGTCTGACTTAAGCACTCATTTACACCCTCCATAGCTGCCTGTTCATGATTTCATTTCCCAAGTGGCTTCCCAAACTTATAAGAAAATGTCAAAGCTGGTTGTGGAATGGCAGCAGCCAGGCAATCCATGGTATATTTTTTTTAATAATATTAAAAGACTTATGTGGAAAGAAAAACTCTATTTGCAGCATTTTCTGCCTTTTTACATCTTTTTTTTTGCCATAGAGCATGATTACTTATTGTCAATGTACCACACGATGGCAAGAAATGTGTTCATATATAATATATATGTGCATATACATGATATAAATATATATGACTTTAATACTACCATTCTGAAATCACAAGTGGACTCTCAAGTCTATTTTTCCTGTTACTCTGTTCACCTCTTTATTATTTTTTAATAATTATAGGTGGGGAATTTTGCTTATACAATCAAACACGTTGAATTTTACTTTTATAATCTTTGATACAAGGAGGTACATTTGTAAAGGATTCCAATGTAATAAAAGTTCTTAATTAGAAAAAAATAAAGATTCCATATTATACAACCATCTGTATAGGTTAGTGTGTTTTGAGTAGAAAGTACAATTACAGTTGGACATTTTTTCCACTCTTTTTTTTTACCTCAAATTTAATACCCTCTTATCTATTTTCAAAGTGCCTGTATAAGGAATTTCCTTGTATTTTGATGAAATTACACTAAAATGGGTCATTTTGATTTCCCAAACTTATAAACCTTTTATTAAGTTGCACATGATGAAAGTTCATACCAGCATGTAGCATTAAAGTAAATTGACTATTTATTTTCTACACTCCACATGGGAAATAACTTCTGGTAAAATATTAAATTCATGGAGAGAAGCTATTTGCCAAAAAAGTGGTAGTAAATATTTGTAGTATATGGACCAGTAAATCAATATCTACTAGTCAAGGTTTTTCATAATGCAGGTGCAAGTTGTTTCTTTCAACAAAAATTGGCCCGTTGTGACTCAATAATGGATAAACATTTTCATTTGCATTAGACTGACTGATTCTCATCTTTAAATCATAATGAGAATGGGCTATAGTTGTATCATTTCAATTTTGGCTCAAGTTATTATAAGGCTATGTCTCCTTTGGGAACACTTTTCTATTCTCACTGCATACATGTTCTTGCAAATAAATTCATTTGGTACCATAATTTCCCTGCTTAACATGAGTCTAAGATTCTTGAAATAGCAATATTTGTTATCTAGATCTGAAGTGAGAAAAAGAAAAACTAGTTGTTAGAGTTGTTTGCACATCATTACTAAGTATCCTCCAACTCCTGGCCAGCGTCTATTCCTGTCTTGTCATCTTCCTTGCTCCAGTTCTACCCTTCCATCCTCCACTTTCTACGTCTTATTCTGTGAACAGCAAACAAATCAAAATTACCTTTGTTCCTGGTAATCTATTGTTTTATGACTCCTCTCAGATTCATATACAGATCCAGGCACTGGCTGTCGATGTGAAGGAAGTTTTTTTTTCCCTGGGTCCTACTCATTCCTTCTCCCTCATATACCTCCACAGCAGCCCTATCTCTGCCATATCTTTTCCATTCTATCCTCCTCTTTGATTGGGATCTCTGGAGCCCCCCTTCTATTGTAAATCTTGTCATTTTAAGTCTTCCTCTCAGGATCCTTCGAGTTCTTTACAATCATAAAATTCATCCCACCCCAACAGTTCCCTTCAGTGACAGATATGACATTAGTTTTCCCTTGAAATACTGGGCTAAGTAGAAATGTAGACGTGGGTCTAACTACACATTGCCCTTTCCTTACCACCCCTGCAAAACTTCTTGTTCTTTAAATTTCATTTTATTCTAATATCAGAAGGTGGTGGTCACCACCACCACCAACCCTGAAACCATTTTAGCCTAATTGCTGTCCTTCTTCTAAGATGGCATTTGCCATCTTTATATCTTGATACTGGCTGACTCCCATAGTAATATCCACTCCATACTCATCTCTCCCTCTTAGTTTCCCTGGATGACTTCTACAGGAAGCATTTCTTGGTTCTCCTTGTCGCTGATGCCTTTCATTCTGAGGTTACTTGCATTATCCTGTTTATCCATTTTTATATGTGTACTGTTTACTTCATTAGCATTAAAACTTTTTGAGGACAAAGGGACTTATTTTTGTTGCTTTTTCTTTGTTTTCCCCGCACTTAGCACAGTGTCTGGCACACAGTAATTAATAAATGCCTATTAATTGGTTGTTCACTTCTCATTCTTTTCTCAATCGTAGCTCCCTACATTTTGGCCATGGTCCTCATACCCTTCCCATCAGACTCTTGGCCTAGACCCTTGGCACCACCCCGAAGTCTGATAGGTGAGCTTTTTTTATCTTCTTGACAAGCAGACCTTCATCACTCCCAACACTAATCCCTTCCACCTCCCAGTTTTCTAGTTTCCTTAAATGTTTTGTCTTCTCACTTTAGAATGTAAGCACTCTGAGAGCAGATACTCTGTTCCTTTCTTATATTTGTATGTCCATTGTTTAGCAGTTAGCATACTAAGTATCTAATAAGTGCTTTCTCAAACTCATTCACTGATACATAAACCTTACACCAATGAAATCGCAAGTTTGGCTATATGGATGCAATGAAGAAAGCTACTTCTAAAGACGCAGATCCTTATTTGTCCTTAATTTATGGTCTTAGGGATTTACTAGGGGTATTAAAAGAGTGTTAAATGACTTTCCAAGGCTTCTATAGCCAATATGAGTCACAGGCAGAACTTGACCCCAAATCTTCCTATCTTTGAGGCCACTATCGGTTAGACTCTCTCTTGTTTATAATGTCTGGCATTTTTTAATATATATTTATTCAGTAAATAAAAATTCTATCTTTATAAAGAGAATATAATTAGTATCTCTGACTGAGACTCCTTCCAAACCAAAGTAAAAATCTATGGAAGTGGTTTTACACATCAACCTTCTGGGCTTAGGGAAGTTTTTGCTTCAAACTATATTTACATGAAGCATATTTCATTGCTTTTCTCTTGAATATTAATGCCTATGCCTCTATTACAATCTATCCTTCACAAAAATGCTAATGTAATATTCCCAAAGTGTAGTTCTGTCAGTCCCTGATTCAAATAACTCCAATGGTTTCCCCATTCCCTCAAAGATTCAATATATTCTTGTTTGGGAGCATATAAAGTCATTTTCAGCTTGGTGCCTTCTTACCTTTCCAGTCTTTTTGTATCTTACTCTCTATTATATATTGTGGGAATCAATGACACCAGACTTCATGTTACTCCTTGAACAAGACACTCCATGTTTTCAACCTGGGAATTTTTATTCGCTATCTACAAGGCCTGGAATTTTTGTGGTCCAGTCATATTGTACTAGCTACAGTTTCTCATTCACAAAAAACCATTTCTTTTCTCTTTGTCTTTGAATTAGATGTCTTCTTATCCTTGCTTGCCTTTTACCTCTTGGAACCTCTAGTTTCCTCCAAAATTTAGCTCAATTATACTTATACTTCCCCTCACCTTTTAGTTCTTTCCCTGCTAAGGTCTTTACTTTGTGTCTTATCTATGTAGATAGATGTGATCTCCTCCATAATCGTGAAGCTCATGAGGGTAGAGATTGTTTCTGCTTATAACTCTGCAAGCCTACTATTTTGCATAGTAACACATAAGAGGCTTTGAACAAATTCTTGTTGATGTATTGAGAGTCCGTTTGGATCATGAATGGAGGCAGCACCATTCACCTGGTAGGAAACTTACCTGAAATTCAGGCATAACACCTAGGAAGAGACAGACTTGAAATGCAGCCTTATAAATCCCAGTCTCTAAAGCACTGGCAAGTGATGCAGGCTACCTTGTTGGTACCCAGACTCAGTCGGCGTTAGAACAGGCCTTCTCTGTACAAAGTATTGATTAAAACTTTGATATTGATTCCTTTCTGGGCTATGTGTGAGTGAACTTTGCTTTATGGTCTATCTTTTCTAAGCGGTTGTGTGAACAGTAGCTTCTTTTCTTCCCAATAATAAATACAAGGAAATGTGCCCAATTATCCTTGAGGGTGAGAAAGCTAGAAAATGTTCCCCAATTCATCAGAGTGATTTGTGCTTCTGAAGGCACTGGAATGTCATCTTCTTTCTAAGTACTTCACTTGAGGCTTGGGCAATTTTTTCCTTTGTGGACTTCTGTTTATTTATTTATTTTTGCCCAACAACTTTGGTCGGATAAAAATATGATGAGATGTTGTGGTTTATAAAGCTTTGCTTTTTCCGATGAAATCTAAAAGCTTTACAATCTTATTTTTTTTCCAACTGAAGATTAAAGGGGGAAAATAAACCAACTCATTTATCTCATTCCCCTATTTTCTTGGGCACTGTCTTAACAATTAAGGCACGTATTTATGTATTGCAAACTTTCTGGAGAATGCACCTCAAATTTCAGCTTAATTTTCAATAGTTTCTTCATGTAATCTACATTTCAGGCTCAACTAAGCTGCCCTTCAAGCTGGAATGCACATTTTCCCCATCACTGTTTATTGAAATCTTTGTCTTCCTTTCAGATCTCCCTTAGGAACCGCATCTTCTCTTAACCCTCTAGCTAAAAGAATTTTCTTCTTTTTCAAATAATCTTAGAGGCCTTTGACTGAATTTCTCTGTTGCCCTTATCACATGATATTTGATACTGTAATTATCCAGCTACATCGTGGAGGTCCTTTAGACTGTGAGGTCCTTGAAACCAGGGAAGGTTTTGAGCCTTTCTTTGTATTCTAGTGCTTACCATAGTGCTGGGTACATAATAAACATGTAATAACTGATTGTTGGACTGAATGATTGAGGGTATTGTAAAAAGATCTGGGCCAAGGAGCCAGGATTTCGACACTTCTGGTGTGCAACTCCCTTTACCATTGCAAATCAGCAATTTATAATCTTCGGCAGTTGCCTGGGGCAGACAGACTAAGAGACTTACCAGCATCGACACTGCTAGGGTTGGTTAGGATCAGTACTTAACAACTCAGGTCTTAATTATTCCAAGGCCATCCCACTATCCTATTGAACTTCTCCCTCAGATATATAATTATAGGTCTCCTAATTCGCCTTTGTGCTCCCTGATGGTAGATAATAGGTTATTTTTTTCTCCTTTGTATTCCTGTTATCTAGCATTGTGGTAGGTACATAGTTGATGCTAAATAATATTTGTTGAAATATGCTACTGACTGATGCCTGTCAGCCTACCTTTATATGGCCCCGAAAGGTAACTTAGAAACCGGTTTCCCCTTAATGTCTGAGGGCAGATAGTTATTTCCCTTGTTTATTAGTTGGTGGATTTATATTTGACCACACTAGTTGCCTTCTGTATTTTCCTTTCTGCTTGGAATATGGATGGAAAACAAAGATGTGGGACATATACAGAATTGAACTATTATTATGGCTATATCTGAGAATCCAAGGGAACTGACAAGTACTGCAGGGATATTCTGATCTACTCTGCCCTTTTGTAGCCTATAATGACAAAAAAAAGTAGGATCTTTTGCTATTTTTGTTTTGGTATGCCTCTATTTGAATGTGAGTGAGGATAACCACACCTTTTATTAATAAGGCACTGCCTCTCAAGGGATGCTATGCCTTCTGACTCTAAAAGTGTATAAAGGCTCTGAGGTGCAATTTTGTTTGGGGTTGAAGTTTGGTAAGAAGGTTTAAGTGCCAGATGAGGACTCTGAAGAGCCCCTCCCCCCAGCTTTGAGCACCCAGATGTCGTGCTTCCCTCTCCAGTAACTGATCAGACAACTGTACTTGTCCGCTGAATTATGGTCAGACAGAGAAAACCATATCTGTTGATTACTTTGGGGTTCAGGCTGTTGACTCCCCTGAAATAGGTGAAACATATATGTGCTTGACTAAAGGGTTGATGCATGTGTTTGATTAAAGTGATTGTTAACCCCTCAAAAATTGTCATTCCTTTTATGAATGCAGATCTAAGAACCTGTGATAGCAGGTCCTCCTGTGTATGTTGGGGTGCTTACTGATACATAGCCCGTACTACCACAAGTCAAATTATCCTGTAATATTCTAGTCAGACTGGTTAGTGTAAGAGATGTTTAAGTTGTGGAGTGTGAATGCTATTTTGTGCATTTTATTTCCTTATGTGTTCCTCCAACACACAAAAGGAATCTGAAAATCCAGTGTGTGTGTGTGTGTGTGTGTGTGTGTGTGTGTGTGTGTGTGTGAGTGCGTGACCATGCATGCGTGCATGTTTATGTGTGTGTAGGAGGTACTTTGCAAGGGGAATGGTAGAGTCCAATTAAAGGAGTATAGATGGATAAGAAATGAAGAGATGGTTGTCCTCAGAGAAGTCCTCTTTAAAGTGCACTGCTTAGTCCTCTAGCCCGTATTCAGAAGAGCGGACTACTGATGAGGTGTGAGTACCAAAGCTGATGCTGCCTCATTGGATGATGAGGTTCCTGAGGAGAGTATGATCCAGTCCAGCTCAAAGAATGTAGCTGAGTGGAAAGTATTTGCATTGTTCCCTACTGAAGAAAGTCCTCTCTTTGTAAACTACAAGGTATCATGCAATTATGAATTTATTATTTCTATTATTTTTCCACATTTAACTTGTATGATAGCTATATCCACTCTCAGAGTCCCCAGAACCATATCTTTTTGGCAAAATTCTCTGTCATGTGCTTGTTCTTTTTATTGATCCTTATAATTTGGGGTCCTTAGTTTGATTTCTGAATGCAAACTGCAATCAGTTGTTGCCACTGGATATCTGTGTTTGAGAGGAACATCTCTGATAGCAAGCCATCCTTTTATGGAGAAAAACTTTCTGGATTAACTTAGTGCTGACTTTATAAAGAAACCCAGAGAAGAAACCCAGAGAATGGTTTATCCATGAAGTTGCTTCCCTATGAATTTTTATTAGCTTAGGATTCTTAGAATCCTAATAATATTTCTCATGGTGAGAAGTGGAAAGAATTGGGGTCCCTGCATAGACTTTTCCCTAAGAAGGGAACAGAACCCATAGCATTGTGTTGTGCTGGGCACAAATCTCAAGACATTTGTCTGACTAGGTAAAGCTGAGATCTGTCTTCATGAAAGAAGTCCAACTCTCCTGCATCTGTGGAGCTGAGTATATGTCCTCTCACCTTCTGGTGACTTTTGAATATTAAATCAGATTGTGGGAGAAGGGATGCTACAGTAGTTAGGGTGGATTGTGAACAGGCAATTGAGAGGGAGAAATCTCCATGGTATTCTCCTTGCTGTTAAAGAGACCACCTTGAATTGGCTGCTAGAAGAAAAATAATAAATTGCTGAGGTAATATACAATACTGATGGACATCTGCTGGAAAAAAGCCCATTGTATTTATTGGCTTTCTCCTTGTTGTCATCATCTTAGCACTGGCTCTGAACTCTGCTGAAGCAAACTGTTGAAATAAGTTATTTCCAGTCAGTAATGAATGCTTCTCTAACGTGTTACTATTGAAAATAACAGACACCAAATGTGTAACTCTGGCATACAGTTCATTTTCTCCCTTAGTCGGAAAATGAATGTTGTGAATATTGTTGGTGTTAGAGGTGAAATGCTGCAGAGTCTGAATGTTGAGAAGCAAAGATTAACCTTTATTTTGCAACAATCATATCTCCTTGAGATGATTACACACCTATTTATCCAGTTGGAGAATGGGAGCAGTCTAGCCAATAAAGTGTACATAGCAGGTGCTTATGAGTTTAAAGTTGACTATGTATAAAATTAGGCAGAGGACATATGGTTCCACTGGGTCTTTATAACTTATCCTTCAATTGTATTTCTGGTTAATTCAGCTTAGTCATTCTATATATTGAAGTAGTTACTTATTTTAAAATACTATGGAGACACAGATGTACAGCCCTTGCTGAAGGCACAGGTGACTAAATTGGTGTTAAAGGAATTGGGAGATGCATGAGCTCATTCATTTTGGAATTGTTTCCCTTTGAGTTTTGAGACTGATTCAACTTGAGTCAGATATGGCCAACCCTATTGGGTTAATGGCTTCAAGGGTTTTTTTTCCTCTTCCTCTATTTTGATTGTTTATATGACTGGTTATGCAAAAGTGGAAGAGGTTGAGATATATTTTTGAGGAAATAAAAGGTCCCATGGCTACTAGATTTAGTTGTAAGATGCATAACACTTTCTGAAGGTAGAAAGGAGACAAGAAGGAAAAGAATACATTAAAATGGAAATACAAAAAGGAGAAAAGATCTAAGTACAGAGGAAACTCTAGTGTCAGAACCTGAAAAGAGCCAGAGGGATAAAAGGTATAAATATGACTTTTTGGTCTTACTCTCATTAAAGAAAAAAGTCCTTGGTGGCAAAGACTATTTTGGCATTTTTTTTGTCTTTTTATCAATTTTCTAGCAATGTCTTGCACTTAGTAGGTGTTTAATAAAATCTTGTTGAATTGCCTTTAAAAAAATGTACAGGACCCTCATTTCAAGTTCAAAGATATTTATAGCCAAACCTTTTTATTTTTTTTATTTCCCCTACCATCTAGATGTTAGCACTAGACAGGCTCAGGAGATTAGACTCAATCGGCACCACTTACATTACAAAAAAAAAAGATGGAATAGAATATGGTATCATAGAATAATAAGGTAGTATGATCTTACTGTGGCCTTATTTATAATTAAATACTAGTTCATGAAAAATAGCAAATAGGGAGAACCTTCTTGTTAAAAGAAAATTGTTTCCTTGAAGCAGCAGATTTTGCTGAAGTGATCTGTCAGGGTAATTGATTCCCTTTTTTGTCAGTTCTAGGTAGAGATCATGATGCATTCCCATAAGTGGAAGACACTCCCTTCCTACAGAAGTTTTACCTTGACATAGATATAGGTTCATTTTTAGATCTTATTGTGCTGAAGAGCCTGTGAAATCAGCTCTGCTTTCTATCTGATTTAGTTCTTTTATTAAAATTATTTTGTTTTCAGTGTTTTATAATCAATTCCATATATCTTTGATTTTGCCCCCTCCCCTTTCCCTCTGCCTCACCACTCCCTCCCCTAGACAGTGTGCAATCTTATATAGACTCTACACATACATTCCT
Source organism: Potorous gilbertii (assembly GCA_028658325.1). Taxonomy (NCBI): domain Eukaryota; kingdom Metazoa; phylum Chordata; class Mammalia; order Diprotodontia; family Potoroidae; genus Potorous; species Potorous gilbertii. The sequence goes on along the minus strand of CM053772.1, from coordinate 204,110,429 downwards.
CTTAAATACATTTTCACCTAAGTCATGCTGCGTAGAAGAATTAAAAGGAATGGGAGAAATCACAAAACAAAATAAAACATAATACAAAAGAAAATGTTCTGTTTCATTCTGTGATCCAATTCCATAGTTCTTTTTCTATATATGGAAGGCGTTTTGCCTCAAAAGTTCCATTGGAAATATTTTAGGTCTTTGCATTGCTATGAAGGACTCAGTCTACCAGAAAAATTCCTTGCTCACTGTGGTTGTTGCTGTGTACAAAGTTCTCCTGCTTCTGCTCCTTTCACTCAGCATCAGTTCAGTCTTTTCAGGTCTCTCTGAAGTCTTCCTATTCATCATTTCTTATAGCATAATAGTATCTGTTATATTCATATACCACAACTTGTTCAGGTATTTCTCAGTTGATGAGCATCCCCTTGATTTCCAGTTTTTGGCCACCACAAAGAGTGCTGTCATGTACATGTGGGATCCTTTCCCAGTTTTATGATCTCTTTGAGATACAGTCCTAGGAGTGATATTGCTGGGTCAAAGGGTATGCACATTTTTGTAGCCCTTTGGGCATAGTTCCAATTGCTCTCTAGAATGACTGTATCAGCTCACAGCTCCACCAATAATGAATTAGTGTTCCAGCTCTCCCACATCTTCTCCAACATTTATCATCTTCCTGTTTTGTCATGTTAACCAGTCTGATAGGTGTGATGTGTTACCTCACAGTGGTTTTGATTTGCATCTCTCTAATCAATAGTGATTTAGAGCATTTTTTTTATATGACTATAGATAGCTTTAATTTTCTTCTCTGAAAACTGACTGCTTATATATATCCTTTGACCATTTATCAATTGGGGAATGACTTGTATTCTTGTACATTTGACTCAGTTCTCTATATATTTTAGAAATGAGACCTTTATCACAGATACTAGCTGCAAAAATTCTTCTCCAGTTTTCTGCTTCCCTCCTAGTTATTGTTTGCATTGTGCAAAAATTTTTCAATTCAATGTAATAAAAATTATTCATTTTGTACTTTATAATGTTCTCTGTCTCCTGTTTGGTCAAAAATCTGACAAATACACTATTCCTTGCTCCCCTAATTTGCTTATAGCATCCATCTTTATACCTTGGTCATATATCCATTTGGATTTTGTTCTTGTGTACGGTGTCAGGCATTGATCTATACCTAGTTCCCATCACACTGTTATCTAGTTTTTCCAGCAATTTTTGTCAAACAGTGAGTTCTTATCCTAGGAGCTGGAGTCCTTGAGTTGATCAGACAAGAGATTGCTATATTCATTGACTACCGTGTCTTGAGTACCTAACCTATTCCACTGTTCTGCCCCTGTATTTCTTATTCAGTACTAAGTGATTTTGATGATTGCTGCTTTATAATGCAATTTGAGATCTGGTAGGGCTATATTGCTTTTCATTACTCCCCTTGATATTCTGAATATTTTGCTCTTCCAGATAAATTTTGATACTACTTTTTCTAGCTCTAGAAAATAATTTCCTGTGGTTTGATTGGCATGGCACTCAATAAGTAAATTAATTTAGGTAGAATTGCCATTTTTATTGTATTGGCTCAACTTACCCATGAACAAGTGATATTTTCCCATGTATTTAGATCTGACTTTATTAGTGTGACAAGTGTTTTGTAATTGTTTTCATCTAGTCCCTAGGTTTGTTTTGGCAGGTAGACTCTATTTGATTTTGTTCTAACATGAAATCCCTTATGGCTATTCCTAAGTTTATGAAACAATGAAATGTATGTCTCTGGGGGAATAAAAGGTCTATACAGATTGAATCACATATTTTATCTAGATGCAAATTCCAGCTTCAACATTTGATTTTTTTGTGTGTATGTGTGTGATCATGACAAGTCAGAACTTTCCTTAGCTTTAATTACCTCTGCAAAATTGGGTCAATAATATCTAAGATCTGCTTTGTAGGGGTATAATTAGGAAAGTACTTTGTAAGCTTTAAAGTGTTATGTAAATCTGAGTTACTATTGTTAATGCCAATGAACTGTGGTACTTATTATTTAAAGAAATTGTAGTCATGAGACTTTTGTTACTTAGAACACTGTCACCACTTGATAATCCTTGGTGTAAGTTGACATGTTCCTTATGTTGGATTAACTTAAAGTGGTCATGCAAATATAAGTATTAGTAGAAGTTACTGGGGAGAGGAGATTAAGGGGAGACAAAATAATGGTGAGCAAGTCAGATCAAGACAACAATCATTTAAGTGCTTATTATGTGCCAGATATTGTCCTTATGAAAGCCAAGAAAAAAAGGCAAAAATAATCCTAGCCCTCAAGAAGCTCGATTGTAATGGGGAAGACAACATATAAACCATTACGTACCCATCTATGCAAAGGGAAAGTTGAAAGTATTCTCAGAGGGGAGGCACAAATCATGTTGTGGCAGTAGAAAGGGTGTGAGGAGATAACAGTAAAGGCTTTAAGAAGAAGGTAGAATTTGAACTGAGACTTGAGGGGAGCCCATGAGACAGAAAGTGAGGTAGAGAAAAGGAGAAAGCATTCTAGCCGTGAGGGATAGCCGGTGAAAAGGCATAAATGTGGAAGTAGTGTTCTGCATGAGAAATGGCAAGAAGGCTAGGGTTTGAGATTGTAGGTTCTATCAAAAAAGAGTAAAATGGAGGAAGGATGGAAAAGAAGAAAGCAGCCAGGTTGTGAAGATTTTTAAAAGCCAAAGAAATGGTATAATATTGATTGTAAAAGTAACAGGAAGCCACTGGAATTGATTGAGTAGGGAGTGTGGAATGAAGAGAGAGAAAATTCCAGGCCTTGTAGATAGTGAGTAAAAATTCCCAGGTTGAAAACATGGAGTGTCTTGTTCAAGGAGTAACATGAAGTCTGGTGTCATTGATTCCCACAATATATAATAGAGAGTAAGATACAAAAAGACTGGAAAGGTAAGAAGGGTCAAATTATGAAGAACTTTGAAATTTATACTTGATTGAATTTTATATTTGATCTTGGGAGTAACAGAGGCCAGTGGTTGATGGAATAGAGAGGAATGACATTGTCATTCCTAAGCTTTAGAATACTTTTTGACAGTTCAGTGGAGGATGGACTAAAATTGGAAGAGACTTAAAGCAAAGGCAACAACCAGAAGGTTATGGCAATAATCTAAGCCCAAGGGGATGAAAGTCCATCTCAGAATACTGGTAGGGGCAGAAAAATGAATCTATCTTAATAAAATGGAAGTAACATAGCTTGGCAACAGATTGGATACAGGACGTGAGAGAGTGAGGAGTTGAGGATGACACAGGTTGTGAGCATGGATGACTGGGAGGGTGATGGTGACTTTCACTGTAATAGAAAAGTTCAGAAGAAGAGTGTGTGTGTGTGTGTGTGTGTGTGTGTGTGTGTGTGTATGATTTATCAGTTTTGGACCTTTTGAGTATAAGAGTTCTATAAGATATCTGGTTTGAGATGTCTAATATAGACATGAGACTGGAGGTCAGGAGTTAGGGAAGGCTGAATAAATCTGAGTTTCGTTTGCATAGGGATAACTAAATCAATGGAAGTTTATGAGATCACTCATTGAGATAGTATAGAGGGAGAAGAGAAGAGGACTGAAGAGAAATCCCTGAAGTATGTACGTGGCTTTTGGGTTCAGACTGGAAGAAGACCCAACAAAAGAGACTGAGAAAGAGTATGAAGAAATCATAAAACAGTGACATAAAAACCTAGAGAGAAGACAGTATTCAGGAGAAGAAAGTGGTCAGTAGTATCACAGGCTACAGAGAGGTCAAGAAGGATGAGCACTGAGAAAAGGGCTATTAAATTTGCTTGTTAAGAGAGGTTGGAAGCCTCATTGTAGAGAGTTTAGAAGAGAGTTAAAGAAAAGGATCTGGAGGTTCTGATAGTCAACAGTCTTCTCAAGGGCTTAACAGTAACAGGAAGGAGAGATACAGTAAGAAAGTTAGTATATATGGATAAATCAACTGAAGATTCTGTTTCTTAGGATAAGTATGACAAGGGTATGTTCATAGACAACAGGGAAGTGAGAGAGAGAGACAGAAGATTAATGAGAGAGTAGGGATGATAGAAGAAGGAAGCTATCTTTAAATATTTGGAGGACTGCTGTGAAGAAGGGAAAATGGGGCAATATGTGGAATTGTAATGACAAATTTAAATTTTGCAGTAAGAAAATACTTCTTAACCATTAGAGCTAGCTCCATAAGGGAATGGGCTGCCTTGGGAGGGGGTAATAGAGAAAAAAGATCTTCTCACTTGACATCTTTGAGTAAAAGTTGTGAATAATCATCTGTTTGGTAAATATTCATGGTCAGGAACCAATTGGATTAGAGGACCTCTGAAGTACCTTCCCATGCAAAATCCATGATTCTCAGAGGTCTACCTGTAAATTCTTGTATCCTGTTTCCTATATCCTGTATCCTATATCAATAAAGTATAAGTGAACAATGATTTTATAGCTTTATAAAAAAATAAATTTATAGAAAACATTGGGGATATAACTGATCACTTAGTCATTCAATAAACATTTACTAAGACACTATTATAGGTCAGACTCTGTGCTAAGCCATGGAAATACAAAAAAAAAAAAGACAAAAGACAGTCCCTGATCTCAAACAGTCTGCAGTCTAGTGGGGTAGAAATCACACAAATATCCACATGCAAACAAGGTATATAGAGGATAATTGGAGATAATGAGTGTAGTGAAGGTACTAGCATTAAGAGGCAGAGGTTAGGAAAGATTTCTTGTAGAAGTTGGAATTTTAGCTGGGACTTGAAGGAAGCCAGGAAAGCCAAGAGGTAGTTATGAGAGAGGGCAGAGGGCAGCCAGACAAAATGCCCAGATTCAGAAGGTGAAATATTTTGCACGAGCCAGCAAAGAAGCCAATATCCCCTGGTTTGCATAATATGTAGAAGGGAGTAAGTTGTAAGAAGACCTGAAAAGTAAGACGGGGACAGGTTGCGAAGGGCTTTAAGAGTGGCACAGAAGATTTGGCATTTAATCTTTTAGGCAATAGGCAATAGGAAACCACTAGAGCAGGTCTGTACAACATATGCTGCTTGTAGCCTGCCAAAGGACTTCATGTAACCCACAAAAAGTGTAGGGTTGTCACTGTGCATGCTCTTGTTTGTCACGTGACACATAGCAACTGAGCATCAATCATCAGTCTGTCTCTGCCCCTTAAGAATTTTAGCATGTTTTAATTTGGGTACCTATCTACTGCCCAGTGCAGGTCTGCACTAATGTTTGTTGAGGAAAGGAGTAATTTGGACCTGTCCTTTAGGAAAATCACTTTGGTAGCTTAATGGAGGATGAATTGGAATGGAAAGTATAAAGTATAAGACTTTTGAAAAAGTTGGGGTGAGGAGAGACGGTTGTCAAGGACTTCCATTACAGCATGTTAATTTCTTCAGAACTCTGAGTCACTTCTTCAGTCACAGTGTCTCCCTGACTTTGGAGCAGACCAAAGACCTGGCCTTTCATCTCTAGCACTCTGGAAACCCTTGCTGCCATATGCTATTGTAGTTACAGTTTTGAATTTGAATCAGGGGATGATGGTCCACAGGGAATAACACTCCATGTCAAGAGGTGAGTGCTTGAAGGAGGAACTCCTCACTGTAATTCTTCCTTCTGGGAACTGATTTTTCCTATATAAATATGCACAAAGCTCATATGTCCCTGATAAATAAATGTAAGGATATGTCCGTGATAAATAAATGTAAGGATTGCGTTTAATAGTAATGTCTTGTAAATGGATTAACTTCACCAATAACTATAATTTTGGTTGTAAGGAAAGACTAATATCATGAAATCAGATAAACAGTACTAGAAATGTAGATTTCCACATGCCAAAATTTTTGTCCATGTATACTCCAATAAGATTAAAAAATGAGGGAAGAGATCACTATTACAAAGAGATACGATAAATAACAGCCAAAGTTTGCATGGCACTTTAATGTTTACAAAGTGCTTTACATATAGTATCTCATTATTCACATAATAACTTTGCAAGATAGATACTATTCTAGTCACTATTTTACAGGTGAGGAAACTAAAGCTGAGACAGGTTGAATGACTTTCCCAGGGTCACATAGCTAGTGTTTAAGGTAAGAGTCATACTTCAAGTGCAGTGTTTTTTCTTCTGCCCCATGTGCTTGCCTCATGGGGTTTCAAAACAATTTCCTCAAATATCTTTGACTAAATCTTAAGCCCTTCCTCTCTACTGCCCGTGAACATATGCCCTCAATCTTGAGACGGATGTCATTGGATAGCAGTTTTGTCAGGATCATCCGTGAGCATTCCCTTCATGTGAAATAAAAGTACTCCCATAGCTACTTAAGTAATGAAAAAACAGTTAATAGCAAAAATGATAATAGAGATAATAGTAGCTATCATTTATGTAACTAAGGTGCGCAAAGTGTTTTACAAATATTATCTTATTTTAAACTCAGAACAGTCCTGTGAGGTAGGTGTACCATTTATTCACATTTTACAGAAATGTTAACTGAGGCAGGTAAATTAAAGGACTAACTAAGGGCTACACAGCAAGGAAGTGTTTGTGGTCATTGTTGAATGCAGCACTTCCTGACTCCAAGTTCAGTGCTCTATCTACTTTTGTTGCTGTTCAGTCATTCAGTTGTATCTGACTCTTTGTGATGTCATGGGCCATAGTGTACCAGGCTCATCTATCCTCCACTATTTTTCAGTCTGTTCAAGTTAAGATTTGTTGTTTCCATAATACTTTCTCTACTCATATCCTTTGTGGTCCCCTTTACTTTTTGTGTTCAATCTTTCCCAACATCAGCATCTTTTCCAGTGAGTCCTATCTTCTCATTATGTGGCCAAAATATTTAAGATTCTGCTTCAGTATTTGACCTTCCAGTGAATAGCCTGAAATAAAATCTTTATCTATTGAGTGATTTGATCTCCTTGCTGCCCAAGGAGATATCAAAAGTCTTCTCTAGCACCACAAATTTGGAAGCATCAGTTCTGTGATGTGTAGCTTTTCTTACATTCAACTCTCACATTGTTTTACTGGAATAACCACAATTTTGATTATATGAACTTTTGTCAGCAAGATGATATCTCTGTTTTTTAGTATGCTGTCCATATTTGTCATAACTTTACTTGTAAGGAGCAAATAACTTTTAATTTCATGATTGCAATCATTACCTGCATTGACCTTTGAGCCCAAGAGTGTAAAATCTAGCAGGGCTTCCATTTCTTCTCCCTCAGTTTTTCAGGAAATGATGGGATCTCTTGCTATAATCTTAGTGTTTTTTCTTTTATTTTAATTTTCAGGATGGTTTTTGACATTCTCTTCTTTCATGCTCTTCAAGAGGCTTCTCAATTCGTCTTCACGTTCAGCTTTGGAGTGGTATCATCTGCATATCTGAGATGGTTGAATTTTCTCCCAGTAAACTTAATTACAGCTTTTGATTCATTCAGTCTGCCATTTTACATGACGTACTCTGCATACAAGTTACACAAATAAGGGTGACAATATTCAACCTTGTCCTACTCCTTTTCCAATCTTAAATCAATCATTTGTTCCATGTTTGGTTCCTACAATTGCTTCTTGGCCTGAGTAAAGTTTCCTCAGGAGACAAGGAAGATGATTTGGTAAACCTATCTCTTTGAGGACTTGCCACATTTTATTGTGATCTACACAGTCAAAGACTTTAGTGTAGTCAATGAGGCAGAAGTAGATATATTTCTAGACCTCCTTTGCTTTCTTCATAAGTGTTGAGAATTTGGTCCATAGTTCCTTTGCCTTTCTGAAAACCAGCCAGATCTTCTAGTAATTTTTGGTTCACATATTGATGAAACTTAGCTTGCAGAATCTTAAACATATAACCTTGCTGGCATGTGAAATGGGCACAGTTGTCCAGTAATTTGAACATTCCTTTGTATTTCCCTTTTTAAGATCAGGACGTAAACTGATATTTTCTGATCCAGTAGTCAGTATTGAATTTTTCAAATTTGCTGATATATTGAGTGAAGCATCTTAACACCATAATCTTTTAGGATTTTAAAGAGCTCCGTTTGAATTCCATCATCTTAACTAGCCTTATTGTAAGCAACCTTTCCTAAGGCCCAGTTGACTTCATTCTCTAATCTGTCTGGCTCTACATCAGTTACCACACCATCACTGTTATGAGTGATGTTAATATCTTTCTTATATGGTTCTTTAGTGCATTATTGTCTCCTCTTCTTAATTTATTCTGCTTCTATTATTTTTTAACCTTTTTGTTTATTATCATGCCCATTTTTTTTGCATGACAAAAATCCTTTATTATCTATTTTCTTGATGAGGTCTCCTCTTTTCTATTGTTTTCTTCTGTTTATTTGCATCACTCATTTAAGAAAACCTTCTTATCTTTCCTCACTACTTTAATTCTGTATTCATTTGGGCATATCTTTCCCTTTCTCTTCTCCCTTTCCTTCTTTCCTCAGCTATTTGTAGCACTTCATTAGGTAGCCATTTCACTTTCTTGATTTTCTTTTGAATGTTTTTTATTGCTACCTCCTGCAAAATTGCTATCCTCTGTCCATAGTGCTTTAGTCATTCTGTCTAGTAGATCTAATGCCTAAATCTAGTCATCACTTCTACTTTATATTCATAAGGGATGGCATTTAGGTCAAAACTCTATGGTCTGATAGTTTTCCCTACTTTCTTCAAGTCTGAATGAAGCTCATGATCTAAACCAAATTCACTTCTACATCTTGTTTTAACTGATTGTACCACCTTTGCTTTTCCACCTTTGTTTGCAGAGTAGGTAACCAATTTGATTTTTCTATTAACCCTTTGGTGATGTCTAACTGTAGAGTCACCTTTTGGGTTGTTGAAAAAGGGAATGTTTGCCATGACCAGCAAGTTATCTTGACAAAATTCTATTGATCTTTATCCTGCTTAATTTTTTGCCTAAGGCAAAACTTATCTGTCATTCGAATTATCTTCTGATTTACTCTTTTAGCATTCCAGTCCCTTATGATGAATGTGTACCTTTTTGTTGTTATTTCTAGAAGATGTTGTAGGTCTTCATAGAAATGATCAACTTTGGCCTCTGGCATCAGTGATTAGAGCGGAGAACTGTAATACTGTGGTGTTAATGGTTTGTCTTGGATTTGAACAGATTGAGATTATACCTCTGTGCTGTTTTTCTCACCCTTTTAATTACTTCAAGGACTATTTTATTTCTTCTAAGGGATTCTTGCCCACAGTAGTATGTACAATGATCACCTAAATTAAATTCACTCATTCTTGTTCATTTAAATTCACTGATACCCAGTATATCAGTGTTTAATTTTTCCATCTCCTATTTGGCTACAACCAGCATACCATGGTTCATATTTCATACATTCTAGGTTTCTAGTCAGCATTTATCTTTACAACATCAGATTTTCCTTTTGTCCCCAAATGCATCCTCTGCTGAGCTTCCTTTCAGCTTTGTTCCAGACACTTCACTAGCATAGGAGCTGCTCATAGGTGTCCTCCACTCTTTCCTGGTAGTTAAGTGGACATCTTTTGACCTGAGCAGCTCATCTTCTGATTTCATCTCTTTTATTCTTTTAGTTCTGTCCATGGGACTTTCATGGCAAAGATACTGGAGTGGATTTCAATTTCCTTCTTCTGTGGGTCACCTTTTGCCAGACCTCTCCACTATGACCTGTCCATCTTGGGCAACTCTTGCACAATAATTTCATTGATCTGCACAAGCCCTTCTAGCTGGTGCATACATGGTGGGGCAGACTTATGGGCAATTACCTTTTTTGGTCAATTAATATTTATGTAGCTTCTTTCAGTAAAATATTTTATTATTTTGCTTGTTCTCTTTCCATAGTGGGAATCTTAAAAATTACTAGCGATTCCAATCCATGCATTAATAATAATCCTTTTAAAAATCTCATTTCTCATTCCCTTTTAGGAGTTCAAGCTGTAACCCATTAATCCTTTTCATCTTTTTGTAGAGTAGTTAGAGAGTTGGTGACCTCCATTTCTTCATGGTCAGAAATGGACTTCAGGGGGTGTTCATTCACTTGTCTAAGGCCACAGTGTGAGAGTGGAGAAAACAGACTAGCACCAGAATGTTACCTTTCAGTTGCTGTAATGTTTGCTAACTCACTTGACCTGTTAAGGTAGAAAATTTTGAGACGAAAATTAGAAAAGGAATCGGATTGCTCATTGAGATTTGTATCCATTCTAAAACAATAAATATTTTGTGGATGTCATCCTTAAATCATCACCATGTATATGCATAAAGATGGTATAGGGCAGTGTAAAGTAATGTGCATTTTGAAACTGTACAGTGCTTTTATATTTAAAATTATGTTTTCAATGAGAATGACAGCTGTCAGTCTCAGATTCATTTTCAACTGGAAAAATTCACATTCATTTTAGTCTGTGCAATGAAATGACCTTCTAACTTGGAAAATAATGTCAGCAAATATTGAATTTAAATGGGACATCTCAAAAGAGCCTCAATGATTAGAGAAAAGGAATTTAATTTACCAGGAATGCTGCAGCTCAAACCAGGGAGGTTTATTTTCTAGAGTGCAGGTTCCCAATGCTATTTGTTTTGTCCCATTTCTACTTGCTTCTCACCAATTAAAAGTCCTAAAATAGCCAGCTTGGCAGCTGTGTCTCTACTCCATCTTGTACCCCCACATTCTCTAAAGTGAATTCTTTGAAAGATTGGTCCAGTTAAAATTGAATTAAAGAAGACATCTTTCATTAATGCTAATGACACACATATTAATACTAAATGACTCTATTATAATATAACAAAATCCCCTAAGGATGAATAATTTTAGAGATCATTGTTTTATCAGCAGGGGTATATAGGGTATTCGGGAGGACTAGCACTTCTGGTGTGGGGTTTGCTGAGCCCTTTTCAGGACTGCTTATCCACCTTTGGTGTATACCTGTCACCCACCTTTCACCTGTAGCTCCAAGAGACTGTAACAGTATGCACAACAGTCACACTTCAGTAAATTGTTTTGGCAGATGGATTAGACCTTAAACTTATCATTGAGTTCAGAGGATATATACCTCAAATATTTGAAGACTTCCCCTGGTAGAATGGGTGGATGAGAGCAATTTGTTACAACAGCTTTGAAGGCAGCTGAAGCAAGTATTGTAGAACACTTAAAGCATGATGTTAGACATTGAAGATACCAAAGTCATCCATTGAATCCTGGACCATTGCAGTCATCTTGACTTTTATCCTGCTTTGATGACTCTGAAAAAGAGAGGCTGAAAACTTTGTACAACTCTGTCTCACTTAGAGTCAATTCACGTACAAATCAAGACATCATCCCACAGTGCCATTGGTCCTCTCTGAAAATGGACAAATATTTTATCAGCATTAGTTTCTATCTTAAGCCTTTCATTATATTCTTTACAGACTTAATAAATATTTACTAATTTAATTTCACTAATATTCGTTAATGACAGTCAATCTCTGCATTAGGTCTTAAGGATACAAAGATCAAAACACAGTCATCTCTGCCCTGAAAAAACTTACATTCTGTTGAGGAAATAATGACATGAAATAAGTAAAGAGAACCTAGATGGCACAGTGGATAAAAGTGCTGGCACTGGAGTCAGGAGGACTTGAGTTTAAATATCATGTCAGACACCATGGTGTCTGGGCAAGTCACTTTAACTCTATTTGCTTTAGTTTCCTCATTTGTAAAATGAGCTAGAGAGACATTCAAGTACCTTTTCTAGGAAAATAACAAATGGGTTCATGGAGAGGAATTATTGACCAAATACCAAAAAAATAAACAAACAAAAACTCCAAGTAAACTTTAGTGAAAAGACTGCTCTATCTGGAGACTGAGATCTTGGGTTAAAATCCCAGCTCCATCTCTGTGTGACTTTGGGGAAGTCACCTAACCACTCTCAGCCCAGTTTCCTCACTATAAAATGGTAGCATTGAACTATATGAATTCTCATACTCCTTTGAGTACTAAATCTATGATTCTGCTATCTTAATTAAATATAAAACAGTTCATACAAAGTAATATGAAGTAATTTTTGGAGAACAAAGTGCTAATTACTAGATCAGAAAAAATCCTAAGAGGTATCAGCTGAGTGGTACTCTAAAGTAAGCAAGGGATTTAATGTCAGAAGTGCAAAAGGATTATATTCAAGAAATGAAGGATCACTTGGACAGAAGTACAGAGGTGTGAGGTGGGACTGTTCTGACTACAATATAGTTATGTCAAAGTTCTTAATTTGTACCGTTACAAAAGTATCCATTTTTGAACAGAAAATGAGACTGGGAATCCATATAGCCATTCCTTGATTTCATCATTTAACAGATGTATTTTTTAAAAAGGAAATGGCTAACAATTAGTTATTCCCTAATAGGTTCTAGCATGAGGTTTATTAATCAAAAAGAGGGGTTAGTATCTTTAATGATGTCATATTGTGGGAGGGACTTGAGACTAACTCATGATAACAATGCTATTTGGACTTCATTACTTAGCAGAACACTGTTTCTTCTCACATTTCCTAGAACACAATGGAGTGTTGGGGGCTTAATTCTCTTTTCTAAACTCATCAGATAAGACCTGTTTTTCTGACTAACTAGGTCTTTCATTTCCCAAGTATGATAAGATTCAAAATGGGACATGCTTTACAAAATAGGATAAATAATTCTCTTGGGGGAAGTTCCTGAGACAGATGGTCTGGTGTGATAAAGGGCAAAAAGTGCAGTTCTTGTCTCCTAGATCCCCTACCCCAATATCCACAGAAACACACACACACACACACACACACACACACACACACACACACACAAACTCCAGACAGTGACTTTATTCATTAATGTAAACTGGTTCAAGAAATTTTAGTCTGTTATTTCATTGCAGATGTTGAGCTGTCAGATAAACTGGAAGCATATGCCAAACTAGTTTCTCCACTCTACAGGAATGTGCCTCCTGTGCCCAGAATTATTGTAAAATGCGCCCTACTAGAAAAATTTAGATTCACAGAAACTAAACCTAGATATCAGGAAAAAAAGAAGAAACTTAATGGTCATTCATGATTTTCTCCCCACCAAATCGTCTGCATTTAAAATTGCACATTTTATAGCCATGGTTATAAAACAAGGCACACTCATTGATTTATATACTGACAATTTAGAAATGAAGAGAAATTCAACAGTGGTATATTTTTAGAAATATTGATCGCAGTTCTCTCAATATTTTTCTATGCTATACTGAATCCATGAGGTCTTGGAGCTGGTATTCCTATTTTTGGCATGTATTTTAACCCCTTAATGTCTCTTTATCTTACTCAGTTCTTGTGCACACTTTTCTCAGATCTTCCAGGGAATATCTGTGCAAAATGTTAGAAACCATTCTCATGGGTTGTTTTCTTTCTTTCCTTTTTAAAAACACTTTCCAATGAACAGTCATTAATTAATTGCCTACTGTGTTCCAGGCACTATACTAAATGCTGGAAATATAAAGAAACAAATGAAACAATTTCTATCTTCTAGGTGTTTATATTCTATAAGAATTGTCACAATATACCTGATTTTACTCATATATCCTTAATGGTTTCTAGCCCTATAGTGTTACTGGGAGAATATTTGTTTTAAAAGGGTGTTCTTGTGTCTGGTAGGAAGTTTGGAACTGTTAAAAACACTAACTCTCAAATGTAATCAGTGCCAATATTTTCCTCTCATTTGGTTTCAGATCTAGCATTTTATCTCCATGCAGAATTTGTCCATAGTGCATATACTAATGAACTCATTTGGCAGATTACCCTTAGAGCTTGATGTTCTAGAAATACATGGCTTTCACACATTTTGCTTTTCTAGTGTTACTAGCTAGATCAATTGCTTTTCCATTACTGTAGATTTCTCTGAGGGGGATATGTAATGTTCTAAGGCTCCATGCAATTTCTGTGATGTCATCTGCAAATAAGAACACTGGCAGAACTTGATGATCAATTGGCAATCCTCATTTTATTTGAAAATCATGCCTCTTTTATGGCAATAACAAACACCTTTGGGGAACTTATTGTTCCCTTCCCTAAAATCTCTGGGTAAACCTCCATTGTGATTGATTTAATGCTCAGGTGATGGATGAGCAGAATTATCTTTGCAGTTGTATCCATCATAGTCATGTATGATTTAGAGGCATACATGAGAAACATATCCGAGGAGAGCTCTCAGAGCTGCATTTTTACTCTATTGAGCCCTTAAAATCAATTGACAATCTTTCTGGCAAGATGGAAGAATGAGAAGTTGTATCTTGGCTTAACTCCTACAATTGCCACACCAGAATAACAAGAAATATACAGAATGAAGTAATATAAATGCAGAAGAAAATAAAGATACAATTTTCAACAGTCATTACTGCTGACATTGAGGATTGTGTTATTGACCAATTTGCCCTACTTGTGCCCACTATACCCTACTTTAAAACCATTTACCTATAATTGTCTTACCAAAGTGTCCCATTATATGACTCTCTCCTCCACTTCTAACTTTGGCAATGGTGCATTTGCCCTGTCCTCCCAAAATTTCCTTTCAACAAAATTCATTATACCCCATTCCTGTTCTTTGAAACTATTTAAATCAGTGATAGAGAAAGTAGTTAATTGTGGACAGGAAAGGGGTTCAGCCTTATGCTGTAAGTTATAATGAAATTCTACTACAGAAGGGAAGGGACCCATGTAAGAAAGTTGAAGGAAATTAAGGATAAGTATATATTCGGATTTTTACTCCCTCCTTGAAATTTCCATTTGAGAAGCATCTAAACCATACCATGCCCTCTTGGGAAGAAACCTTTGAAATTACCTAACCTAGAAGTCTGGGCAAGGAAAACCATTTTTTTTTCTTTAAATAGTATTTTATTTCCCCTTATAATTATTAATCAAGCAAAATTTTAGCATTCATTTTTACAAGATTTTGAGTTTCAAATTTTTCTCCCTCTTTCCCTCCTCACCCCTCTTCTGAATATGATAGGCAGTTTGATATAATTTAAACATGTGTTATCATGTAAAACATATTTCCATATTCATCCCAGTTGTGGAAGGAGAAACAGAACAAAGGGAAAACAATGAAAAAGGATAAAGAAAGTGAAAAAATATGCTTCAATCTGCACCCATAATCCATCAGAACTTTATCTGGATATGACTAGATTCCTTCATACTTGCTTTGTACTTGTCTTGGATCACTGTGTTGCTGAGAAAAGCTGAGTCATTCATAGCTGATCGTTACCTAAAGTAATGTACTGTGGGCAGTTTTCCTGGCTCTGCTCATTTCACTTTGCATCAGTTTGTACAAGTCTATCCAAGTTTTCCTTTACTCTGTGTGTGTTTCTCTGCTTCAAGAATGTTTCTTGTAAGCAACATTATTGGATACTGGTTTTTGATCCACTTCCGTTTTACAGGAGAATTCATCCTATTCACATTCACAGTTATGATTAGTACTTGTGTATTTTCCTTCATCCTATTCTTCCTCCTGTTTGTACTCTCTTCACCCTTTCCCATATCACCAATATTTTGCCTCTGTCTACCACCTCCCCTGATCTGCCCTCTTTTCTGTCAGTCTCCCCTCCCTTTTAAAATCTCCTCCCTTTCTATTTCTCTGTCTAGTAAGATAAATTTCTGTATTCATCTGATTGTATATGTTATTCGCTCTTTGAGCTCTTTGATGAGAGTAAGGTTCAAACAATGCCCATTGTCTCCCTCTTTCCCTCCACTGTAATAGGTGTTTTTATGCTTCTTAATGTGTGATAATTTATCTCATTCTACCACTCCCTTCCTTCTGCACCCATTTTACTCCTTTCTCATCTCTTATTTTTTATGCCATTCCCTCAAATATATCTTATACTCTAACCCTCTCTCTATTCCATCTATCTGTAGAGATAGTGATACAATTTTTAAGAGTTACAAACAAATATCCTCTTCCTTGTAGGAACATAAACAGTTTTGCTCCATTGAATTCCTTCTGTTTTTCCTTTTTACCTGTTTATGCATCTCTTGATATTGGAAGTCAATTTTTTTAGCTCCAGTTTTCTCCTTACAAAGGCTTGAAATCCTTCTATTTCCTTGAATGGGCATTTTCCCCTTAATGCTGCATGCTTAATTTTGCTGGGTAAGTGATTATTGTTTGTTTTGTTTGCCCTCCAGAATATCAAGCTCCATGATGTCTGAACCTTTAATGTTGCAACGGCTAAGTCCTGTGTAATCCTGATCATGACTCCCTGTTATTTAAGTTGTTTCTTCTGGTCACTTGCAGTAGTTTTTCCTTGACCTGATAGTTCTGAAATTTAGCTATCATATTCTTTGGGGTTTTCATTTGGGGATCTCTATCCTGAGAAGATCCATGGATTTTTTCAATGTCTATTTTGCCCTCTGGTTCTTGAACATGAAGGCAGTTTTCCTTGATAATTTCTTGAAAGATGCTGTTCAGGCCCTCCTTTTGATTATGGCTTTCAGGTAGTCCAATGATAGGATATTTTCTTTGCCAGATCTATTTTCAAATCATTTGTTTTTCCCATGAGGTATTTTGCATTTTCTTCCATTTTTTTCATTCTTTTGAATTTGTTTGATTGATATTTATGATGTCTCAGTCATTAGCTTTCACTTGCTCAATTCTATCTTTTAAGATGTTATTTTCCTCAATTAGCTTTTGTACTTTCCTTTCCCATTTGGCAAATTATACTCTTTAAGGAGTTGTTTTCTTCCGTGAATTTTTATGTCTCCTTTGCTATTTGTCCATTTCTACTTTTTAAGCAGTTTTCTAAGTGTTGAGTCTTTTTTTTTCATAATTCTCTTACATCACTAATTTCTTTCCCCCATGTTTCTTCTACTTCTCATAAGAGCTCTTTTTTTGAGTTCTTCCATGAGTTCTTCTTGGGCTTGAGATGACTTCCCCATTTTTCTTAGGGGGTTTTACTCATAGGCATTTTGACATTGTTGTCCTCTTGTGAGTTTCTGTCTTGGTCTTCCCTGTTGATATAATTTTTTGTTTTGTTTTTCTTTTTCTGCTCATCCCTCCTCCCCCTTTTTCTTTCTTTCTTTTTCTTTTCTTTTAAATTTGAGCTCTGTTTCCAGGGTAGAAGGAGCACTGTCTCAGTCTTCTTGTGCCAGGGGCTGCAGGCCCAGTGTATTTACCTGGTGTGGCACTGATGTTGCCATGAGGCCCATGAAAGACCGTTTTGTCTTGTGCTGAGCTGAGGGGGTGGGGGGGATAATTGGTGCTGCTGGAGACTGTAGGGATTTGGCATCCTTCCTTGTGTTGGACTGGTGTCTTAATGGTGCTCTCTGGAATTTGCTGTGGCCTGGTGCGGTTGTTTTCTGTATTTCTCTGGGGCTATACTGAAGCATGTGGAGATCCTGTTACTGGAAGACATATGTATGCTCAGAGCTGCATGGAAGCAGGATGCCTGCCTGGGCAATGCTGAAGCAATCAGAGGTCAGAACACCACATGATACTTTCCCAGACTCTGCTGAAGTACACATAGTGCATGGAACTGGAGTTTACCGGTTTCCCTGGCTCTGCTAAGGCACTTAGGTTTCTGGTGTTGGCCTTTGCCTGCTCCAATACACTTGGGCTCAGGCTCTCCCACTATTTTCCTGAGGCAGGGCTCACTACTGATTTGCTGGGATGCTTCCTGTCCTACATTGCACTCCCCTTTTACCTAAGTGAGATGGACCTTACTTACTGATCCTCCAATTCTCCTGGGCTGAAAGACTGCTCTGCCCTATCTTTCCACTGACTCTGCTTTTCCAGGATTTATTCTGGAGTGCTATTTTATGGTGATTTGGAGGTGAATATGGGAGAGCAACAGCAATTTACTCCTTACTCTTCCATCTTTGAAAAAAAAACCAATTTTATTTAAAGGGGAAGTCTATAAGTTCAGAAATTGATAAAACACTGTTGAAAAGAGAAGTAATGTTGCTGCAAAAAGATGGTTTAGATAAACTTAAATCCCATTTAGACAAATAGAAGGGTGAATGATAAAGAAGGAAAATTTAATATATGCTGTAATATAATGAGCCCAAAATGACCTGTAATAACTTGAAACCCTTTTATAAAATCAATGTGTTAAATTTTCTGGGACGTAAACATATTAAAACAACATAAAAAACCCAGAACTTTTCAAAGAAAAATAAAATAATTAAAATTAGATATAAGAATGGAAATTAGACCAGAAATTAGGATGATAATAAGAATACTTAAAAGAATTAAATAAGATAAACAAGAGAATAGGAAACTTAGACTACAGAAAGAGGAGTCTATTCAACATAGTAGGGACTCCCAAAAGGATAATAGATTATTTAGAACTGAAAAAAAATGCAGAAGTTAAAGAAAATTTGGCAGAACATCTAGACAATGCTACTGGAAGCACAGAGGAGCTCCATATAAAATAAACAACTTGAAAAGAGGACACATAGAAATAATTTAAGAAATTTCTGTCTGCCTCAGTTTCCTTATCTGAAAAATGAGGATATTAACAAGTAACTGCCTCTCAGAGTTTTTGTGAGAACAAATAAGATGGCATTTGTAAAAGCATTTTGAAAACCTTAAAGCATGCTATAATGGAATAATTAAACAAATAAAACCTTCATGTAAATTATGCCTTAAAAAGAGTTTTTCTCATAATCTTCTTCTACTAGTCATAAAAGTATCATTCTCATTTTACAGATCAAGACACACTTCACATCCTAGAAGTGAAATTTTTGGTTATCTCAGTTTTTGTATCTCCATTTTGCAAATGGAGAAAGTGAGAACCATAGAGTTTAAGTGACATTCTCAAGATTAAGTAGTATAAAGTTCTGCCCCTCGAACTCACCTAGACTTTTGAATATATCATACAGAATCTCTATTACATTGACTAGGATACTAATTGCTCTACGATCTGTCCCCATTATCTCTTAATTTGCTCTAGGAAGGCAATGTGGTAAAACAGAAAAAGTATTAAAATTAAAGTCAGAAAACAAAGATCCTTGAGCTAGCTACTTCTGAGCAATTTACTTTCAAAATTTTGGTGTTATTTGCTTTGTGTATAAAATGTGAGAGACTCTAAAAATCATAAAGTCAAGGTTTCTTAATGTGGGCTCTATAAACTTAAAATAATCCAATAAGTATTTTTCAACATATTTGATTTTCTTTTGAACTGGATGGATTTTATTTTATGCATTTAAAACCATTATTCTGAAAACAGATCACTGAACTTTAAGAGACAGCCAAAGAGGTCCATTACACAGGAAAAAGAGAAGATTAAAAACCCTGTTCTACATAATCTCCGACATTCCTTTTAGCTCCAGGCATTAAGATCCTATGACATTTGGCTCCTTCTTTTTCTCTCCTCAAATTACTTAATGTTATCATGAGTCCAACTCAATCCCTTTGGTCTTTCTCTGCTCTTGCTTCTTTCCATTATCCATGATGAAAATGGCAAAAAGCCTATTGTTTTGCCTGATCCTTCTTCAGTTCTTGGCCAGCAAGAAAGCATTTGCAGCTGTTAGTCATTCATATTTCAATCTGCCACCAAAACTAGTAGTACCAACTACAGTATGCCTACAATAAGATATCCTGGTGCTATTCTCCCACTTTCTCTAAGAGAAAATATAAGCAGAGAAATAAAGACCAACAGACAGGGCATCGAACTGTCTGAC
>CM053772.1:204065948-204090279 GCA_028658325.1 Potorous gilbertii | reverse complement strand
CTTTTGTTAGAGTCCCATGTTCATTATTCTCTTGCCAATTGATGCTAACCACTGCAGGAAGATTGCATTTCCACATGACATATTGTTATCATATTGTACACTTTCAGTATTTATTGCTGTGCCCCCTTATTTATTCCTTTTGTTGAATTAATGTGCCTCTATAAGAAAAGCTGAAAAATACATACCAAGATAATGGGCTTCTAGTCAAAGGTGAAAAATGAAAGCTTTACCTTTCTGCCCACCTGATATAATTAATGCAAGCATTTCATTCATTGGATCTCATGGTTAGGTTGGATCAAACTCCAATGTTTACATCAAAACAAGATTATATAACTAATGTTAAAAATGGCCACCTCTTCCCAATTGCTATGTGCTGTAGGTTATTATGCTCCTGAAATCCAATTCCTCACACAATCTGCAAGATATGCAATTTACTGATTACAGGGGAGGCTTCAGGCAACTACTTGTTAACTTAAAACATGAGCATTCACTTGGATATTCTCCAGTCATTTTCTTCCCCTGGCATAAAGCTTTTACCTGCCAACATTTTATCAACATGTTTTCAATAGGAAATTCATTTTGTACTTGCTCCTAACAACAGCTCAATAGCTTGCACATCTCCAATTTGATAGGTCAGGATGTGTTGCTGTGTACAGTTGTGATAAAGAAAAACTCCCCCCAAATGCCAGTTGGGATTTTTTCATTCTGGTGTACGCAAGTCGGCATTTCTCCATATCGCTGTTTCCTGGGTGTTGTATTCCAGATTGTAGTCTCTAGCTTTACAAGTATATTTCACCCCAATTAGAGATTCCCAAGTCTATTCTGAGCTTGCCATAAAAGTGTTTAATTGGCTAAATAACAAGAATTAAGAGTGTTGTAGTGGGTGAACAGAATACTGGAAAAATCTTTTGGCTTTAAGAAGCTTTGAAACTTGAATTTGTTTAAACTCAGATCCTATCTGTCTTGAAAATCCCTAACATGCCAGTCTATTTGAAGGTCAGGTAGCAAATAGCGTTTGATTTTTACTTTGAAAACCTTGCATTATTTCATGTGACAGAGCAGTTGGACATTGTCAAAGAATTGTCCCCTGGCACCTAAACTTGGGGCTTAGGGACAGCATTTGCAAAGATTTTCACATATGGAAATTGCCTTTTTAACCCCATTCCATTCAAAAAACATTTTTCAAGGACCTCCTACTTTGAGACACTATAATAAATAGTGCAAGGAGCTTATATGAAATTCAGTTCAATTTAAAAAACATTGATCTAGTACTTTATGTACTACTGCTTTAATAGGTGTTAAGGATACAAAGACAAAAAAAGGAAGATAAAGGAAAAAAAATCTGTTCTTAAAGAGGATATATTTATTTGCTGATAATTTGACAATCAAATAGTAATCTTTTAAAAGATTAAATTCTTCCCATCAGTCTTAGAGCAAGTATGAAATTCTTGTTTTCAAACTTGGACTCATTGAGTAATTAGGGATTTTGGAGAAGAAATGCCCCTATTTTATAGATGAGCAAAACTAAGGAAAACGTTAAATATATTTGTCAAGGTCAACTGAGTGGTTACTTGTACAACTAGACTAAAACCTAGGACCCCTTATCTCTAGTTCAGTGTTTTTAGTTACTTTACCCCCATCATTTTCACCTCAAGGACCAGTGTACCTTACCATTATCTAAGAAATTAAGTGTAAGATCCTGAGTGTAACATACTCATATCATCATAAAGGAATAAAATAGATGTAGGTCATATCCTGATCATCAACCTTGGCTAGATATCCCCCATAACTACCAGAAGCTGAAGTTTAAAGAGTATGAAAACATTTAGGGTCTAAGAAAGACATGTATTGATCAGAGCAATTTATTAACTTCCTATAATATCTTATATCCTACAATATCTTATTATAATGTTTAGCATAATCTGATAAGTATCAAAAGTTTTATGCTCCATAATTTCAGGTTATTAAATTAATGATAGTCAGAAGTGATAACACTTTATGGGGTGATGAAAACCAGAGAAGGAAAATCCCACTGATTGATCCATAATGGCTTCTCTAATAGGGGCTTGCTGATCACTCTGTAAGTAACAGAGCAAAAGAAAGTGAGTTAACAAGAAATATCCAGGATAATTTCCAAAAGGTCTAAATTGATTACATTTTTGCTTTTCAACGTGTAGAATAGAAATGCCATCATTTACAGTGCTGCCCACCTATAATCCATCAAAGGATCAAAGAATTATAGATTCAGAGCTGGAAGAGACCTTTCAGGGCATGCAGACTAACCCTCTCACTTTACAGACAAAGAAAATGAGACTGAAAAGTTGTGACTTGTTCAGTCATACAGCTAATCAGTGTCTGCATCAGGATGTGAACTGAGATCTAGCTGATTCCGAGTTCAGGTCATACCACAATGTACTTGGCTGCTTTGGTGTCAGAAGACCTGGGATGATCTGCCAATCAACTAGGGGTAGTTAAGCTTTCTGACTCAGTTTATTTATCTCTCTTAAAAAAAAGCAAGTGATAATATTTGCACTCTCTCTCTCCCTTTCCCCAGGGTTCTGAGGATTAAATTAGATGCTTTTATGACCAGAAAATGATTATATAGAATCATATATTTAGAGCTGGAAGAGACAATCGAGATAATCTAATTCAGCTAGTGACTATTCTATAGATAAGACAATTGGGGCACTGAGAGTTTAACTGAATTGTCTAAAGAAACTTGGATAGTAAGGGACAGAGGCCAAGACACTAAAGTCTCTACTCTAAGGTGATCATTCTTTCCACTGTAACACTTTGCTTTTCTTAATAATAGCATATATAAGTATATTCTATTGCTAATTTTCTAACCCTAAGCTTACAGATTTTATTCATTCCAGGCACCAGATTGATTTATGGTCATTCTCCCTACACAAATTTGTTTTGACTCATGTTTCTACTCAGGAAATCCTGGTAAGTATACATCCAGGTGGTACCACCTTGTATACAAAATTGCCTTCTGCATACAAAACTTACCTGACATTTGTAAGCTCACTGTAGCAATGTTCTAGAAGGAAGGTTTATTATACAAAAAGAGAATGCAAGGCAGAGGACCTAAAATAGCAATTCATTATTCTTAAAGAGGTATGGAAATTTGCATGACCCAGAACATAAGGGTTGTTCTGGAAGACATATTATGGAAAGGTCTTCCACTCTAAAGAAAAAAACTGGGAGATATTTTCCCCTTATCCTTAATTTTCTGCAATGCCTTATAGCTCACCCCATCTATCTCTATAGTCTATGTAGTTTTTCAGGCTAGGGAAGAGTGAATTTCTAGAACTGGGGTTTGTGTAGCTGTGTGTGTGTGTAATAGATTCCTTTAGCAATCTAGTGAAGCTCATGGACCCCTTCTTGAAATAATGTTATAAATTGGCAATACATATATACATACATACATACATATATATATAATATAATTAGAAAACCAATTATATTAAACAGCAACTATCAAAATATTAAAGGATCCAAGTTCACAAATATGCTGAAATTTATTCACTAACCCCTTTCTGTGTCTGTGGACACTGGGTCAGGAATATCTACTCTGAGAGAAGCCAGTCCTTCACTGTCAGCTACGCTGTGAAAGATGAACATTAAACACAGTCTTTCTGTTCTCCTTGGTCCCATTTCTCTAGTCTCTGGAAGTTATTTTCTTTTCATGTTTCCCAGTATGAATCAGACTCAGTATCCTTCCTCTTCTCTTGTCATTCCATGTTTTCAGCAAATATGATTCCTTTTCCTTTAGTGTCACTGGGAGAGTTAGAGATGAGCATGAGGTGGTATAAAGAGCCTAACACAGTTCACATTATTATTAGTGGAACATTTACCTCTACAAATTGCAACAAATCAGACTGAAAGTGTAGATAACTGGTTGACAGATTTGTTGGAACTAAAGAAACTGAAAAATTGATAGCTAAAATAAAATGGAAACGGAGATACTGGGAATTGGAATTAACAAGGACCTTGCTTGAGTTACTTAGAAAGGGATAAGACACATTTCTGAACTGATTTTAAAGGAAAGGTGGTTGAAATCAGGCATTAAATTTTCAATAGCTCTAGATTTTATAAATTTACAGTATTATCTTTTATTGCAGGTGTTGGCATTAATATAATATTTTCCTTAGTTACTAATAGGGTCTTTCTTAGCACTATATTTATTTGTTGTTCTGTTTAAAGGGGTCTGCAACATCCTAAATATAAAGGCATCAATAGTAGGTTAGAAGAATTATGCATTGGCTATAATTAGATTGAAAGGGAACTGAAATTTTGTTTCACAGGTAGTATTATACCATTTAACCTTAGGAGGTACCTCAGGAAGCAACAAAATCTCCCTCTCAAAAGCATCACTGAAATGGGACTCAGGAGGCCAGTGTTTTTCCCCAAATCCTTGACTTAGAACCTCCATGATCAAGGTAGAACATAACATTTGCATAATGTTTTATACTTGGCTGCTCTTAGAATCCATTAGAAAAATTGGGCATAAAAAGAACGTTGAAAAAAGATGAAGTGAAATAAAAAATATAAAATTATAATTAGAAACACTTCTGATACTTTTTCTACTTATGAATAGTTCAAACTGAAATTCTAGTTCAATTCTATGTTAAATTCATTGACTGTTCAGTTCATTTCAGAATATTCCCCTCTGTAGACAATAGAACTGCAATTTTTCAATGGATATGTGATCTCATGAATATGTGTATTCTTTCAGTGATACAAATCACAACTTGTCCCTACTTGACCATCCTGTATGACTTCTGTACACTTCCTCCCATAAATGAGCTATGCTGCTGCTGCTGGTGGTGGTGGTGGTATCCATTCAACTGGCTGTAGTTTCTTCTTTTTCTTAAGATCAAAGTTCTTAAAGATTTCTTGGTATTGTTTCTATACTGATTTAGCACCTAGAGTTTCTATTGCTTATTCTTCATTATCATAACAAGATTAGCCTGTGATTATTTGGTTTGTGGTTGCTGGTTTTCTTGTATTCTACCTTTATATATTTTCTCATGGCATTCTTGCTCTTGGCAGGTCCATCATGAGCTGATCCATCACTCTTTCGGTATAATCTGTAACTTCAGTTCTTTGGAAATCATGATATTCCATATCTTATAGATATAAAATATAATCCACAAAACATTGCTGTTTAACAAGATGGATCTTGATTTCTTGGAGAAGCTTGTAGTCATTAAAGAACTATGCAATTTCCTAAAGGCAATCCAGACCTTCTTCTTCCTATTTAGTTCTGGGAACCATTCGTTGTTAATTTATGGTACTAATCTAATATATATATATATATGAATATCAGTAAATTTTTAAAATAGCAATAGTAAAAATAACAATGAGAATGGTGGTTAGCATTCACATAGTACTTTAAGGTGGGTGAAGTGCTTTATAATATTATCTATTTTATCCTCATAATAACTCTGGGAGATAATTCCTGTCATCATCTTCATTTTACAAAGGAATAAGTCAAGGTGGACAGAGACATACTCAAAATTACACAGCTCGTAGTTTGAAGCAGGATTTCAACTTGTGTCTATCCACTACTCCACCTAGCCACTTCTTATTTAGCTCGATGGGTCATCCATTTATCTGAATATTTTCTCTGAACAATAGATACTACCAATCCAATTGGTTTTTTTTTCTATCTGGATAATTTGGCTAAAATAATTGGAGTAGACTATTCATTCTCATTTTGGAGATTCAACAATATTCCAGGGATGATACAACTTGTACAACATCTGCCGTAAATCACTTCATCTAGGAGATTTCACTATTTATAGGGCATCCCTCTTCAGTTTGTAACCTGCACTCAAGATGCGTCAAGACAGGGAAAAAGGAAAGCACTTTTTCCTATATCTCATTGTTTTGTGCTTTGCTTAAGAAAACAAGGTTATTGAACAAAGTTATCTCTATTACAAGAAAAGTTGCAAAGGGTTATAGATTTAGCACTGAAAACATCTTTAGGGGTTATCCAGTCTCACTTCCCATTTCCAGATGAGGAAATTGTAATAGAGAGGTGAACTCACTTCACAAGGTTGTCCAGTTGTATGATGGAGCTGAGATTTGAATAGGTTCCCTGACTACAAATCTAGTGCTTTTTCCACTGGACCATAATTTGACAAACACAGGAGAGAAATCTTTTCAGAAGAGACCCTTTTAATATTGTGAGTATTTTTCTTCTTCTGAATTATTTTCTTTTCCATAATCAGCAAACTGTAAGCACAGTGAGGTCATCATTATTTTTTTTCCTTTCATTCATTCATATAAAGATATAATTTATTGGTCAGTATCATTTGGGAAAATCTAGTTCCTTCTTTTATCTCTTTCAAGGATATCATGGGTAGATGTGCATATTACTCTCCAAAGTTTTCTAAAAATTGGAAAGTAGACCTATGCCAGTATTTATTGGTGTTTTCTTGCCAATGATGGCCAAAACTGGCCTAAATATGCCATTAATGACACATTTCTTTGCCAATAATGACATCTAAGATTTTTTCACTTTTGACATCTTTCCCTGTATTAAATATGTGTGAATTGATCCTTCAATGTCCTCTAGTTGTCTCTAGTACAGAGATCTTCTGTGTATAGTTGGTCTGGTCTGACTGTTCTTTCCATCTTCGTTTTATTCAATATTATTCCCACTTTTTCTCCTAGCACATTTGGGATCTTAATGTTAGAGCAGAAATTTCATACCTCTACTGTCCTTTGTAGTTAAAAGAATTTGCTATAAAAATATTGACAAATATCTTCCATTTTAAAAATCTGTTTATCTTCCTTCCAGTTTCATCCTCCTCAAAGAAAGACTACTTAGAAATGGAACACCAATTCTTGCCTTCTCTGAGATAGTGAAGTGTAGAAGATAGAATACCTCACATGGAGTCAGCGCCTTAGACACTTATTAGCTATGTGATGCTAGGCATGCCACTTGGCCTCCTCTGAGCCTTTTCTTTGTAAAATAAGGATATTGATAACTTTTTCAAAGGGACTGTTTTGAAGATGAGATGAGGTAATATAGTGTCAAGTGTTTTGCAGAATTTAAAGTACTGACTATTATTAAATCACTCATATTTTAACCCTTTCCATCATCTTATGTCTTTCCAGGTCTTAGCATTTGAAAACCTGAGCATAACCTAAGGTCACTTCCATGCCAAAAGTCATCAGAGGAAGTCTTTGGTGTATATGTTCCCTATGTAACAGTGTTATTTACTAAAGTAGTACAAGGGGATATAAGGATGGTCTACCTAAAGGATCTCTCATATGGCATGATATTGTGTCTAGTAGCAACATATTATAGTTGAAGAAGTAGGGCTTGTCTGAACTAGTTTTAGCGCCCAGGGCAACAACCCCCTCCTCTCCCTTATCTAGATGTGAACTTTGACTTAATTTTTTGTTCCTCAACTTATTATTTTAATGGTACACAGAAACACTGCCACTGAACCAATGAGTAGAACGTGGCTTTGCAACATGTTGCCAGAATTTAAACATTAAGCAACCCAAAAATACTTGAGCGATATATTATATTTCTTCGTTGAGCTGCCAAGTCATGCTATTCTTTCTTTTTTTATAAAAGATTAAGACAAAAATTATTCAATCAAGCCATGTTTCTCTATTTTTGTGCTCTAGTCCTCAAGAAATGCTTCTTAGATCAATGAATAGATGAAATCTTTAATGAAATGACTGCTCACCATATTACTTGATTCCTATTATACAACACCTCTATTTGATAAATTACTGTGACCTAATCTGCTACAACAAATATCTGCTTGAGTGAATTCCATGAACAATTATTTTTCTACTGGTGAATATTTATATATTCTTTTACCATAAAATAAAGAATATCATTCAATCATTGAACAAACATATATTAAACATCTCCAAATATGCATTAGATTGTTAGCTCTTCATTAGATTGTAAATTCTTTGAGGACTGGGACTGTCTTTTTCTCTTTTGTATCTCTAGCATTTAGCACAGTGCCTGACATATAGTAGACACTTAAATAGACATTGACTGATTGATTAATGATTATTGTAATAGACCATGCAAGGCATAGCCCCTGCCCTCTAGAAATCTACAATTAAGTATGTGATGAGATATATGCGATTTTTTTTCATCTCAACCTATGATTTCATCAGCGTGTAGATCCAGAATGGAAAGTTACCTCAACCAATGCTATTTGACAAGTCAAGTCAGCAAACATTTATTAAGCTTTCTATGTTCCATCACTACATTAAGTGCTGGGACAGAAAGAGACAAAAACCAAAAACAGTCCCTGCCCTCAAGAAGGTCTGAGTCTAATGGGAGAGACAACATGCAAATAACTGTGTTACAAACAAGATAAAAATTGGAAACAATCTTGTCTGTAATATAGTCTAAAACTTAAAGAGGTTTTTTTTTTTTGGAAGGTATTCAGTCCAAAACGAATCATTTGGTGGGACTCTAGTTTCTGACAAACGTGTGTGTGTTTCTGTTTCTGTGAGGGGGCTTAAGAGCATTATCTCATTGAAGGTAAGAGGGCTAACTAAGCATGCCTTTGCTTGCCTTTCCAATGAGATATGTGCTTTTATTCCTTGATAAAGGACAGACACAATCAGGCTCTTGCTTTATCCCTTGGTTCTCATCATGGAATTGGGGGAGTGAAGATAGTACCAAAGATTCCTGGTAGTTAAGCCAAGAAGATATGAATACTCAGTAGAATTTACAAGGAGATGACAGTTTCTACCTTGTTCTTTCTTTCTCCCTGCGTATATTGCCTGTGATTCAGTAAGGGGGCCTGAACACAATTAGTCCAGAGTTCAGGATAAAGTGATTGATTCTTTCTTTTGTTAGCCATTAGTAATTATTACATATTCTTTGGAGTTGATAATGAAGTGTCCTCCATAGCCACAGATGATGAGATGAGAAAACCTAAATAAAGTTCCTCATAATAAAATGGACATTATTCCTCCTTGGGCCCCTAGGTTGAGAGATATCTGTTAGGTTACTGGGCAGGGTTGGATCACTTGCCTAGTAACAGGTTTTTGTTGGGCCCCTGTCAAAACATTATTCCCCTTTGGTTGTGAAATATCTGATGAATTGTTAAGTCATTTTATTTTTAGTCCCTTTGCATGGCCAGGCAACTACCTTTTGCTGAGCACCCCCCATCCTGACAACTACTTTTTGCTGAATGACAACCAGTCTTTGATTGGGTCCCTCTCCTGGCACATCTTCTGTTGGGGTCCTTTGACTAGCAGTACCCTGACAATCCCCTTCTGTTTGGGGGCTCTTGCCTAGCAACAAGCCCCCCCCTTCCCCCTGCTCTGTCAGAACTCTGTTGTGGAAACTACAAGACTGTACCAAGTAGCACTGAAATGCTTAAAATGCACACACTCACCTCAGTTTGGGGCTGTCTCCTGTGGGTCTCTCCATGAGGCAACTGGCAGCCTGGCTAATAAATGACGCTCTTGAAATTCCTAATTGACTTTTGCCTGTGAATTATTCTCTGTCTGTCCATTTCAATAGCAAAATAATTAAACGCTAGAAGTAACTATCATATGATGATGTCGTAGAATCTTTAACCCTGAAGTGTTTGAAAAATGATATCCACAGGTTTTCCAGCTGGTCTGTGCATTGTTTCATAGTGTAGCTACAATATTTGGAATGTACTCATTCTTATCCTTTTCCTTCCCCTCCTCTCCCTCTTCCTCTTCTTCTTCCTCCTTTACTGCTTTGTCCTTTCTTGTCTTTCTTTTCTTTTTTTAAGACAACTTTCCTATCTCACCTAAACTGAAAGTGCAATTGCTATTCATGGACCCAATATGATAACTCAGTATAGCTTTGATGTGCTTTGTTTCCAACCTTGTCAAATTTTCCCCTCCTTAAGGGAACCTAGTGACTCTTCCTTTTTGGAGTTCAATGTTTTGTTGCCTTTGTATCCATGATCCATTTAGCCTATTGTAGTTCAGAAATCTGAGGCTCAAGAGATCTTATGGTTTCAACCTCCCTGGTAACAGGGATTACAAGCATGTGCCACCATGCCTTGGCCCTATCTTCTGCTTTTTTATCAGTCCCAAATTCTTTCAAAGTCCATTTCAAATACCTCCTGCAACACATGGTATATTCTGATCCTTATATGTGTTATCATTCCCTTCCCCAACAAACTGAATTTGTACTTACTTCAAAAATATTTTCTACTTATCTCTACATGTCATTTACCTCCAGAAGAATATGAAACTCTCTGTGAGCAGGGACCATTTTTATTTTGCTTTTGAATGTTCAGATCTATGCCTAGAACACAGTAGGCACTTAATAAGTGATTATCGAAATTGAATTGAAGTTATAGGTTTGAACTCAATTAACCAATCATGGTACTAATGTGCTCTAATTGGATGATGTAATTACAGGGGCTCCAAGTAGGTGATGAACACACTGATGATTGTGCTAAGTTAATCTGCTAATATACCACAATGCCTCTTCCTTTGTGGGACTATTGATAGTGCAATTTCTATTTACTTGTGAAACCTATGGCTCCCTCTCCCTAAATGAGTCAACAGCTAGATATGATGGAATGAACCTCTATGAAAACATGGATGACAATACTTATGAAACCTGGACTATGAAGGCAGAGAGCAGAGTAGTGAGTACAGCAGGAGACATTGCCACTCAACTTAGTTATATTTCTAAGCCTTGATATTATGTATGTGAAACTGCAAGGTATGTACTTAGCCACTTAGCAAAATAACACTCTTTTAAAATATATAGGAACATACAAGTCAAGCATAGTTTCACCCTCAAAGCATAGTAATATCCTTATGGGCAGAAGTTTCATATAGATAAACTCAGCCAAAACCAAGGTACCAGCTGAGCTCACTAGGTGTGTGTACCCCAGATAAGTCTCTCAGCCCTTTCTTCTTGCTTGCTTCTAAAACTGCATAAAAATCCTGGTTTTGTCCACTGGTCAGTCAGCCTTAGCCAAACATTGGTCACCGAGGCTGATTCCCCAGCAGAAAGAGGAAGCCCACCTGACTCTGCCCAAGGGCAGCCATGATTCAGCCTTGCCAATAGCCTTAATGGAATGACCTTGTACCCCTGCCCTAAAATCTATGGCTCTCCTTCCTCAGTGGCAAACTCAGCCTAGGAGGAGCAGTGACCCAGTTTTACTGGTAACTTGGCTGGTACCTGTACCCCTCTCAAGTGCAAACTCTGAACAGTCTCGCCCAACACCATACCTAGGCCTAGATGTTTACATCTCCTGTTATTATACACATATATATCATGTGTTGATCATCACACTCAACTGAACCTGAGTATTTGTGACTCTAATATATCACATTTGACATACTCTTGTGTGGTTGTGGAAGATGGGGGTAATCCTTTACCTGAACTTTGTTCCTCATATAAAGGGATATGTATCCACTTCCTGGATGTCTGGATTTAATGAGTATTTATTTCAGGCCTAGAGTCTTGATTTCCTTTACTTCTTCCATTTAATTTGAAAAGTTTAACTATGTGTGTTAAGCCTTTTGGATTAGTCAACTTTCCAGTTTGATCACTTGTCACTCTTTCTGGCAAAGTTGTTGTCACTGTCATCATGGCTTTAAAAGAAGCCTGAGATTCATTATTAGATCTGGCACAGAAGCACAAGCTTAGGAGATAAGTCTGATTTCTCTCCCTCTTTCAATCCCTTAAAAAAACTGTTTCTGAGAGGCAAATCTAGAGTATGGATTTGGTTCCTCGAACTAGTTTAAAATCACAAAGGTAAAACTTCCCTTAGGCAAGGTGGTTGAGAAATACAGGGATCAAATAATTAAGTTTAATTGGATTAAGCAGAGCAGGCTGATTATCATAATTAATTTAGGCTCATGATTGGACCTTGGGGGAATATGCCTTCCTCTGTGTGCCAGGTGAAAGAGATGATTGCATTAAAAAGACCATCGACTCGGTGAGCAGGAATAGATATATAAGCAGAAAGCCATCAGATGTTACAATGTATTGGAAAAGCCAGGGAATGTCAGCATTAAAAGACTAATGTGGAGGGAGAAATGGAGACTTCTATGCTATTTGGACTACATGCGTTAAATAAATAATCCCATTTACCATTTGTTTAGGACCATGTTACAAGAAAGGAATCAGGAGACCTAAAGGTACTTTCAGTGTTTCTGGAACTATGTAAGATACAGGCAGGAGATAAAGAAACAGTTTACAAAGCAACATGCCAGTGAGTGCAAAACAAGATTGTGTATACATACGTCATATGAGTCTAGAACAAAAGTTCTTCCAGTGACATTCATTAATCAGCTAATAAACATTTATTAAGTACCTACTATGTCTCAGGCTTTATATTGATGATGCCTGTTGCAGGTGAGTATTGAAGGATTTGGGGGACTCTTGGATCTCTGGAGTCAATAAAGGATATTCTGGTGGGGAGAAAAGTATCTGGGAAAGACCATCAACCATTCAACTGCTCAGTGAGTTTAATGAGCTGAATTTTAGTTCAAAATGAGTTTTTATTAATCATTTATTATACATATAGCATAGGCTGGGAGATCAGACATGTGTCTGAAAGGAGTTAGGACATTTAATTTTCCTGAAAATAGGTTTTAATTTGAAATATATCTTCCAGAAGCTGAAGTAAATCACGGGAAACATAGTTGGCATCTTATGCATTCTGTCTACAAAGAAGGGACTTGCTACCAGATTCTAGACAGTGGTAGTTTGTATATAGGATGTAGATCAGGAAATTAGAATAGGTTTATATATGGAAGAGGCTATTGACTCTTAGGGTTCAAGTGTTCTTTTATCTTTTCGAGACACAGATTATTGAGTTGGGATTAGCACATGATTCTATTATTAAATATTCTTTTTTTTTTTTAATAATCTAAGTCATTAAAATAGGATAAATACTGATTGAAACACCAATAATACTATATTAAGCAAGATCTAAAGAAAGAAAATTTAAGCAATATAAGGATATATTAACTCATCAAAAATATAATCTTGCAGTTTCAGTGGGCCCAATAATCTGTAGATAAAGGGTAAATGAAAAGTGGTCCTAGAGTAGCTAGTTCGAGTGAAGTTTTCAGGGAATATCAGTGAGGGCAGTATTTTAAAGCTTTAAAGCTGCCCTTCAATAATATCTTTATTAATGCCCTGTAAGGAGTAACTAGCATATTAATGAAATTTCCAAGGGATTCTAAATTGATTACTCTTACAGAGGGCAGCACAAGAGGAAAAGGCAAGTAGTTCAAATGTGATTAGAAAGCGAAAGTACATGATACAGCTTGATTTTATTGAAGTATGCACACTCATATAATCTCAGAGGTTTGAAAAAGATTTTTTTTTCTGGAATGCCTTAAACAGTTAGCTAACATAGTACAGAGCCCATAATTAGGCACAAGGAGGCAACACAAAGTCATGCCAGAATTGAATGTATTTTGTATTTGAAGATCATTGTGGGACTGACTGGGAAAATATTGTATCTATTGGTCCAATGTGGTGATGAATCAACTAGTGACCTCAAGAGACTTGCTTAAGACTATAACCAGAAGCAGAGTCTCCTGTCTCCTAACCCTTCATTTTATTATTGTTTATTTTTTTAATTTTTATTTATTTATTTTTAGTTTTCAACATTCATTTCCACAAAACTTTGAGTTCCAAATTTTCTCCCCCTCTTTCCCTCCTTCTCCTCATAATGCCTTGCATTCTGATTACCCCATTCCCTCAATATGCCCTCATTTCTATCACACACCTCCCTTCTTTTGTCCCCATCTTCTCCCTTTCCTTGTAGGGCAAGATTGATTTCTATACCCCATTACCTATATTTCTTATTTCCCAGTTGTATGCAAAAACAATTTTCAACATTCATCCCTTAATGTAGAGGCTGCTACATCTTGTGTTATCCTGATTATATTTCCACAGTATTCAAATTGTTTATTTCTAGCTGCTTGCAATATTTCCTCCTTGACCTGGGAGCTCTGGAACCAGGCTACAATATTCCTAGGAGTTTCCCTTTTTGAATCTCTTTTAGGAGGTGATCAGTAGATTCTTGAAAAATTTATTTTCCCCTCTAGTTCTAGAATATCAGGACAGTTTTCTTTGACAATTTCATGAAAGATGACGTGTAGGCTATTTTTTGATCATGGTGTTCAGATAGTCCCATAATTTTTAAATTGTCTCTTCTGGATCTATTTTCCAGGTTAGTTGTTTTTCCAGTGAGATAATTCACACTATCCTCTATTTTTCATTCTTTTGGTGTTGTTCTGTAATTTCTTGGTTTCTAGTAGTTATTAGTTTCTATCTCTTCCATTCTAATTTTTAAAGAACTATTTTCTTCAATGAGCTTTTGAGCCTCCTTTTCCATTTGAATAATTATGCTTTTTAAAGAAATCTTCTCCTCATTGACATTTTGGACCTCTTTTGCCTATTGAGTTAGCTTATTTTTAAAGCTGTCATTTTCTTCAGCATTTTTTGGGGTTTCCTTTAGCAAGCTGTTGACTCATTTTTCATGATTTTCTTGCATTTCTCTCATTTCTCTTCCCATTTTTTACCTCCATCTCTATTACTTGATTTTCAAAATCCTTTTTGAGCTCTTCCATGGCCTGAGACCACTGCACATTCACTTTGGAGGTTTTGGATCCAGAGACCCTTACTTCACCTGATGGCAAGCATTGCTTCTCCTCATCCAAAAGGATGGAAGAAAGTACTTGCTCACCAAGAAAGTAACCTTCTATTGTCTTATTTTTTTTACCCCCTTTTTTGGGCATTTTCCTAGCCAGTTACTTGACTTTTGAGTCCTTTGTCAAGAGGAGGGTATACTGTACGGGCCTGTAAGTTCTCAGTTCCTCCAAGGTGACACAATCAAGGGAGAAGAGTTTATGACTCTCTTGGCCTGCACACTGGTCTGGGAACAACCAAAACCTTTTCTGCCCAGAATCTGTGAGTAGCAGAATTCCTTCTCCATGGCTGCCTCCAGCTCTGCAAGCACTCCTCCTACCCCTAGGGCCACCTCTGAGGGCTTAGATTCAGATCAGTTGCTGAATTCCCCCAGGGGCTTTAGGAGGAGGGCTCCAAAAGTGGATGCTGCTGTGCTGCCGGTTGGGCCAGACTTTATTCCCTTGTCACCCAGATGAAAAAGTTTTCTCACTGACCTTTGAGTTTTACTTTGTAGTTTGTGGGTTGAGGGATTTGGGAATTGCAGCTGCTGCTGGGGATTATTCCCCAAGGCCTGTTCCAGTCCTGTTCCTGCTGGTGCTGAGTGGCCAGGGGTGGGTTGAGCTCTGCTCCATGCTCTGTGTGATAGACCTTTCCTATCTGCTTTCCAGGCTACCTTTGATTGGAAATCTCTTTCACTCCATTGTTTTGTGGCTTCTGCTGCTCTAGAATTTGTTTAGAGTCATTTTTTACAGGTATTTTATGGGTTGTAGGGGAAGAGCGAGAGTATGTGCATCTTTCTACTTAGCCATCTTGGCTCCCCTAACCCTTCATTTTAGAAAAAAAAAAAAGCCTTGAAGGAATGAGAATCTAGGGAGATAGTCAACCTGTGCATACTTACAAAACAATTTCCATAAAAAAGTTTACTGTTCGGAAGGATTAAGAATAAAACTTGAAATTACTACAATTTTAGAAGAAAATCTCCTTAAGAGGTCAATCACCACCAAAATCACATTGGAATTTTATTTCCTTGGAAAGCAATACATTTCAATTCACCTACAGGGTCCATTACAATTTAAATAAGAAAATCATTCAATTTGCAGTCACAAGTTACTTTCAATATAGTAGTTCAAGAACCATTTATTGTTGCTTGCTATTAATAATCATCTGCCATGTGCCAAACATTGTGCAAAGCAATGTAGAGACAGAGAAAAAAAAATGATACTGTTTCTCCCTTTGAAGGATTTGATGCACATTCCACTAAGGAAACAATTTGAAAGAAAGTCCATATGTAGTTGACATGTTATTTTTCTGGGAATGGGTGGAGGGTATTTCAGGATAAGTTTCCTATAAAAGGTGATACTCCAGAAGAATTCTGAAGGATGATGGGGATTCTATGAAATATAGATGAGGAGGTCTTATAGGAACTGAGGAAAACCAGGTCAAAAGAGAAGAGAGAGGAGATGGAATGCCTTGTATGAAAAAAAAAATAAGCAGAAAAGTTTGACTTAGAGTGAATGAAGAAGTTCATGTACAGTAAGCCCAGAAAAGTAGATTGGAGTCAGAGTGTGAAGGACTATCTAAGTCACCAGAGGAGGAGGAAAAGGAAGAGATGTGATAGTGGTAGTGGTAGTAGTAGTGGTGGTGGTGGTAGTAGTAGTAGTAGTTCTTTGTTTTATCTTAGAGGCAAGAGAGAGTCATTGGGACTTCTTCAACAAGGGATAAAATGCTATTTCCTAGCCTGACATACAGTGAATCTTTAATAAATGCTTGTTGAATTAATGGTCAGATCTGACTTTGATTTTTTCTTTTTCCAAAAAATCAACCATTTCTCAAAGTATGAAGATTTGCCATTGAGCTGTATATAATTTTAGAATGATCTGGAATTTTGTTGGTATAAATATTCTCTTTACCAAGGCCAATTATAGCCCCACTTCTACCTACTCCCACCCTGGATTCCAGACTTTAGAAATTATTGTAGTTTTATAAATTCACTAGCTAGTGGTCAACTTGGTGATGAGCCTCTCTAAATGTTACTATTACAATGACAAACATATCCATCACTGGACACATATACAAGCTATCATTAAATTGTCTATATAAAAAGAAATATATTTAGAAATTTCAGGAATGCATGATCAACTTAATAACCTATTCCTTCTGTATCTATATCTATTCAAATACCAAAATTATAATTGATCACCAATGTGTGGAAGGATCTTTAATTATCAAGGAAAGATTAATTTGTGTTTATTTCAATATTCAAAGGCAACAAACTGATTAAATACTAGAATGGTTTTAACATGAGTAGAAACAATAACAGAAAAGGTGGATGGTCAATAGTCAGTTACTGACTCACTTATATAGAACACTCTATCTCAGCCATTTCACCTGTTGTGTTCATCTATTTAGAGTGATCTATTTATATAGATTTATATGGAAAGACAGTTGTGTGAGTGAGCTCAGAAAAGGGGACATATATGAAAGACATACGAGAGTGAGCAATCCCAGAGGTGACATGGGGCAACACAAACTGCCCATATAAGAAAATGATGGCAAAATTTATCATTAGATTGGATATATGAGGAAACAAGGACAGCACCAGGATTGTAAATATGAGTGGCTGAGAGGATGGTTGGTCATGTCCTGATGAGTAATAGGAAATATGGGGAAAGTGGGAGAGTTTGGGTGGAAATATGGAAATATGTTAAGTTCTTTTTATGACAAGCTGAGTTTGAGATGCATACCAGACATCCAATTCAAGATGTCCAAAATTCAGTTGGTGATACAGATACAAACTCAGGAGAGAGATTGAGGCTGACTATGCAGATCTGGAAATCTCATGCATAGAAATGATATTTGAACTTACAGATACTGGTGAGATTGCTGTGTGACTCTGGGACAGTCACTTAACCCTGTCTGCCTTGGTTTCCTCATTTGTAAAATGAACTGGAGAAGGAAATGACAAACCTCTTTAGCATCTTTGCCAAGGAAACCCCAAACAAGGTCACAAAGAATCAGACACAACTGAAAAACAACAAGAAAAATATATATCAAATAAGAGAAGTCACTATAGTGCCATGGTAAATGAAATAACTGAAGATCCAGTAAAGGAGACTGATGAGTAATCCAACAGATAGGATCTAGGAAGATCAATGGAATCAAATGCTCACAGACATCAAAGTCACTTGATTTGACAATTAACCAGTCAACTTCAGATAGCATAATAAGAGTTCTAATTGTAGAGGGCTTAGAAACAAGTAAAAGGAAATGAAGTAGAAGTACCTATTGTAGGTAGCTTTCTCAAGAAGTTTAGCAAAAAAGGCTGAGATATAGATAGGAAAATAGCTAATGGGGATAGTTGAATTGAGGGAGGTTTTGAATGGATGGAGGAGACATGATGTCCATGTGGGCAGCAGTAGATTGGGAGAGGCAGAAGCTCCAGTTTAGAAGATCATAATGGTGGGAACAGTCTGCTGGAGAAGACTAGACGAGATGGGATTGAGAATGCATGTAGAGGGGTTAGCCTTGGCAATGAGAAGGATCACCTTTCATTGGGACCCAGAAGAGGAAAAAATAGTTGGAGAATATGTCTGAGTGAAGTGAGGATGGCAGAAAAGGGAGCTCGATGGAAATAATCTCAACTTTTTTAGTGAAAAGTCTTCAGCTGAGAGGGTTGTGGGAGTGGGTTTCAGGGCAATCTTGAGGAATGAGAAAGTTTGAATCTGTGGATAGATAATAGGATGTAAATCTATTAGGGAGGTGGAAAAGGTTGCTTTCCTGCACAGAACATCTAGTTGAAATATATTATATAAATTTATAATGTAACCATTTTACCATTTTGTAATTTTATCCAGCTTTGTTCAGTAAAAAGGTATATAAGGAAAGAAGGGGATAAATATGAATGATAGTTAAGTTTCATAGTATGACAGGAGCATAGTCATAACTAGGTATTCCTGTGCTTTGAGAAAATACCACAAACTGGGCCCAGTGCATGCGCCATGAAATTAGTCCTTAATTGAGTTTGTGGCATTAGGAAGGTGAGCTTAAAGAGTAACATTTATCATGTTCATCATATTCATCATCTGGCAGGCTCCTATTCTAATGAGTTATTCTTGTTAATCAGGTATTAAACTGCTGTTTCTAATATTCTGAAAGACTCCAAGCATATTCTGTGCCCTCTAAATTCCTTACCCTGTGGCAAAATCCTGGCTACCTTACTTTACCTTTGGATCAGGGGTATAGAGGCTAATCAACAAAATCATTTATTGAGTACTTACCATATGCCAGGCTCAGTGCTAAGGTTAGGTGAAGGGGCATGTGACATGAGACTGGGAAGTAGCTTGAAGTCAAATTGTGAAGGGCCTTAAATAACAGACCAAAGAGTTAAGATTCTTCTTGGTAAGCAAAGGGAAACTGTCAGAGGTGACTAGAAAGGGGAGGAATAGGAAGGGAGAGGAACATGAAGAATATTTCTCTAGGAGACATGTAGTACTGATTGGAGGAGGGGGTGATGAGGTTAGGAAGTTATGGCAATATTCTCAGTGCGTATTAATGAGAACCTGAATTGGGGGAGTGGCAGAGGAAACCATAGGATACACATGAGCGTAAGGTTGTGGAGGGAGACTACAGAACTTACTGATTATCCAGACAGTGTACAAGCTTCATAAATAATTGCTGCTTAAGGATGAATTCTTGCTTATGTGACATACATGCTGACATTCTGCTAAGGAAAACTAAAGGAAGTACTCTCTTCCCAGAACTCAGGCAAGAAGTGCTGCTGGCCATTGGGTGTATTATAAGATGTGCTTTTCTTCAAATGCTCTGTCCCATTAGTACATCATCCATGTTCACCTCTGCTTGTGTAAGAGGCAGAACCATTTTGCTTAGGTGCTTCAGAGGTTAGCAGTTAAAGCAGACTCCCTTCAAAGTTAATTTATTTTCATTCATATTTTTAAAGCACACATCAAGCCAACCATGATACTAATCTCTCTGTATGCTTTCACTGGGCTGAATTCACAATCTGGCTAATGACAGGATCTCTACAAACTATATAAGAGGAATTAAAAGCTTTTCAGGATCCTGTCCCTTAAATAGTTGCCCCAAATTTACACATTCATTATGTGAGCTAGGTACTATGCCTAGATCAGCACAGGATTTTTTTTTTTTATTTTTGGAAAGTCAAACTGACTGCTGACATCATACAATTTTTAGTTTCATGGAAGGTGAGAGTCATCTTATTCTCATTTTATAGATATGAAAATCGAGTCTTGCTAAATGGTTTACATTTGGTTTTCTTACATTTACAGATTTCAGGGCTGCCTGAAGTCACAAACTTGAGATCTGCTTTAATGATTCAGTTCCACAAATGATGAGAATCCTCCCACTCATTCTCTTATAAAACAGGAAAAACAAGTCAGTGGTATGACCAAATATATGATGTTCTTTAAAGAAATATCTCCATTGGTCAAGTGAGGTGATTTCTTATGTAGATACTTTTTCTAGTGGCATTTATTTACAGGAGAATTCAATTTGTGCTTGTAAATAAACTCATAGGGGCAGCAGGGTTGGGGGAATGGAGGAAACAACCAAAATCTGTCCAACCTACTCCTTGGTGAAGTCGCATTGTTCATAAGAAATAGCCTGAATGTCAGGTTTGGCATCTGCATTATGAGAGGCATAATTGGATTTAGTATATGCAATTAGAATGGGGAATGGTGCTGCTGAAGCACTCTGCGGCGGCTTTTGCTGGGAGGGTGGTGTTAAGCATTTTGTTTTGTACTTGGAAAATCTGCCGTGACAGTGCTTCATAATGGAACCAATTATCAGGTAGGCTGTTACACATAGCCTTCCAGACCCCAATTTAAATAGAAACCAGTGACAATTCCTTCTGTGAAACAGTCTCCATAACCCTTAAAATCAGCCATATGTGAAGACCTACATGCTTATCAAGGTTACAACAAGAAATAGAGACTTCTTGTTATATAAGCATGTGCTTTGAGGTCGCATTGATTAAATTTACAACTTAAGAGAATGGCAGGTATTAATGCCACCTTCCAATGCAAGTCTTTAATATTTATCAGCATTGTTCAGTCCTTGGTCTTATTGTTTTAGTTGACGGGAAAAATGAGGACAATTGTTAATGCCAGGAGATGAGTTTAACTGATACACCCTTGCTTTGAACCCAGTGGAACAAAAGACATTTTGATCTTCTCTTTGAAAATTGCAATACTTGCTTTCTAAAATATTGGTAGACTTGGTTTATTTAAGTATTCATAGGAAAAAATGGCTAACAACCAAGAATAAATAGAGGTACACGACTGGAATGTAAATTTCAACATATTAATCAAATATAATGCATTTTATATACATTTCATACAAACAAAATTCATTCAGCAATTGTATGTGTGTATGTATTATACTACCAATTGATGGGGTTGACAGTTTATGTTCTGAAGTACTTTCTAGTATTCTCATAACTGCTAAACTGCATACAATGTTCCGTTGAACTCTTACCTACAAAAAAACACTTTTCTTTACTTCTGTTCAGATTTGTAAGTCTGAATAGTACTCAAATAGATTTTTCAGAAGCTGACATATATATGTACGTGTATACACATGCATATAAACATACATACACCCATACATACACCCATATGTGGGCAGGCATATTCCTTTTCACCCTGTCCTTTTACCTTGCACATAGTAGGTTCTTAATAAAGGGTTAGTGAATAGAATTTGAAGGGATTAAAAAAAGGTGAACTAGTTCATTTCCTTGTTCTGAAGAAATAATTTACCTATATTATTCTTAATGACTTCTCACACAAAGATTTAACGGGAAAAAGATTTTAAAACTATGTTTTATCATATTTTAGTTCATAAGAAAGTTTTCTTCATGACTAAACTAAGAAATCATTTATGTTGCAATTTGAAGTCATTTCCTTTTACTTAGAGTCCATGTAAATGGAAATTAAAAGGTCATCCTACTCCAGAGGGCAAAGTTTAATATAATTAAAATATTATCACTTAGTCAACCTTTAGTTTTTCTAGATTAAATCTTTCCAATTTTCCACTGTTCCTCAGTTTCAATTAAAACACATTTATTTTTCTCCCTTTAACCTCTTCCAACTGAAAGAGTAAAAGAAAAAAAAAGACCTGTAACAAATATGCTTAGTTAAGTAAAACAAATTCTGATATTGCCTATGTCTAAATATATATGTCTCATTCTGCATATTGAGTCTACCATCTGTCAGGAGATGGATTATAATTTTTCCTCCTAAATCCTTTGGAATTATGGTTCATCATGATGTTAATCCAAGTTTTTTAATTTTTCAAAGGTGTTTGTTTTTACAATATTGTTGACTTCTCTTGTAAAAGCCTTCATTGGTGCCATGCTATTGTCAGTTTATGTGTCCTTCCATTTTTTTGGAGTTATTTGTAATTTAAACTCTTCTGAGATTGTAATACTCCAGAATTCATAGCCATATGGCATGACAGAGAATATTGCTGCTAAAAATATGAGCTTTTCCAGCAGTGATCAATTTTGGGGTATGTGAAAATGCAGTGTAATTTCCTAACTGCCATCCAACTTGATCTCTTTCTCTCCCTCACTTTTGGGAGCAGGTCATTGTCTAGTTTTAATGACTGAAATCCTCCATCAACAAAATAAATCTATAAAGTGTCTTTCCAGCTGAAGAGCACAATAGTGACAATATTTGTTTAAAATAGGTTGTTTCTCCAGTGTGGATGATTAGGCAGAATTTATACATTGCTATAGATTTTACCGAGCAGTCTTTGCAGAAGATTAAGGATCAATGAAGTGAATGTAATTTTCTTTGTACTTTGCAATTAGGTGTATTTGGAAAACCTTACTATTAAACCATTTCCTATTTTGCTTAGACTTTATTCAGGACATATTCCATTATATATCAAATATTTTTTGTTAAATACATACCCAAATTCATGCACATACACACACACACATACACACACATGAATGGCATTATCACCTGATAACAATAATTTCTAAATTGAGATATATATGTATGTATATATATATATATATATATATATATATATATAAATTACTAAACAGAGTGGAATACAATAGTCTCCAAATGCCTCCATTACTTAAATTGTTTGATTATGAAGATGTGCTGCATAGAACATTATCTAGAATCACTTCTCAAGAGTGATCTTGATCTAGTCACTGACCATTCTTAAAAAGGTAGAATGAATTCACTTCTATTTTTTTCCTTTCTTCTGGAATCTTTCTTTCTTTATTGCTGTATTAAGAATTTATTCCTAGTGCCTTTAAAACTTCACTCCAAAATAGGTATCTTTAGGTGTTTGTGGGTGTATTTGCTAGAGCCCACCTAGCCAGTCTGATTAATCTTAAGTGTTATTATTAATTCTTTGCAAAGTAGATGGAGAACAGAAGTCATAGAGTCTAAATGTGTTAGTTGTACTATCATGACCATAAGAATTTTAATCTAACTTCCGCACTTATGTGGGTCGCATTTCAGTTTCATGTGCAAATGCTTTTGAACTAATTTGGCTTATCTGGATATTTGCTCAGACATCTTCAATCACTTTTCACTGGTTTTTGAAACCATTAGTGTTTATGATCTTTTTAGAGGAAACAAGGTGGTGCAGTAGAGTACTGGACTTGAAACGAAGCTCTGAGTTCAAATCCTGCCTCAGACACTTATTAGATGTGAGAACCAGGGTAAGTCACTTAATCACTGTCTATTTGTGTCCTCATCTGTAAAATGGGGATCATCAAGGTATATATAATGTCTGCTTTACAGGTTTGTGTAGGGATAAAATTAGATGTTTGTAATATCCTAAGCAAACTTTAAAGTAATGTAAATATAATTTGAAATAAATTTTAGGCATTGATGCTATTGCTACTGTTATTCTTGTGTTTCACCTTCCTACATGATCTTTTGTAAATAAGCTTGTTTCCTCAAATGATTTTGCCCTTCATGGCTGTGATATATTCATGCTTGACTAGGAAGCGTTTGCTGGATAGATGTTTCTGGACTCTTTCAGACTCCT
Organism: Potorous gilbertii; assembly: GCA_028658325.1. Classification (NCBI taxonomy): domain Eukaryota; kingdom Metazoa; phylum Chordata; class Mammalia; order Diprotodontia; family Potoroidae; genus Potorous; species Potorous gilbertii. Next base: position 204,066,560 of record CM053772.1, on the reverse strand, counting down.
TACTATGTTGATTGCTTTTCATTTGTTGAACTTCTCTTGGAAATTCTTATGGTCAGAATCACTATCATTCTTTTCATTTACAGCAAATATGAGAATTGACAGTTTGTAGAGTGCTACAGATGTGTGTATGTGGTCCACAATGTAACATCATACATGTGCTATAAGTAAACTCTAGACACATAGTGAAATATAAACATCTTAACAGTGTCACACTCAAGGACTCATACCGCTCCCCCAGGTGTATTAAGCACCCCATTTTCCCCTTAGTTTAACTTACTCCTTCAAATTGCTCTCACACAGCAGGTCTAAATTCCCAGGAGGAGTTAGTGATCATAGGGTTAGAGTTTCTCTTACAGTTCAAGGGGCAACCCATTTAAGAGGAGATATGCTACCTTAACTTACCACTCTAGCTCCCCAGTCTTTACCCAATGTGTTTTCTATATACAACTAGTCATTCACAAGGAAAAACATCAGTACTCTGAATACTATGTATACAGCCAGCCATTCATAACAATGATGCTTTTAGATCTCAAATATAACCATTTAATAAGGCAAAGGAAATATTATGAAATTTATCAAAACATACCCACACACATGTATATATATATATAT
>CM053772.1:203984392-204065448 GCA_028658325.1 Potorous gilbertii | reverse complement strand
GAAGTCATTTCTATCCCCAACCAATCTAAAATCAATCAGCTAATGCTTTGCTCAGCTGACTGCTTCTAACTGCCACAGCTTCAATTAAGCAGTTTTTCATCCTCCCTGACTCCTCTCCCGTGGCTTAATTCCTCAACTTTCTCTTCCCCTTCTGCCAAAGCTGTGTGATGTTTTGCTTATGTCCTTCTTTTATTCTTTCTGATGGCTCAAATGATAGTCTCAAGGCTCTGTGACTCATTTTTTTACTTAAAAAATAAAATCAAAACACAACTTTTTAAGTTGCACCTATCAAATCCATTAAAAATCGTAGCACAATATTCAAAGGTTTCTATGACTTGTCAATGTCTTAATTTTTCCCTCCATTGTCATAAAATGGTGTGATACAAAATAACTGACATACCAGTATGCTTTGCAGCACTGAAATTCTCAGCAGGACAGTGTGTATCTTTGGTGCCTATGAAAATGTGTTCCTCCACATTTATGTTTCTATACATCATTTTCTTTCTAAAACTGTCCAAATCTTGTCTGAAAGCTACTTATTCATGCACATATTTTAGTAATTTATACAAAATATTTTGCTACTTGTATTAGCTATCAAAACATTTACCTATAGTAGTGGCACTATCCCTCACCCTTTGACAATTAAATACATTTCCTCTTCTACAAATATACACCAAATATACTTTTTTGCCCTTTTCATTATTTATTTCTTCTTATAAAAAAGGCCTCACAGTGAATAGTCTACCTTACACTTGCTAAGGCAAGTTAGCCTTGAGCTGCTGTGAACACATCTTTTCGTTTATTATCCTGTCCTCTAATTTTGTGTTTGCTTTAGTCTTTGCTCTAATCATCCAATGGTTTGACTTTACACAGACTGTTGACTCTGAAATGACTCCTATGTATATAAACAGTTACTTTCAGTTTGTTATGGTATAGTCAGGTTCATTTGTGTGTGACAGATATTCAATGCTTGCCACATCTGGTACCTTCTGTCTTCATGACATAAAGATGTGAGTATTCTGTAAGCCTTTGTTAGATTTCATTTGGAAAAGGATTAGGAATTGGACATTCATTGGTATATGAGGCTCCTAAATCAGGAAAGTCCTTCTACCAATGCTAGCCAACCCCTTTTGTGCAACTTACCATCCTAGAGGGTCACCTGACAATTAAAAAAATGCCTCAGTTGGCTGTATTGTTGCTCCCAACATTTACTATCTAGTTTTCTAAGTTACTATGTGACCTCTGGGAATCCTTATATACAGCCTCATTTCTGTTTTAGATTGACACTGCTGGCCTAGAGAACTGACATTTCAAATCCCTCACTAAGGGACACAAAGTCAAGTGTGTTAAGGCAAAACACTCTTTTAATTTATTCATCTCAAACTGTATTATTTTGGGGAGGGGGTGGAAGCAGTTAGTTAGGATTAAGTAGCTTGCTCCTGGTCACAGAGTAAATGTCTGAGATCAGATTGGAACTCGTCCTCCTGACTTCGTGGATGGTGTTCTATTATGCCACCTAACTGTCTCTTAAATTTCATTTTAACATTATTTTTTGACCAAATTCCCTTTTGCTCACTTTTAAATAGAGTTACCTAGTACCAAATTGTATGATGACTTAGAAGAGCTTGTCAAACTCCACACTCACCTATTTTTGCTTTGTTATGGTTGTTGACTATGAAGGCATCAGTGGGTAAGCACAGTTATCTTGTGGTATTCTGATTGCTTATGCTAGTCATGAGTAATACAGAAGAGATAATCAAGTCTTCTATGCAATAACATTTCTCATTTTCTTTGCATCTGTGATGAAACTAACTCAATTAGCTCTTTTTCATTTGCCTGCCTTGAAAGAACCTTCATGTTGTGCTATTTAGTTGAGACTTCTTTATGCCTCTTGTTTGTATTCATAGTGAAAATGTCAATGTAAATGTGCTATCCCTTCAACAGCATGTCAGCTCGGTCACTGGATAAAGATCGTTCTTTGAGAATACCAAGAGTGAACCTGAATAGACTGAATTAAACTGAATTAATCCTAGTACTTCCCTTGCCCCATCCATGAATAAAGAGTCAAAATAGATCCTTGAAAGAATTAATGAGTCCATAATATCAAGATTGGGAGAGGCTAAAAATGGGAAAGAATAAGTTAACAATGAGGATGTCCATTTTAGAGAGGTGGGTTGAGAAAATAGTAGGTAAAGAATAAAAAAAATGAGCAGAGAAAAAGAATTAAAAAGAAGGGAAGTGAAATGAAAAAGTTAGAGGTTCCATATAGTGTAGGAGAAAGAAATTACATTTTAAATCTATGTCTTAAATCTAAGAGATAGCTACTTTACTTCTAGAAAACATATTTAGTAAATTCCTTCCATTGTGGCAGAATTTGAGATGTTCTTCAAAGTACCTGGGACTATCTAAACAAAACGCATGCATCTACTCTTTTGTTAATGTCTAAACAGTTCAGTTTTATCTGGACAATATCTTATCTCAATTCTTTTGTCCAGTTCTGGAGGGAAAGTGATAAAGTTTAAAACATAAAGAAAAAAATGACCCCAAAGCTATTCTCATTTTCTAAGAATGTTCCTTAGACATTTTCGCTCAGTTTTTCACACATCAAAACTTTTCTCCCACATTTTCTATATCTCTACACAGAAGACTGATTTATAGAATACTTTTAGGCATTCTTAAAACTTTCCTTTCTTTTAATTTTTGAAGAATTATTTGTGTGTGTGTGTGTGTGTGTGTGTGTGTGTGTGTGTGTGTGTGTGTGTGTATGCAAGAGAGACAGGCAGAAATATATGGAAAAACAGAAAGAATATATCTCTACTTCCATTTTTTACTTCTATAGAAATTATAGGCAATATTATACCATATATTATGTTGCACATTATATTTTATGTGCACTGTATTATTTTGGATATAATAAATACATTATAATATGTAACATAGTAATAAAACATAAATTTAAACCATAACTCATCATTCAATCCCTGTGCACATGCTTATATTTGTATACTTCAATTTGGCAATAATGAAAGGATATAGTTGTTTTTCCTTTTCCTTTTCTTCTTTGATAAAAGGAGGCTGCAAGAGGCCTCTTCTGTTTAGGGCACTTTAGAAATGAATTGTCTCCATAATGCAGAACATGCTAAAGTAATATTAAAGCTGCAGTGAGCCGATAGCTAGAGATTCAATCTTGAGCAGCCAAGGTCCTCTAGGCTAGCTTTGAAAGCTCAAATACACACTACTGTTCATCCATTCTGCATGGAATAAAATATAACAGCCTGAGAGTTTCCTATAATTATAATTCATTCTCTTTATCTGAAAATGAGCTCAGTCAGGGAAAGAGAGGAATTTTTTTTTCTGATACATTCAGAAGAACATAGCACATGTAAGGACTTAATTTGCTTCTCATTGGTAAATTATTTTTGGTGAGTTGGTGTAACATTGCTCAGTTAAGTGCTCAAAATTGGAGTAAAATGAGAGTCTACAACTGTGACAGATTGTGCCTTTGTGGGGAAATTAGCATGAAAGTCCATTTCCAGTATTATTTATTGAATGTGAAGCATTTGTCACTCTCCCCTTAAAGTTTTTTCCATCACAAATGACAGCTTAAGGGAGAGGGAATCATTCACTATATCTGATCTTACATGACAGAAGAAAATTATGTCCAGGATTTCTAAACCATATTAAAATGTGCTGACCCTCACATTATTTCATGGTACCAGTTTAAAGCAAGCACTGAGAGTGGTATCTGTTCCTCCTCCCTCCATTCTGTGCTCCCCTTCAATTCCCTGAATTCTTCATGGCCAGGGGCATACTTTTTTTATGGGATTGGGTTAGGGTCCCAGGCTATAATTCTCTTTAGTGTAAGCTAAACAGGGAAGCTCTTCTAGTATGCATAACAGAGAATTTGATGTATGAGTTTGATTTATATTCAACTTTCTAGGAAAATGCAGCAATCTAGAGAAGCATGCCAAATTTTATTTGTTTCTCAAAACCTAGATCTTTCTGTCTTTACTAAAGTTTCAATCAAGTCTCTATGTGTAAGTATGTGTGGTTAGGGGGGAACTAGATATAGTTTATGCTTTTGGTAGTTAAGAGACTTCTCCTAATCTGCCTCCTCTCTTTCACTCTTCCTTAGAAACTGCTTAATGAAAAGAGACACAGGTTTGAGATAATCAGATTGAAAAAATGGTTTATGAGATAGAAGAGATTTTCTATTAAAAATAATGATGCATATGAATATTATATACGTACATATGTGTATGTATATATGTATGTCTGTGTATAATGTGTGTATAAAATTTCTTGCCACTATGTTGATATAGAATATATTCTGTTGGTTCTAGAACATCCTCTTTATGTTTTATATCCACTAAAAATATTTTACAAGTTTAATTATATTGAAGTATGCTAATACGATTGTATATATTTAATGATGCTAATTTATGTTTATATTATGTACATGTATAACTTCCAAATACAACTATGATGTAATGCCATTTTAATATTATTGGTTAACATGTGTGCCATACATGTACACACATGTATCCATGTATACATATATAAAAATAACACAATAATTATACATGATATATATATGTTAAACAGTATAAATATATATGAATATCCATCCTTACATTTAAATATAATCAATTTAGATATAATGTATATATATGCATACTTACAAATATATTCACACATATCAGAATTTTTTAAAAATATAGATAAGAAAACTATGACAAACATGATGATGCTATCCATGTTGACCCTTCACTATTAGAATGTAAGCTCATAGAGGGCATTTGTCTTTGTATCTTCAGAACTAAGCACAGTATTTTGCACACAGCCTGCACTTAATAAATCTTTTTCATTCAATTTTTGTCTCATACATGGCTCTTGTTATATGCACATGCACACCTAGCGGTACCCCAGCAATTTCACAAGTGTGAAGCAACTCAGTGTGGAAATTCTCTCCACTGATGCAGATTAACAATCCATCAGTAACCTTTCTTGAACTACTAGGACTAAACTTTATGTCTTTATATTTCTGAGACCAATCTATTCTCTAATATATAGTGCTGTCATTCTGAATATTTTCATATTTCATCCTGTATATATTTTAAAATTTTTATTTCTTATTTTAGAATTATTTTTTAATTTTGTGTTCAAAGTTCTGTCCCTCCCTCAAAACTTCTCATGTCAATTGAGAAGGTAAAATACGATATCAGATATACATTTAAAATCATACAACATACATTTCTTCTATATTAGTCATTTTGCAGGCAGGAGAAAAGCAAGAAAGAGAAAGTTTAAAAATTATACTTTAATTCACACTCAAGATTCTTTATTTCTCTTTCTCTGAGGATAGAAAGCATTTTTCATCATGAATCCTTTGGAATTGCCTTGGATCCTTATACTGATCAATGTAGCGAAGTCTTTCCAGTGGATCATCACTGCAATCTTGTTTTTACTATGAATACTATATTTTTATTTTAAATAAAATGCTAACTCCCTACTGGATAGTAATTATGATATTGGCAACCATAAAGAGTATCTAACAAATGACATTGTCTATTCAAATATAGAATATGTATCATTAAGTTGGCCCTTGATATGATGTGCTAGAAGACAAGATCCTATCTCTGTGTGTGCAGAGTCCCAATTCTTACAAAGACTGACAATAGCTTGCCAGTAGTATTGCTAAGATCATCAGAGTCACCGAGGAAGATGGAGACCACCAGACTTAACTCTGAGTTCCACACATAAATTATTAGCACAACTCCTGCTGTAGTTGTAACCAATGTGTCCATGATGCAGTAGCATCTGAAATCAAAATGGAAGTAGAGTTGTCCTGTAGAAAAAAAAGGTGTTACATTGTTATATATTTTCTTTTCTGTAAAATACAGAAACAGTATCCCCTTAATTCCCTCACCATACCATGCCTCTAGTCATCAATAAACCACTAATCAGTCCCTGGAATCTTGGAACGCGTACTACCAAGTTACGGTTTGGGAGAAGGGAGGTGAATGGGGAGGATCAGGCCATCCTCACAACTTTCTTTGAGCCAACACATGTTTCATCAGACTTCAGATCCTAGGAACCGAGTTGATCCTTGTTGAGATTTAACTTAATGATCCCAACTCCTAATAACTTCTTAGACACCACAACAGAAGTTATCAAGAAGGATATTGCAGCTCAACGTAGCCCATGCTACGCTTTCTGGAAAGTGCTGGCTCACTTTCCCAGAACCAGATCACCTACATCTCTTCAGACTTCTAGGGAAAGCCTTGAAGAGTCATAGGACATTTCTATAATGCTATCAATGTGAGCCCCATTTTTTCTGTTTTCTCTCTTTGTGTTGTTATTAAGTCGTTATCAGTCAAGTCAGATGCTTTGGGACCCTATGTAGTTTTCTAGTCAAAGATACTGGAGTGATTTATTTTCTTCTCCAACTCATTTTGTAGATGAAGAAACTGAGGCCAACAGGGTTAAGTGACTTGTCCAGGGTCATACAGCTAATAAGTGTTAAGGTCCAGATTTGAACTAAAAAAATAAGTCTTCATGAATCCAGGCCTCTGTCCACTGTATCACCTAATGGTTCTTTAATCCATTGTAGTCCTTCCCATCTTCTCTAGCAAATTGCTCCTCTCTGATCATTGTTTTTCCCTTGTTCTTCTCTCTATTTATACATCTCTCTCTCTCTCTCTCTCTCTCTCTCTCTCTTTCTTTCCCTCTCTCTTTCTCTCTCTCTCTCCATATATATATATATATATATATATATGTTTGTGTGTGTGTGTGCGTGTACATATATATATATATGATATAATTACGTATATGTATTTGTCTCTTGCTCTTAGCTGCTAGTGATTAATACTTCAGTTTCACTTAACCATTATTTTCAAATCACTTTTGCATGAGGATATATATATGAGTAAGATCTTCAAAGAAATACCTATATATACATATATTCAGACAGATTTATATATAAAATATCTCCACACACATACCTCCAACATGAAGGGGACAAAATTTCCTCTATACCACCTCAGTCCCTAGAGAAAATGGGCACAGAATTAATGTAGTTTCTACACAGCATTTTTCCTACCAAGTTCGTGTTGAAGTACAGCATAGCCACTGGATGTATTCATGACTTAGCGTTGGGTCTGGAAGGTCACTACTTGAGGCCCAGATACTGGACTGGCTGACTGAAAATCCTGGCGTGGACTTCATTGACCTTGCTGCTGTCTCATTTTTTTGACCTCATGATGCCCAAAATCTCCTGTCACTATCTCCAATCTCTTTATATCTAAGCGAAAGAACAAACACCAGGTCAAAGAACAAAAGGTTACACATTTGCCTATGATAGAGAGGACCTAAGACTTCATCTTTAATGATAATACATCTCTTCTCTGTTACCAAGTCACATTGAGAGGGTAGGTCTGGGTTCACTAATCTGAATATATGAATCTTCCCCTGAAATCCATGTGGGATTGCATCAACCTTCTACATACATAGTACTCTATATGTCCTCATAAGGGGTAGGTTCATTTTCTATTATACTAGGGACAATTATATTGAGAAATAGAACTCTCTGAAAATAAAAAGCACAATTCCTTATGTTGTGAGTTCCCTGTTACTGGAAGTTGTGGGATCACAATCTTTAGACCTAGAAGGCATCATAGAGATCTAGTTCAATGGCTCCTTTTTACAAATGAAGAAATTAAATTCAGAGAGGAAAAATAGTTATGTATTTAGTGTCTAATACAACCAATATTTGAACTCTTATGCTGACTGCAAGTTTAGTTCACTTGTATTTAAATGCCTTTATATTCAAACACAGCTAGTTGGTGATTTGTCAGGGATGCATGGATGTGGTAGAAAGGATTCATTATTCGGGTTGATTTCCCTGTCCCTGGAGGTCTTCGAGCAGAAACTGATGACCATATATTAGGTATGTTATAGTGGATGTTTCTTTCATATATGAATAGGGCAAGTCCCCTGAGGTCCCTTCTAGTTGTCAGATTCTGTGACTTCTAAGGGTCCCCTTTACTAAAAAATTCTATAATTCTTTCAGCCTAGTAATAATTAGAGAATATTTCCAGATCATTTAGAAGCCATTTTTTTTGAAGAAAAACAACAATGAAAACAGAGCAAATAATTTCAATCTAAGCCAAAAGAAATGGAGTGCAAAAATAGAGTTGTAAGAGTTGACATTGTTATGGACTAATGAATTTGATAGAAACCCATGACCATTACACTCACTAACAGTAACATTGTATGATGACTAATTTTGAAAGACTTTGACCTCCTCAGCAATGTAAGGATCTAAAACATCTCTCAAAGACTCATGATGGAAAATGCTATCCACATCCAGAAAAGGAACTATGGAATCTGAATGCTGATGGAAGCATACTATTTGCTCTCTATCTCTTTTCTCCTTCTTTCTCATGGTCACTCCCATTGGTTTTTAATTCTTCTTTACAGCATGACTAACATGAAAATATGTTTAATACAAATGTATATGTAGAGCCTATATCAGATTGCACATCATCTTGGAGAGGGTGAGTGTAGGAAAGGGAGAAAAAATTGGAACTCAAAGTGAATATTGGAAATTAAAAATAAAATAACAGAAAAAGAGAAATCTAGAAACCCTGGATTACCATCAAAATTCATTATAACCTTGCAACAACAATACTCACTATAGAGTGTACTGGGAGGAAGTTGAATTTGCTTTGCTCCTTCCCATGAAAAAGGATTAGTTTCCAACATGCCAAAAAGAGCTAGAGTATTTAAGTCCTGAACTACATGTCAAGAGACTTGTACACATATATACACACCTAACTAGGTATGTACATATAAATACATAAAAGCATATTTTTCAGCACTATGGTTTTGTAGCTAGACGTACAGGAGACAATCTTGCTTTTACTATTTGTGTGCCAACAGATGCAATATTCACAAAAGTTACTCCTCTCTTTGCCTTGTCAAGAAAAATAAATGCTAGCACCTGCTAATATTTTTGAAAGGGACCATAGCAACAACAATGCCTGTATTTGAACTGGTGTCATTTATGCCTTTGATCAATCCCAAAGACTTCTGGTTATTAGACCATGTCAAATTCCTAGCTTCCCATTTTCTAGGCCAGATTGCTAAAGGAAACTCATAAAAATGGAAATTCATAAAAGAAATAACATTATGTTGCCAATGTTGAATAGGATAGAACTGCTTGACCAGCAGTCCAAACATAGGAATGGACATTTTACAATTTTGTAAAAAACCTTCCTCATCCATTTGGATTGAGTACATCTGGAAAAACAGTTACTACAGCAAAGATGCACAAGAAGTTAAACATTATAAGGTAGTCTACATTTATGTAACTTTAAAACTAGAACATATTTAACTTTTCCATTTTTTAAAAAAGTAAATGCCAATACTATAAAGCCAGTCCAAATTCACAATCTTCCCTAAGGTCTCCAATTGTACATTTTGAATGATCTAATTGGCTTCTTCGGTTCCTTTAACAAAAATCAAAACCCATGTAAATACCCTAAGTGTTAGGTATTTTGCTTTCTGGAAAAGAAAAAAAAAACCAGAGGGAAAATGCCCAGTAGTTTCAAGTATCTGACGGCTTGTCACAGAGCAAAGATGGTTTGCCCTGTGCAGTTCTAGAGGACAAACGTAGGGCTAGTGAATAAAAAGTATTGAGAAGCCAATGTGCCTTAACAACATTATGCTTTTCTCTCTCTCAAGAATATGGGCTGCTTCATAAAGCAGAGCTCCCAATCATCCAGAATGACTCAATAATATGGATCTTGCATGATAGATCTTGTAGGAGGGTAATGATTTTTAAGCCCCCAACCCCCAAAACAACAACAAAAAATCAATAAACTTCTAGGTTGTCCCTTGAACCAAGTAACCTCTAGATCCATTTTCAACTTTACAATTCTAGAGTGTGAAGGCGAGAGATGTAGAAAACTATGTTGTTGGACTGGGGGGAATATGACAACAGCTGAAATCTTGCCTCATGTTTTATGCCCTAAACTAGGGTAGAAGATTGGGCTCCTAGTTCTCCCATCTACCTCTTTGTGAAAGAGAAAACTGCTCCTAGAGTCAATACAGGGTTGTGGGTGGTTTGTACACTACATTCTTGGAGGAGGTATATTGAGGATTATTCTAAGTATGCATAATGAATTCTAGCAAGATGGTAAATAAAAAAAATTACAAAATAGCATAACTTCTTAATCATCACCGTTATCTCCCCACACATATGAATAGCTAGAAACATCCCAGTTTTTAAAAGACAAAGATAAAAATGTAGTGAATGGAAGTAACAAATATTAGAAAGGAATTGTCTTTTACATAAAGAAGAAGAAATGAAAAGGGGAAAATACTCCAACTTACAGGGGAAAATGGAATCAAATAACCCAAAGAGAAGTCAAAGAAAGGGAAAGTTAAAACAAATTGATATAAATAATTGCCCAAGAATGACGCTGAACAGAAAACAAAAAATTAAAACATTGGATAATGAATGTTAAAAAGACAATGAAAGTGTCTAGAACATCAGCAAGGACAAACTTGGTGTTTATAATGACAAATTCTTAATGGTAAAAATTGAGGAAGACAAATTGATAATGTAAGTCAGCATCATGAACAAATACAATAACTTGAAATGGGAAATGTCTTGAAAACTTTACAAGTGAAGATGATAGTATTAGAAGACTGAGCTTGAGAAAAATATCATTTGAATTATTGAATGACCTGAAAAATATGACAAAACAGTCTGATCAACATTTTTTGGGAAATCACTTAGCAAAATTTCTTAGACCTAAAATAACTCAAATTTATGCATCACTTTAAGCTTTACATATATTATGTTATTTGATCAAATAACATTATAGATGGATAGAATTCACTGGGCATACTTGGAAATGTCAGATACAACTAATGATTCACTAGACATTGTCAAAAATCAATGCTCCTATAATTAGAGAGAATTTTAAAGAAACAAATAGAGAAAAAATTAAGGTACCCCAACACATGATATTTGGCTTGATTCATTTGTTGAAAATTTAACCACACTCTTCCTCAAAGACTCTAGGTGGCACAGTGGATATGATACTGGATCTGAAGACCTGAGTTCAAATAATGCCTCAGACACTTACTAGCTATGTGTTGTGGTGCTAATATGAGATATTACTTGTAAGGCATTTTAAAAACCTTAAAGCACTATATCAATGCAAGATATTGTTGGTGCTGTTAATAATGATAGTTGCTATTACTATTCCCTGCTTTCTTTACTTTTTAAAAATTGTACTTGACTATGTTTTGCTTAGGATGGCTTTCTCTTCTTCAGTGTTTGTGTGTGTGTGTGTGGCATTTGAATAGGGTTCTTTCAGTCTTTTCGTTCTGCTTCAGGATTTTAAGGATTGGAGACAAAGCTTTACACTAAATGCAAAATAAATAATATAAAAACCCCTGCATATACTACTAGACAAGAAAAAATAGAAGAGTACTTTCTGTTTAACCGTCAACCCGTAGGGCTCTTATCCTCAGTACTTAGCATAGTGTCTGGCGCATAGGTACTTAATGAATGTTTGTTGTTGGTGGTGAGTTGTTTCAGTTATATCTGACTGTTATCAACCCCATTTGGGGTTTTCTTGGAAAAGATGCTGGAGTGGTCTTCCATTTCCTTCTCTAGATAATTTTTGAGGCAAATGGTCACACAGCTGGTACATGTCTAAGGCCAAATTTGAACTCAGGAAGATGAGTCTTCTTGACTTCAGGCCCAGCATTGTATCCATTGCATTTAGCTGCCCAGTGTTTATTTAAGTGAATTGAATTATATTTTTTTTCAAAGAAAGTATATACGTAATTAATCTGAGGAAATATATTAATTATATGCAGCTATAGAATGACCAATGGATGATAGGTAGATTTTAGGGGCTTTGTGGTTTTACTCAGTAATGAGGACAAGATGCCAATCAGTATTTGAACAGATTGCTTGGGTGGCATATTCAGTTATCTTTGTGATCATGTGTTTGTATGTATTTTATTATAGGTGCTTAAGAATAAAAGCTACCTTGGTGAAATCTCCACATCTTCATACACCTCTGGTAGAAGGATCCTTAAGAAAAACTTCAAGGAAATAAATACACTGGAAACACATAATTCATTTAGCACAGATTATTTCCCTATAGTATTTGAGATTTGGGTGTTTGAGTATGAGTTTATTTCTTCACAGGCCAATTTGTTCATCAGCTTGAACCTGCCTTGAATTTGCAACATCAAATTTAAGTTCTTAGTTAAATTTCTATATTGTATTTGAGTAAGCAAATGACCTTAACTTTGTATTACAGTTGTTACATTATATAAAAAGAAAAGACTGAACTATGTCATTACTAAAAAATTCCAACAAAATCTGGTTAGATTTAATATTGGCTTCTTTGTTCTTTTTCTTATTTGTATCTCTAGTGTTTAATATAGTGCCTGAGACATAATAGATTCTTAATAAATGTTTATTGAATTGAATTGATCTATAGCCTCTGGAGCCAAAATTCTTGAAGAAATTGTATAACCCAATACCTTGCCTTTTGTGCTTCTCATTCATCTGGTTCTTTTTTCCAACAGAAAGCAGGAAAATCAGAAAATGATGATTACTTGGGCTATGTAGTTTTAACAGTGTTGAATTAAGATGAAACCTAAAGGGGATAATATTGATCTACTAGAATACTGGTTTCCATAACCTTGGTATTATCCTCTACCCTTGACTCTTTCTCATCATGTAGCTAATCTCTTGTCAGATCTGGCCATTTCCACATCCTTGGTATTGCCTATATACAGCCTCTTCTCTTGATTTAGGCCTCCATTTAGGCCCTTCTTGTTTCTACTGCAATGATCTGGTTGGTTTCCTTTTCACAAGTCTCTCCAAGTCTCTCCTGCTACTCTAGTCTGCCACACAGCTATCTGGGGCCAATCTATGTAAATAAAAGGCTGAGAAAACTTCAGAGGCTTCCTATGGCACATAGAAAATGTTCTGTTTAGCTTTTAAAACCCGTCACTTAACCTCTCATCCTCAGATAACTCTCTGAGACTTAACAGTAGGTTGCAAACTGTATTGATAGTGAAATTCCTACAGTATAAAAAAAATCAGAACTCTTTGGTTAATTGTCACAAATGATATTTCTATAGTTTTTGACACCTTTGAATTGACTAGGAAATGCTAATTGAATGAATGAATAATTGCAGTGCACATACATTATATTGAAACACCTTGTGTCTATTCAGTATCTATCACTGATCAACAGTGTGCTAAGTGCTAAGAGTTATGAATAGGTCCTTATTCTTTAGAAGCTTAGAACTCAGTTGGGGAGAGAAGGGGGGAAAAGTAACAAAGAGGAATATAAATAACATCCCAAAGTTGAGAGTAAAAATGAGGAAGTAGACAGCAGGCTAAAGTCATATGCAAATGATAGGCTAAAATAATTTTGGCAAAGGGCTTGGAATTCTCCAGAATAGTCATTTATCTGAATATTAGTATCATAGAAGGAAGGTCCCCTCTCCTCCCCTCTTGAAATTATAAAACCAGTATGCTTTCAGATATTTATCATACTAGTCATCTTTACCTGCCCTACAGAGATATGAATATGAGCCAGCAGAGTTGTGAATTGTGCTAATTGGTCAGGTGCAAGAAATGTGCTCTAAAGAAACTTGGCATTGTTTGAAAATAATCAGGCACTTCGTTAATATTTCATATGGACTGAATTCTAATGGGACAGCTTGTGGCATTCACCGTAATATCCTAGGGACTAATCCTAAGAAAGGTTGTTTACAATAAATACCAAAGGCAATTACTTTTGTACTGATTCTTTCTCATAGGCTTAAATTCCTGTTCAGTTCACAGATTTGGCATTGACTCACCCACAATTCTTCCTAAGCATACCCCATTTGAATGCTCCACTTTTTTTGTTTACGCTAAGACCATGATTCCCAATCCTCGTTTCATGATATGTTCATGCATCCCAAGCTATTTCAAGATTTTTTTTCTGAACTTCTTAAAAGACAATCAATTTACTTTCATTTTTTGAGTCTATTTATAAGATGGTTTGTTTTGTTTTCGGTTCAGATCTGTCATTCTGTTGGTGTGGAGTGTTCTGAGTGTAGATAACATCCCATTCCTTAACGCCTTATCAAGACCTTTAGGACCTTGCACCCACAGTTCACAGTAATGACCCCTACATAGCAATGTTTTGTTTTGGGTAGATGAGATGGGAGGCCAGAGCCTTTTTTTTTTAAGTAGGATTTAGAAGCAAGGAGACCTTACCACTAAGATCTACTTACTAAAGAAATCTACTTCAATCATTGTAGAGAAAGAAATTGTAATTCAGAGAAGGGAGGTGACTTGTTTGATGTCACCTAGACAACACCCAGCAGACCTGCGGCACAAACCCAAACCCCTTACTCTTTTCACATTATCATACCATCCTTTGTCATAGTTATAATCCTAAGCAAGAGAAACTCAGGGGATATATGCTTTTTGTATAAAAATATAGCTTATTATTAAGACATCATTACATATATTAACAGTTTATGCTGCAAGTACTCATATTTCTCTTACAATGTATATTTAGAAAGAGTGCTCTATATAATCTGAGTACCTGTGTTCAATTCCACCTTTAATACTATGCCATCTTAACCAAGTTGTTTGCCTCCCTGAATCTCAGTTTTCTCATTTGTAAAATAAAGGAGTTGGACTACAAGACCTCTGGAGTCCTTCCCAGGTCTAGATCCATGAGCCTATGATCTACTACTTCTGTTCATTGGAAGGAGAAGGGTTCATTTGAGCCTCCATCAAGTGCATTCTCCATAAACAGACTGGCCAGGAACTATGGATCAAAAAGTGAAGCAATGAGTTGGAACCAAATAGTAAATGTAATAGGTAAAAAAATAAGCAATGGAATAATATTTTGGCTTGTACTCTTCCATCTTCTGCCGCCTCACACACAAATGGAAGCAATAATATAAATTTGCATATACAGTAGAAGTGAAGGGAACCCTTATGTTCCAAAGTGAGAACCTGTTTGGATGCAATTCTGCCTGCATTGTGTACTGGCTGAAGAATTGCTACTTTCTTGATTTGAAAGGTCCTGTTTCTCATAGTTCCTTGGTAAGGTCTAGGAATACCACTTTTTAAAAAAAAAAACAACTTTTTTTTTTTTTTAGCTGTGACTGTTCCAAATACATTCTCATGGAGTCTAGGAAGATGATTGCTTTTCTTTTGAACTATATTCCCATAACTACTTATGGAAGCTCTTGGATGCTGCTACACTTCATTGCCATAGCTGTCATCTGTTGAAAATTCACTGATCTCCTCAGATGGTCTACCACCACTTTTCAGCATTCCTGTCATTGGCTGAGGCTCCACCTATTCCTTAACTACCACCACTGTTTTCATCAATACTTTGATGAAGAATTCTCACCCTTTTTTGAGTGAGATTCCGTGGGTACCATGCCTTAGAGTAATCAAAAGGGATCCTGACCCACTAGTTGAAGAAATCTACAAATCCTCCATTCTGCTGATAATAGATAATTCTGTAAGGGACAAAAGACTATTTTAAAATGATGCTCTGATGGAACTAATAATAATAGCTATTATTTATATATTGCTTTATTGTTTGCAAAGCATATTATCTTGTTGGTTCATCACAATAACCATGTAAGATAGGCTCTATTACTATCCCCATTTTACATGTAGGTAAATTGATATTGAGAGAGGTTAAATGACTTGGCCAGTGTCAACCTCTGCTTTTCAGGGTTTAATAGATATTGGTGACAATTAGTACCTCAGTATTTATGTAATGGTTTCCTATATGTTGCATAAGAATTATACTCATTTTATAATTGAATAAATGAGATGTAAAGAGGTAAATTGATTTGACAAATCCAGAACTGAGACTTTAACCTAGTTCTACTGGCCTCATTTCCTTGTCCAGTATTCTTTTAATTACATTTCCTGCATGTACAATAGTAAAATTAGAAGTAGTGGAAAAAGAATTCTAGTGGGGCCATGTTGTTTGTGTGTGTGTGTGTGTGTGTGTGTGTGTGTGTGTGTGATAGATAAACTGAATCTGCCTATTATAAAATGACAATTTTTCAATACAATAACATAATATACAGATCTGCTTTGGAAATAAACGCTTTATAAGTACATAGAAAATGTCTTTACACTGCATGGAAAGAGAGTTTAAGTTTATGGTTTAGCATAGATTCTCTTTACTGTAAATTTCAAATCTGTAAAAACCCAGGGTGTTTTACATGGATGGTATCCAAATATGGTCTATGGTTTTGGTTCTTGCTCATTCTGAGGTACCATTTTAAAGTGAGGACGGAGGTGTGAAGACAGCATATGGCCTCTTCCATACTGAGAGGTCACAGAATTGTGAAGGATTTAGTAAAGGAACCAAATCTGGTCTGTCTCTATGGCCATAAAAGCATAAAGGAGAGGAACTAGCCCCAATTTTAAAAACGAGGGAGTTAGGTTGAATATAAGGAAGAACAATTTACTGATAAGATAATTAAACACAAAAATAAGTTACCTAGGGCAGCTCTTGGGGCTTATGCCCAGGAGTTCTTTATACAGGGCAAAGATATTTGCCATAGGGAGACAGGGTACTAGATTGATCATTTCAGTTGCTGCTAGCTTTGTAACTACATGATAGCCTAGTCTAGATCCTTCTCAACTCACTATTTGATTATTATAAAATACTATTAATTTGTTCCCTTTCTCCCTGTCTCTTCTTTCATTTCAATCTATCCCCCACATCACACTGCCTGATTTAGCACCCCTTTCATTATTTCACTGTCCTAATTAACAATCTCCAAAAGATCCTCTCCCCCCAACCCCACCTTGGACACAGTTCAGTACCATCATAATGCCAATCAATAACCTCTACAATTTGTCTCCATCTTATCTATCTAGGATTATTATTCATTTCCTTCCACCAAACTCTGTCAACTGCAATCATGCTAGTCTCCGGAAACAATTCTTAGAATATACATATTGATAACATTTAATATCATTTTTGGACTTTTAATAAGGGTCAGAGCCAGAACTAATCAATTAGACTGCTTTGCTTTGCTCTAAAAATGTCTTTTTCTGCATCAGCAACTTCAAAGACCTGTTTATGACAAGATACCTGCAGAGTGATGAGATTCTTCTTATCTTAGCATCACAGAGATAAAGGAAACTGAGATATCCTTGGATCGTAAATTCCAGTTGACTCTTTGTTTAATTATCTTATCTCCCTAAATTTGCAACTTATACAACTAAGAAAATTCCTTTCTCTTGGTAAAGTGTATTTAAGCCTGAATATTCTTGTATCAGTCAGAAGTTTCCTTCTGGCTCCATGATCATGTATCTGTTAGCTTTAAGGGAATAAACAATATGAATTTAGCCTGTATGCCTCTTTTAACCAAACTTTCAGGCTAATAATCTTCAACTGCATGTTGCTTGTCCCATGGTGTTCCTTTAGACTCCAATATTCTCTTTCTTCTTTTCTATGTAGATTTTACCCATTACGACTGACCCTATGGAAATTCCTTCCTATGAAAGTTGAGCATTTCAGCCCATGATGTACTCCTTTTAGTTTGACCTCTTAAATTTTTTGCCACCTAGATCATACCTTAGCACTTGATTGCATGATGATTGTATCACTATTCATTGATTATATGATTTTGAGCTAGAAGGGAGTTTAGGGATCACTTAGTCAAAGCCCTTCATTTCAGAGGATGAAAATGAACTTCAGACTTTTCAATGATTTGCCAAAGGTCATGCTTGTAGTAAGTAGTACTGTAAAGATTTGAATCCATGTCAACTGCAGATCTAATGTTCTTTTCTATGATACCATGCTACTTCTTCTTAATGTGTATTCCCAATGAAACTTCCAGCTCTCTGAGAAAAAAAAGACTGAGTTATAGTTTCTATTATCTTCCTTGTGATCATGCTGCCTTCACATTCTGCTCTAAGAAAGTTCAATGCTAGCTGCCTAGCAGTCTGATGAAAGAAATACTCGCTTAGATGAACTGCATTAACTTAAACAGAATATGTATTGTTAAGATAAGGGGTATCTTTGTACATTTACAACTTTGCAGGATGTTTCTGTGACATATGTGATTTTGTAATTGGAAAATCTTTGGAAAATCTATTTTTCAGTGAGTAGTTTTATGTCTAAATTCAGTTGAGTGAAGTCTTGGTCAAGTGGCAGTTGAATGGACTGTAAAGGATCACAGAATATTGTTTGGCTCAAACAAATTCATTTAGTTTTATTGCTTCCGTCTCTAGGATCATAAATATTCATCACATTTGAAAGTGGGGAAAAAATAGGTTCTCCAGAGCTTGTGTTAGGAACTAAATACTTCCTGCCACATTTGTTTCCTTCAGATTAAAAAAAAATAAAGATGTGATTGTATTTAGATTAGTGTCAGTTGTTTCACACACAGGAAAAAACAAAGAAATGTAAATGAGAGGCTCCAATTTTGTTTAAAAAGTGGGAAAAAAATTTCTAAATGGTACAGGTAACTTGTGGTGAGAGAAAGAAGCATAAGGATAGATCACAGGGAAATTTGTGAAGTTTTCCACATTTATTTTCCTGATAACCCAATTATCTGTGCTTTTTTCTCCACCCCAGAATTACTTGTAATATATTTTACATTTGTTTCACTGTGTTTGCTCTAGTTTTTGTTTGCTCTAGTAGAATAGTATTTATTCTACCATTTATTCAGGAACTGCTATGTGCCAGGCATTGTGCTAAGCACTGGGGATACAAAAAGATGAACCAAGGTTGAGGTGGAAGAAGTAGCCTTGTTAGTGGAAATAAGAAGACAAATGTAAGAAATTCAGTGGGCATTTAACCAATAAAATTTGATAAATTTATTTAATATGTGAGTGAAGAAGAGAGAAGAGTTGATGAATGCCATGAGTTCATGTGCCTGTTAACCTAAGACAACCATTATGTCATTAACTGATATGTAGAAAGACATGCTTGATATAACCTTGAAGGAAAGCAGGTTTTCTAAGGGGCAGATGGGAGAATTGAAAGTATTCTAGACATGGCAGAAAACCACTTCATAGAAACCGATTTCGGAGATAGTCTTGATTGTGACCAACAGCAAGAAAACAAGTAAGGCTAGTGAGTTGAGTATGAGGTGATTATTGTATAATCAGTTTTCAAGGTGGATTGAAGTCACTTTTCAAAAGACTTTAAATGCCAAACGGAGGAAGATGGACACTTGAGTCAGACAGCCCCATTAGAAAACTATTTTAATAACTAGAGGAGAGGAACAAGAACTTTAATTACTATGGCAGCTTTGAAAGTGGGGAGAAAGAAATAGATACAAGAAATTCTATAGATATAAAATCAGTGAGACTTGGCAATTAATAAGAAACAAGGAGAATGAAGAATAGTGAAATGGTGGTACCATTAACAGAGGTAGGGAATTTAAGAAGAAGTTAAGGAAGAATAATGAGAAGGGTTCTTTTGGACATGTTGAGTTGAATTGCTTATAGGACATTATTTTGAAATGTTGCAAGGGGCTGGAGTTCAGGGGAAACTTCATCTGGGACTTATTTGCATAGAAAAAATATAAACCATAGGAGCTGATGAGATCATCAAGGTATAGATCTCCAGTTCTGCCTGGTCTTTGAGTTCATATGAGATAGCAAGTTATTTTGGAAATCAAGAGATAGAACAATACATCTCTCAAATGCACATTAGACCTTTTTATGGAAAACAAAAGTCAAAACAAAATAATTCTTTAGTCTTTCCAGAGAATATACAAACATATTGTGACTCCTTAATTATTTGTCCTTTCTCTTAGGAATTGAAACTAACCTGACATTTTTTCCTTACTGGAAGTTGTCACCTGGAAAACAATTTTACTTCATTGGCATTCATTGAGATATAAGTGTTTGTAGTTTTCAAGGAAAGCATGTTTACATTTTCTATTTTGTTGCTACTTGTGACATTTTAATTGAATAAATTGTATACTGTTGATCAATTTGTTAATCTTTTGTGCTCTTATTATTAGAAATGAATTTTCTCTAGTGCCCTCTTGTGTATTCACATAGTTGTGACAAGAATTTTTGTGTGTGATCTGAAAAATGACCAGAGAATAAAGATTGATATTAAAATGTGGATGAACATCAAAGAGGTTTAATATGGATGTAGGTCCTAGAAAAGTGATCTGGTTGATGTTGTCCATGAATTCTTATATGAAAGTTTCTAGCTAGCATTTCTCTGGAATGTAGCATATGCAGTGTTGTTGTCTTTGTTAGATATTTTATAAGGACAATTCCGGAAGTTAGAAAAATTTGCGCGTTAGCTAACTTTATTGCCAGGGCATATGGTAAACCATGGGTTCATTAACGGTAACTCATTATCCTCAGTGATGGTTTTGGACGGCTCATAGGGATTTCATCTGTTGCTATATATACAAAACAAAACAAAACAAATTATTGGCCCTTGTCCTTTTGCTGCTCACATAGGAAGAGGATGGAAATTTACAGGGACTCATTTACCTTGGCATCGTTTGTCTATAATATAACTATTATAAGCTGCAACTGAATTTTCTAATTAGACTTCACTTCATCTTCCAGTTTGTTTCATGAGCATGAACTTCTCTATCCAAAATTTCTACATATATATAGAAAGTGAATAATGAAGTTATTCATTATCTAACAACACCAAATATTTGAATATTTGTAAATACCTGAATAATGGTTCACCCAATTTCCCACATTCTACCTCATCACATAAATATAATCTTTGAGCTCCCCAGCCATACATTTTAATTTTATATTCTAAGCCGTATGAAGACTCTAAAGAACAATGCAGCAATAAAGATTCCATAATATGAAAGCACTATAACTTTGTTTACAAGAGGCTAGAAGAGTGATTAAATTGGTTATTGAATTCATTTAGACAGTTTGACACTTTTCCCGCTGATGGTTTTACTGATGACTAAATTGTCTTATAAATAGCCTTTTTTAAATACAGTTCAGGTTTTTTAAAAATTAAAATAGTGACAAGCAACATTGGGTTTTCCCACTGGTGTGTGAAAATGAAACATTATATATAAATCTATATATAGAGATGTGAACATATAATTAAACATATATGATAGATATATGATTAACTAGCTACTTAGATATTGTCAAGTCAAGAGAAATTCATTAAAGACCTTAGGTCACCTCATTTCTTGGGCATTACAATATGAGCTATACTGACTCTTTTAAATGCAGTGAAATCTCAGGCATCTGGAAACAGGAACTTGGAAAACTCAAATGAATGAAATGTTTTTTGAATCTGAAAATCATAGATGTGAACTGATAAGTCTTGCCACTGACAATCCCAAATTAAAGGAAGCTTTAGATGAATATTATGAATGGCAGGTCTTTGAACTGAAAAGGCTTGAAGCAGAAAGTGTTGTTATGATTGGTCAGTAAATTTATGGACACAATGCTTCAATACAAAGGAATATTGTGAGGGGAAGATTTTGCAAACCTTAATTTCTTAAATTGCTATATGAATGAAATTTATACAGTGGAAACTGGTAAGCTAAAATAAAGAGAAGTTACAAGGAAAATGTAAAAGGTGGTAGAATCATAAACTGAGAGTTAGAAGAACATTAGGGTTCAACTTCTATTTTCCAGAGAATAAGAAACTGGACTGAGATTCATATAGGTGAAGTTACTTGCTCTAAGCAATAAATAGCCAAGAAATAAGATGTAAACATATGTCCGCTGACTCCAGATGTAACACACTTTCTTGAATACCTTCAGGGAATCAGAGGGATAACTGACTCAATGAGAGAGAGAAGGAAACTCAATCCAATTGATAGAACACTTAAACAGTATAATGGAGTCAGTGTTAATCCAACTCAATATTCTATCAAAATCACCCATTTTTCCATAGTTTAATAAGAGTTCTTAATGTTCAGTTAGTTGGGTCAAATAGAGTATAAAACCCTGAATCTTCAAAGAATTCTATGATTATCCTCCAACAGAATCTTTCTTGGAAGACCAGGAATCAGGTAATTATATGATAACACCATCTCTCATGTCTGCTTATGCGGTAATGTCAAGCTCCATGGTGTCTGGAGAAAGAAAGGAAGGCTTCCAGCACATTGGGTGAATCCTCTGTGATGAAATTCTGTAGGACGTAGACAAGAGTTGTCCAAAATGTACAGATATGGAAGAATTGCATCATTGGAAGTGTTGAAGGGAAACCTTTTGATTTAAGCTTTCTTGGGAGCTTTCATAATGAGATAAAGACAATTCAGTTAGGTCCATGTCAGCCAAAGAGATTGGGCTCCTGCATCTCAGTAGTAGTACCAAGGTAATACGTAGTATATGATCATTTCCAGGTAGGAGATGACTTAATTATGTGACAAATATCAGGGGACTGGATTCAACCCATTACTGGTTGAAAAACAAGTCAATAAGTCAGAATAATTTTCTGAGATCACATCCACTTGAGTTTGTACAATTAGATCACAGAATTACACATTGTGAGCTAGAAAGGACTTTAATGCTTTTCTAGTTTCTTGCTAACTAGTAAGTAATTACTGTCTAGCTCAGACCCTCTCTTTACAAATGTAGGAACTGAGACTTAAAAAGGTTAATTGACTTGCTCAAGATTGCACAGGAAACAAACGGAGAAAGCAGAATTTTAACCCTGATCTTCTGTCCTCAAATCCAAAATTCTTCCCCCTGTGCCACACTGCCTCTTTAAGTTGGAAGAAAGCTGGGCTAGTGCCCTAAGAAATTTTTTTCAGTGACAAAGATTAGAAACAAAAAGGGGTACATTACTGAAAGGCATAGTCTGTACTTACAATATTGCCACTCCTAAAAATGGTGTCCTCTTAGAATTTGGTGACAAGGTTAGAAAATGCTAACTTTGGAAATATAAACTAACTACATCACTAAAATGAATGAGATCAGCCACTTGAGGAAATGTTTCTTAGGAAGTAACCCATTGTAAGGGATGATTTATAATTATGAATGGCAACTAGATTATATCCTAAATAACATTAAATACCCTAGGATTTAAGCTCATGAATTATTAATATATCTGCATGAAGTAACATGCTAATACCAGGATCACTGAATTGTACATAAGGAACATTTGAACTAGGGGATATGATTATTTACAGTATTTAACAGATTATTCAAAAGTTCATATTTTCCCAGCATTATCTATGGAAGAAGACACTAGCACTCTCATGATCAGAAGCAGTTATCCAGACAAAAATATCCACAGACTAGATAACATATCAAACTATGTGAGGTTGATTTGAGCATAAATTTAAAACCACTGATTTCCTTCTCTCCCTCTTGCCCCCAATTCATGATCAGCGTTGTGTTGATGTGGTTGTTTTGTCTGATCTGTAACCTTACAGATGAGAAAATGCGGCCCAGAAAATCCGAGTGATTCATTCCACATGACACTTAACATATTAGCAAAGTTTGGGCTGAAAAACCACGGTCTTTACTTCGTGCCATTCTGACTTAATCTGAAATAATTGTCTATTTTATTTGCCCCTTCACCAAAAAAATTCAGGACTGAGGAGTGACATAATGAAGATTAATTTTATAATTATGCAGTCTGTATGATTGAATAACATTTTGTCAATTCCATTTTGGCAATCATCATTTTTTTTTTTTGCTTCTACACAAGGCAGATGTAGAAAGAGAATAGGTAAGGACTCTTTAAGAAATATAAATCACATAAATCAAAGAGATACAAAAACCAAGTGGTCTCTGATATATATCCTACAAGAGAAAAAATTGTTGACATGGGAATCAGGGAAAGTTCCAAGGACAAGGTGGTATCTGAATAAAGCTTTAAAAAGTACCAACTAGAGTTGATGTAAAAATAGTTTACCATTGCAGGTGAAAAAATAATTGATATACTTCAAAAAAGAGTATAAAGTTGCCTTGCCTCTTGAAAATTAGGAGAAACTCAGTGAGAATTGGAATCTAGAAATTTTGCAAAATTATATGTTGAAATTTATTTTGTGACTGAATTCTTTCAACATGTGAAAAGTTGCTTTTCTTAAGGATGTACAAAACTAACAATCTGTGAAAGTGCTGAGACACAAACTGACTTTATTGGTATGACCTTTGCAGAAATGACATCTTAAAAGAAACTAAACTAGGAAGCAGAAGATACAGCTTAGATTTGACTCTATCATTAACTGTGTAAATTTGGGCAAGTCATTGAACCTTCTCCAAATCGTAGTTTCTGACTAAAAAATGAATGAATTGGACAAAACAATCTCTAAAATGTATTTCCATTCCAACAATTTATATCTCAAACAGCTGGTGTGCCTACTTAAGGCAATTCATTGATTGCTTTAACCTAAGTTTGATGTTTTAACTCAAACTTTTGCAAATTCTGGGCAAGTTCCTCATTCAATACCGAGTAAGTGAATAGAAGGTCATTTTGTAAGCCTCAAATAGGTCTTAACTTTTTTTTAGTAAGTTTTAGGAAAAGAAGATAAAAAGTCGAGTGTACATATATAAATCAAGAGGATTTTATTTTCAAGTTTTGAGAATGCTTAAAATTAATTTGAAATAAAAATTATTTAAAATTGAAAAATAGGTATATGAATTGGTGAAATGATTAATTCTCACATCTGGAAATTCTCAGAATTGGAGATTGTTGGAATTTTTAAAAATTTAAAGTGAATAAACATAGAAAATCTTGTCATTGCCATGGCAATGTGGGAATTAAAATAAATTTTTTTAAAATGTCTTTAAAATAAATCAAATTCTTAAATCATTAGGGTGATTTGATGGCATTATTTTCTGATTTTATCTAAATAGGAAAAAGTTTAGGATTAAGTTGAAAAAATGTTTTTTTGCTTTAATTTGTACAAACAAAGTCTATTAAAAGCACAAAATTCAGTTTAGCAAATGTTTCCTCTTTGTCAGTTACTGGCAAAGTTACTGAATCTAATTTTCCCCTAAAATATACTAATCAAATAGTCATCCAGAGTTGCCTTGAAAATCTACATGGGTTAGGGAAGTCAGGGAAACACAGCGTCCTAGGGTAACTTCCTATAGCTGCTATTGTTAAGAAAGTGTTTTTTCTTTTTACACTTAAATATATTTCATAGCAACTTATAAGCATTACTCTCAATTCTGCCATCTCTGGCCAAACAAAAGACTAACCTCTCTGCGTGACAGTCATTCCAATACTTGAATACAGTTAACATGTACCAACTAAATCATCTTTTCTCTAGGTTAAACATTTCCAATTCCTTCGTCACATTACCTAATGACATAATCCCAAATCCCTTCACCATTCCTCAAGGTTCTTCCTAAACTCTGAATGAAATATTTGAGAGTACAATCAGATCTGAATGTAATATTTGAGAGAAGTGACTACTAATAATTAATGATTTGGGGAGATCCAGAGTTCTCCCCTTTTTCTGAAGTCCCAATTTTAAAAAGTTCAGTCTTTGAAGGACATTTTGTTGAAGATCTTACACACAGAGTAGCCATTGTGTCTTGTTCAAGGTTGAGTAGGGCATAATTTTTTTGAATAGATTGTCCAGGGCTGAGGTTGGTCTGGGCATGGAGATAATTTTTCTGTTTAAGGGTGATAAGATGTCACTCTTGGTCCCTTCCTTGTAATATTCTCCCTCTCATTAATTGTTAACCAAGCAGATTTGACTGCCACGCTTCTTGCAAAAGAACATGTAAGCCATGAGCCCACCATTTGATGATCTTTTCTCTAAGAAAGATGGCCAAATGACTATCCTTTATTTATCCTTCATGCTGACTTTATTATTAAAATGATTAAATTACCCAGGAGCTATGTCTCCTGAACTGTTTCAATTGTCACATATGCCAGATGTCATCTGCTCGCTATAGGTCACAGTCAAGTGATCATCTCTCCAGTCCTGGATACTGTACTACTCAAAGTAGTAAAAGATTGCTTTAACCCTTTTGGATGTTAGATCATACTGTAAAATCATATTGAGTTTGAATTCCACTAAAAAAAAAATCCAGATCATCTAGAAATGCATATTGCATTCTGACCCTATCTCTCAGGCTTTATATTTGAAAAGTTGATTTTTTTTGTACCCAAGTGTATAACTGTCTATTTTGGTTAGCTCAGTTTCTCCTTCTTGGTTTCTCATTCTTATATCAACAAACTTGTTTTTATTTCTTTGCAAATTCTTCAAAGCATTTTTTTTGTTCTTCCTTTTGCTCTCTGTGACATAATGTTCTGGAAAACCCAGTGTCATGCTTCAATGATTCCTTTCATTTTAAGCAAATGTACTCAGTTAGGTTTGGTTCATAAAACCTGTTGATTTGGACATGCACACACACAACACACACAACACACACAGACACACACAAAATTTCCCCTCCCAAAAGAAACAAACTAAAAATAATAATACTAAAAAAACCAAAATCCTGTAAGAAGAGAGGTACAGTGACAGGAGCCCTGTATTGAGAGTCTCAGTCCAAACCTGTCCTTGAAACGTAATACCTATATAGTGTTTTCTGACTACTCCTTTCAGCTCTCAGTCTTGGCTTAGCACTTGAAGAAAAGAGAACATATGGGATCATGTCTTTATTGTCTTCTGATCAGATCTTAGTCTTACAAATTCGGTTTATATGTACAGAACAGCCAGCATCTGGATGAAAAACGGACCATTCAGATCATATACAATAGACTGCTCCATTCCAACCCTGAATTCCAATTTAAGTGAGTGAATATTTCTTTCAAACCAAATGATTCCAACCTCCAAGACTGAATTCCCACTGTTACTCATCCACTTCAACTCTATTTTCTCTTTGTGCTCCATGGGCAGGTCTAATCTATAGTTTGCTTCACAAAGGCTTCATCTCTCATTTGTCTATTAATATTAGTTTCATCAAAGAGGCATTTTTGATTCTGAAGCTATCTAGTCCATTAGTGAAATGACAAATCAATGTACATGAAATAACATTTTCTGCTTTAAATAGCATTTACTATTTGAATATTTAGCATTTTCTTTGTAAGACAGCTTGAGTCAAACAGCTTAAATTAAGAGTATATATTAGTTAATCTGAAAAAATTTTCAAAATTAGCATAATCCAGAGGTACTGATCATGCCACCCCACTCTACAAATGGGTTCAGTAGTGACCGCTCAGGAAAAGAGCTAAACCACTGACTCAGTTCTCTTTTTGATGGCATTTCCTGCATGCCTACTCCACCCCCTTTCCACCTCCTATTCTGAGAAATGCAATCAAATCAATATTTCCATTGTCTCTGGAAAGGGCATATCAATTGACTGCCCTATCCATGGCTCCACTCCCACCTGGATGATTTATTAGACTGTAATTTCTTTCCCAGGATTCCACTTTCTACTTATTTTCTCCCACATTAGAAAATAAGCTATAGGAGGCAAGAAAATTTTCTCACTTTTATATTCATATCCCCAACATTTAGCAAATGTTTGGCACATAGTAAGTACTTAATAAATGCTTATCTTCCATCCATTCATCCATTTTTGACTACCTGAGACTTTAATTCCGTTGTTAGAAAATCTGGTCTCTCACCACTAAGTAATCAGTAGCTTTCAAGGCCTTCACACTGCCAGGACAGATTGAGCTACTAATTCTGACCTTCCTCAGTAGGTGATTCTAATGAAAGCTTTCTGCAGCTTTCCAATCTGCTTTAGGATTAGACATCCTCTGAAAACCTTGTCAGGTGTTAATGTTGTATTTCTTTCATAACAGTTAAAATTAATGGGTACAAATCAAATCTAGGAAAGAAATGAAAGTTGAGACTCCAGCTAAATGAACTCTAATAGTTCTAAGTAAAACAATATGGAAAAAATAAACAGAGCCTACAATGTAATTAAGAATTACAGTTGCTTGGCTGGTTCTAAGTAATTGTTTCTCCCTCAGCAGAACTATTGAGAGCTTTTTCCATTTCTAAAGTAAATTACATTTACCAAGCCCTCTTTCCTCCTTTTTCAGTGCTATTAAACCTCCTTAGATTTCCAGAGAAGAAACCATCCTTTTTTCAGAAGGTTACTTTTGGCTTGTAGATTATCCATAAGAACAAACATCTTAGTGCTGTATCAACAGTTCTTCTCTCTCTCTTTTCATTTTCTTGAAGAGAAACTGTTAGTCTGTGTAGATTAAGGAAAGCTCAGGTGGAGAAAAAAGAGGAAGGGATTCTGAATGTAAAATTGGATGAGATCTCACAGTCAATTAAAGCTTGCTTTTGCTGCATGAAGCAGGCTTATCTTCCTGTTTAGTGGCCCTGTGTTTCTTAAGTTAATGAGGGTCCCAGTGGGTCAATGGTAGGAAAATGAAATGAGAAGACTCAAGAGGTCTATCGATCTGCATTTCATAATCATCGCTATTATTATACATTTGAGAAGAATTAGAGAAAATGATGTTTTACAAAAACAGTAGCATATGGGAATTTTCTGAGATTTTATAATTTTTTAAAACTCAAGCCTTTTTTTGAGTGAAGGAGAAGAGCAATAAAGAACTTTCAAAATACATAATTCATTAAAAAAATTTAATTAACCTAAAATGTATTTACTGAATTTACTTGTTTTACTAAATAAATCAAGTCAGGTCAAAATGATTGACTGGGAAGTATATATTGTCTAAGCCCAGATGAGGTATTGCTTAACAAAAGGAAACGTGTCCTAAAGTCTTTTCCATGTGGATAAGTCTGCAGTAAACATCTTTACTCAATAGATATAAAAAAAATCAATGTGTGATTTTGGAACAATTTCTCCCATCTATACAAACACCACAAATTTTGGTACCCAAACATTGGACATTTTCAACTGCTGGACTGCTCCATGAGTAAGCAAAACCTTGGCATTCAAGAATTCCTTCCCCCTTGTGGATGCTTTATTTTATCGTTTGCTACACTTATTAGTTATTTCATGTTTAAAGCCCATTGTTCACAGAACAAAAAGGAAGAACAGGTGCTGTTCAGGGAAAACATTTAGACACTGTTCAGTGCTTCTTAAATTGTGGGTAGTGACCCGACATGGGGCAAAATAAAAGGTTTCTGAATGAGCAATGATCAAAAATGAATTCGAAATCAAATGTGTAATGAATCCAAGGTGTTTCTGGCAGCACTTGTCTGTGTTGCGTTGTACAACTTCCCTGCCGCCTTTATTCTGAATACATAACATGTGCACTTTGCACTGGCATGCTGTCATGCCCATGCAACACCAAGAATGCTGCCAAAACTTGAAAATGCATCTGAGTGGAAAAAAATTTAAGAAGCCATGATTTAGATGACCCTTTGGTCCCTACCATATTTTTGGTCACTAGCTATCATTCTATTAGCCCAGCTCTGAAGACTGATACAAACAAGTAGAGTCACGTATGTGCGTATTTTCCCAAGATATAATTAACAAAGTAATCCCTAAAATAGTATCCTGGATAATGATATATATGTCATGGCCTAAATGGCTAATACCTGAGTCACTGGGAAAATGCAGTGTTGCAAATTGCTTTGTATCTCAGTGAATAAACAAGTACCTAAAGTGAAAAAAAAACATTTAAATTTAAACAGTGGTTATTTGAACCTGAAATGTTACCCTTACCTCAATAACTCTCCAGGAATATCAGAGATGGCTACGAGGAATTTTGGGTTTCCCCAGGTCCTGGATCCATCCAAAATAGTTTTGATTTGTTTGGAGTCTACCCAAGCTTATGTTTTGGGTTTCCCTTATGTTTTTGTTTCATCAGAATCTTATTTAATATTTACATTTGTTCATATCCATATCAATCTACTCTGTTTAAAAATTGCCCTTAGTGTACCTCTGATTCTTGTGCAGATACCTTTGTGTAAATCCTATAATAATATAAATCTTACAGCACCTGGACAAGATGGAATTACACCACCATTCTGGGCTTTCTTCTACCAAACAACTTAATAAATAAACTTCTTTTTAAAGTTTGGATATTGTTCTCATGAATAACATCTTCCTCCCAGAACAAACAAACAAGCAAATAGAAACTGAATACAGAAAGGTTAAGACAAACTTACTGTTGAAAGCAGTTGTAGAAAATGGGACCCCAAGATGCAAGAAAGCGGAGAAGGTTGCAGGGAAGGGAGAAATAAAGAAACTAGAAAAAAGAGAACAGCAACTACCAGAAGTGTCGATGGGATAGGAAGGTTGTGGAGATGGAATTAAAAATATTAATAGCATCAAGTGAATCTGAGATGGTGGCAAGATGTGAAAGCAGTCATACAGAAAACTGAGAAGAGATGATGGGAAAAGATGGGAGAAGCAATACCTGATGGCTTTGGAGGAATCATTGAACCATGTTAGTGTTACATCAATGCTCTGGTGGAAATGATGTGAAGGAAAATTAATGTCTATAGCAGTCATCATTGTATGTAAGTGATACCAAACTAATGATACATCATCCAATGGAGGATAACCAGTGTGGAGCTTTTATTGTAGTAGTAAATATAGTTAGTATAAAGATATGTTAATCCACAACTTAGTTAAGCCCTGTGGACTTCCAAGGATACCTTGAGGGAACTCAGGAAAATCACATGTATTGGAGAAACCACCTAAGATATAGATTTCAAGCTTGATACAGTAAAAAGTAAAGGGATACCATGTAAAAACTTTATCTTACTCTTTTTTAATGTTTATTTAATTATTTTTAGTTTTCAACATTCATGTCCACAAAATTTTGAGTTCCAAATTTTCTCCCCCTCTTTCCCCAATGTGCACCCCAAAACATGGTGCATTCTGATTATCCCTTCCCCCAATCTGCCCTTCCTTCCGTCACACCCTTACCCTTCCTTATTCCCATCTTCTCTCTTTTCTTGTAGGGAAAGACAGATTTCTCTACCCCATTACTTGTATTTCTTATTTCCCAGTTGCATGCAAAAACAATTCTCAACATTCGTTCCTAAAACTTTGAGTTCCAACTTCTCTCCCTTCCTCCCTCTCTATCCATCCCCACTGTAGAAGGCAGGCAATTCAATATAGGCTATATATGTGTAGTCATGCAAAAGACTTCCTTAATAGCCATGTTGTGTAAGACTAACTCTATTTCCCTCCATCCTATCCTGCCCCCATTTATTCTATTCTCTCTTTTGACCTTGTCCCTTCCCAAAAGTGCTTACTTCTTATTACTCCCTCCTCCCATTTGCCCTCCCTTTTATCATCCCCCTCATCCCACTTATCCCTTTCTGCCCTACTTTTCTGTAGTGTAAAATAGATTTTCATTCCAAATTGAGTGTGCATGTTATTCCTTCCTTAAGCCAAATGTGATGAGAGTAAGCATCACTTTTTCTTCCTCACTCCCTGCTTTTCCCCTCATTGAAAAAGCTTTTTCTTGCCTCTTTTAGGAGAGATAATTTGCCCCATTCAGTTTCTCCATTTTTTCCTTATATATTCCTTTCTCATCCCTTAATTTAATTTTTTTTAGATATCGTCCCTTCCTATTGAACAAACCTTGTGCTCTCTGGTTTTATATATACATATACATACATTATATAATGTATGTATATGTATAATCCCTCATATATATATATATATATATATATATATATATATAATCCCTCCAATTACCCAAATACTGAGAAAAGTTTCAAGAGTTACAAATATTATCTTTCCATGTTGGAATGTAAACTGTTTAACTTTAGTAAGTCCTTTACAATTTCTCTTCCTGTTTACTTTTTCATGCTTCTCTTGATTCTTGGGTTTGAAAATCAAATTTTCTATTCAGCTCTGAATAGTCCTCTATTTCATTGCTTGAAATAGAGAATGCTTGAAAATCCTCTATTTCATTGAATGGCCACTTTTAGCTCTGAAATGTTATACTCAGTTTTGCTGGGTAAGTGATTCTTGGTTTCAATCCTAATTCCTTTGACTTCTGGAATGTCATATTCCAAGTCCTTCATTCCCTTAGGTCTTGTGTCATCTCGATTGTATTTCCTCAATACTTAAATTGTTTCTTTCTAGCTGCTAACAATATTTTCTCCTTGACCTGAGAACTCTGGAATTTAGCTACAA
The DNA here is from genome assembly GCA_028658325.1 of Potorous gilbertii. Lineage (NCBI taxonomy): Eukaryota > Metazoa > Chordata > Mammalia > Diprotodontia > Potoroidae > Potorous > Potorous gilbertii. The sequence continues at coordinate 204,033,371 of CM053772.1, read as the reverse complement.
TCTTCCTAGGAGTTTCTCTTTTCAAATCTCTTTAAGGAGATGATCAGTGAATTCTTTCAATATTTATTTTACCCTCTGGTTTTAGAATATCAGGGCAGTTTTCCTTAATAATTTCATGAAAGATGACACCTAGGCTCTTTTTTGATCATGGATTTCAGTCCCATAATTTTTTAAATTGTCTCTCCTCGATTTATATTCCAGGTAAGTTGTTTTTCCAGTGAGATATTTCACATTGTCTTCTATTTTTTCATTCTTTTGGTTTTGTTTTGCAATTTCTTGGTTTCTCATAATGTCATTAGCTTCCATCTGCTCCATTCTCATTTTTAAAGAACTCTTTTCTTCAATGAGCTTTTGAACCTCCTTTTCCATTTGGCTAATTCTGCTTTTTTAAAGAATTCTTCTTTTCATTGCCTTTTTTGACCTTTTTTGTGATTTGTGTTAGTCTATTTTTAAAGGTGTTATTTTCTTCAGCATATTTTTGGGTCTCCTTTAGACTCACTTTTCATGATTTTCTTGCATTGCTCTCATTTCTCTTCCTAATTTTTCCTCCACCTCTTTTGATTGGTTTTCAAAATCTCTTTTGAGCTCTTCCATGTCCTGAGACCATTATATATTTATTTTGGTCATTTTGGATGCAGAAACCTTGACTTTTAGGTCTTCTTCTGATGGTATGTATTATTCTTCATCATCTGAAAGGATGAAAGAAAACACCTGTTCTCCAAGAAGTGGCCTTATATAGTCTTATTTTTTCCCCTTTGTGGGCATTTTCCCAGCCAATTACTTGACTTTCAAGTCCTCTGTCGAGAGGAAGGTATACTCTGGGGACATGTAAGTTCTCAGTTCCTTCAAGGTGGCACAATCAAGGGGGAGGAGTTTACTTCTCTCCTGGCCTGCACTCTGGTCTTGGAGTAGCTACAAGCACTCTTTTATGCCTAGAATCTGTGAGCAAAATTCCCTTTCTAGAGCCTCCATCAATTCCACAAGGCCAACCAGAGTTCTTCCTTACCCCAGGGACACCAGTCAGGACTGAGATCCAGATCAGCCACATGATTCTCCCAGAGTCTTTAGGTTGAGGCTGCCTAAAATGGACACTGTGCTGCAGCAACTGCTGCCACCCTAGGGCTGCTGGGGCTAGACCACATTCCCTTTTCATGCAGGTGAAAGAGTTTTCTCACTGACCTTTGAAGCTGCCTTTGGTGTTTGTGGGTCGAGGGATCTGGGAACTGCAGCTGCTGCCAGGGATTCTGAGCACCCTGAAGCCTGCTCTGTTTCTAGCCCTGCCATATGGCCAAGGCCTGGCTGCACTCTGTTACACACTCAATGTGATAGACCTTTCCTGTCAGTCTTCCAGGCTGCCTTGGGTTGGAAATCTCTTTTACTCTGTCGTTTGTGGCCTCTGATGCTCTAGAATTTGTTTAGAGTCATTTTTATAGGTATTGTTTTGGACTATGGGGGGGGAGCTACCACAGATCCATGCTTCTATTCCATCATCCTGGCTCTGCACTCTGTTATTCTTTTAAAAAAAATAGCATTTTATTTTTTCCTTAATTACATGTCAAGACAATTTTTAATATTCACTTTTATGAGATTTTAAGTTCAAATTTTCTCTCTCCCTCTCTGCTTTCCCCTCTTCCTAAAACAGTAGGCAATTTAACAGTCTCTCTGTCACTCTCTGTCTCTCTCTTCTCTTTTGCTCTCTCTCTCTCATTATGTGAAACATATTTCCATAATAATCACAGTTGTGAAAGAAGAAACATATCAAAAGGAAAAAAAACACAAAAAAGAATAACATGAGTGAAAAAAGTATTTCCATCCCAAGACAGTCTGGGAGGTTGACAGCAAAGGTCTAGTAGAGGAGAAAGAGATAAGTGGGGTGTGGGGGGGGGGATAATAGAAGGGAGTGTAAATGGGAGGAGGGAGTAATTAGAAGTAAACACATTTGGGGAGGGACAAGGTCAAAGGGAGAGTAGAATAATTGGGGGGCAGAATAGGATGGAGGGAAATATAGTTAGTCTTTCATAATATGACTTATGGAAGTCTTTTGCATAACTACACATGTATGGCCTATATTGATTTGCCTGCCTTCTCAGTGGGGATGAGTGGGAAGCGGGTACGGGAGATAAATTCGAACTCAACATTTTAAGAACAAATGTTGCGAATTCTTTTTACATGCAACTGGGAAATAAGAAATATAGGTAATGGGGGTATAGAAATCCATCTTGCCCTACAAGAAATGAGAAGATGGGGATAAGAGAAGGGAGGGGTGTGATAGAAGGGAGAGCAGATTGGGGGAAGGGGTAATCAGAATGAACAGTATCTTGGAATGGGGGAAAGGAGAGAAAGGGAGAAAATTTGAAAATCAAAATCTTGTGGAAATGAAGGTTGAAAACTAAAATTAAATAAATTACTTGAAAAATCAACCTTCTCTTTATTTGTATTTATTCCCTTCTTATTGTTCCTCAATACTTGTTATAAAATCTTGTGAACTGTTTCCATAAATCTTCATTTATTTCCTTTTTCACTTCAATTGGCATGTAATATGCTCCAATGAAAACATCACTTTTGCTTCAATCTTCACTGATTTTCACCCAAATATTCTTTATTGTGCCTCTTCCTGCTTGCATGAGGTCTTTCCTGATCCCCAAACTCCTAACCCCTTCCAGCAGAATTTACGTGTGTATGTATATATATGTATATAAAATGTATACATGCACACTCACACATACATACACATACATGTATATATACATACATGTATTTGTTGTCTCTTTCATTAGAATTTAATATTCTTGTCTAAAGGGATTGTTTCATGCTTCATAATTGTAATCTCTATACCTAGCACATAGTAGGTATTTAACAAATACTTATTTGATTGCTTGATTGAAAGCATTAAACGTGAGAACGTTTTCAAAATAAAGGATACAGAAAAAACTCGCACCTAAACTCAGAATAGAGGAAGAGATTTTCCCCATTTCCTTCTTCCATTATTGCTTTCCATTGTGAATGTATTTTTTACTGATTTACTCTCTATAGTAGATGTTCTTCACAGTTGCTTCTGCTGTAGCTACTGTCCTTCCTTCACTCCCTCACTTCTATACCTTTTTCATATGCAGAAATATAATACTTTCAAGTTTTTCAAAACATTTTAGCTCTTTCAAGACCTGAATCAAGATGCCTCCCAGACACCAAAACAATTTTCATCTTTTACTCAGGTATTGTGGACCTACCCTAACCCCAAATGGTTTTCTTAGGCAACTATGAGTATCTGTTCTTGCTTAGAATATTCTAAGACATCTCTATTTTCCAACACTTTTCAGTGCTCCTGCTAAGTAATTATCCTTTTTTCCTTCCCTTAGTGTCCTTCTAAATTCCTACCAATAGTACTTTCACTTATTCAATACTTCTCAGTGAGTCTAAGGGTTTTGAGTGGCCCCTCTGTTCATTCTCCCTTCTTGTCTTCCTGTTTCCCATGTCTCTCTAACATTTGACCTGACTAATACAAATTTCCCCAGGAAGCTTCTCCAGAGATCTCTGAAAGAGGTTGAGATTGGGGTAGGGGATAGGGGAAGGATGAGCAGGTAGTAACTTCCAGTGACTGTTTCTAGTACATAATCCTTTAACTCAAAGAGAAAGGACAGTTATACTGCAATGGAAATTACTCACATCATCATTTGACCTATAACAAACATTTTTCTAAAGAGTTATTTGACCTGAAAGCTTGAAAACAGGCAGCTGATCAAATCTGTTGTAGTTGAGGATTCCCAAGTGTAGGGCTAAATTTGAGTGCCTAGGTTATGTTTTATATCAGTGCTTCACAGTAAAGAGATCAATAGATGTGCAAAATGCCTAGCCCAATGCTCACTGAAGAGGGAAAACATTGATAAATAAATTCAGTTGACTAAGCCACAAATATTTTAGGAAAGGTGACTTTGGCATTTCAAAGTAAGCCACAGTATTAGAATCAGCAAATGATGAAGGTATAGAAGAGTTGTGCAACTTTTCCAAAAAACTAATTTTCTAAACAGCTTTTCATGTGGGTGAAACTGTTCAATTTTACGTTTGCCAAATTTGTATCTGAGTAAGTGCCAAATGAACTCCTCTTTTAAACTGTCAGCATGGAAAGGAGATATTTGTCATTGCTTTTTAATTCCTGATGACATCTGTATGGCATGATAGAGTGAGATCATGGTGATTCCCCTGAATCAAGATTAAATTACGTTTGATAATTAGCATCTTGATCATTGTATTCCGATTTTTCCAGGCCTTTTCTTATATTATGTGCTCCAGACAAGTGTATTAATGGATAAAGTATACAAATATACCCAGCATCATATTCTCTACCATGTTTAGAATCAGCCTCCCCTCATCTCCCACTGTTACAATCTCTTTTTTCCTATAGTATTCAGTTCATTCCAGCAAAAGCTTATTAAGTGCTTAGACTCAAAAAAAGTGCTCTGCTAGGCAATGGAAATTTAAAAACAAAGTAGCTTCTGACATAAAAATGCTTGTATTTTTCTGGGGGATGTGACATGTGTAAGGATAAGTACAATCTTTTTGATGGTTATATGATCTCATTGATGTGGTTATTTCTAATTTATCCATATCTTTTTATTCATATTCATATCCATATTCTATATGACTTTTGTCTATGGAGCCCCCCATAAATGCCATGGGGTGTATATATTCAGCATGCTGTGTGTCCTTGTAAATCTCTAAATGCTTTGTTGATACCAAAAGATAACATTGAGTGTCCTGTGGTCTCATTGTATGACTAGCCTACTCCCTTTTCAAGTCATACAGCTTTCTGATGGTGGCCCTTTTGTCACTTTTCTAGCACTGTTCTTTACTCTTGGTATGTTTCAGCCTCCTCCAGCCAGAGCCTCTTAATTGCCATTTGGTGACCTACATCTTTAATTCTTTGGATATTATGGTATTCCATGACTTACGGCTATAAAAGTTCTCCAGAAGAACATTGATTTTTTTAAAAAAATATGATAATTTATAACTCAACAAATCTAAAACAGAATTCATTATCCCCACTTCACCCTCATGGAAATCTCTTCCTATTCCAAACTTCTTTATTGCTATTGAGGTCACCACCATCCTATTAATCACCTCAGTTAAGAATCTGTCATCCTTGAATTTTCTTTCTCACTAACCCTATATATCCAAACTGTTGTCAAATCCAGTTGTTTCTAACTGTACATCATCTCTTAAATACTCACTGTCTCTTAAACAGTCAATAGTTCAGATTAGGCCCTTATCCCCTCTTATCTGGACTCCTACAATAACTTTCTATTAGTTTTCCTTTGCTTGAGTCCCTCCTCATTTCAGTCCTTCCTACACTCAGCTGCCAAAATGATTTTCTGAAGGCACAGTAGAGACCATGTCAATCCTCTACTTAAGTAAATTTAATTGGATCCCTACTGCTTCCAGAATCAAATGGAAAGTCCATTCTTTGGCATTTCAAGCCATCAAACCATCTGGCCCCTTCCTGCTTTTCCAAGCTTTTTATGCTCCATGATCCAGTTGCACTGGTCTAATGGTTGTTCCTTATAGGCAACACTCCATCTTCTATCTTTATAATTTCTTTGAAATAGAATATTCTATACCCTCACCTCTACCTCTTACTACCCCTTGATTTTTTTCAGGTTTTAGCTCCAGTTCTATTATCTTGCATGAAGCCTTCCAAAATCCCCTAGCTACTGGTGCTCTAAAAATACCTTTAACTTGCTTTTTATATATTTTGGCTGTAGCTAGTTATTTGCATGTCATCTCTCGCACTGCAATATGAGTCCCTTGAGGTCAAGCACTTTTTTATGTGCCTTTCTTTGTATCCATAGGGCTGAGTACAGTGCCTGGTACATTGTAAATGCTCAATAAATATTCATTGATTCTAAAGATTTGCCCCACTGATTTTGAGGAAGGGAATAAAGATGGTAAGGAATCTACAAGATGAATTGCTTTGGAAATAATTAAGAAAGGAGAGAACAGTAATGAGGAGAATAAGGGAATTCTTCATATGAAAGTGCTACACAGGCTGTCTTGAAGAAAAATATGGAATTTCAATGCAGAATGAGAAAGAAGGGAACTGTAGGTTTGGAGAAGTTTCTGCAAAGGTACTGACGAGGAAAGAGATATGCCAGTGTAATATAGTGGAAAACTGTTTGGGTCCTAAGTCAGGAGACCATAGTTCAAATTCCACATCTTATAATTGCTACTGATGTAGCAATTATTTTGCTACATCATATATATATATATATATATATATATAAGCACTCAGTATGTCATAAATCTCATAGCATATATCATTGCATTCCCAAAGCCAGGGGATCCCAGGCTAGGGTTTTTCCTAGCCTCTGTCTCTCAGCTCTGCTTCCCTCTCTACTCCCTCCTCTTCCTCCCAGCAATACGACATATATGTGCTGTTTCCATTCAAAGACTTTTGATTCAATCAAAGGCTCTTGATTGGCTAAAACTCAATCCAGAAAATCAACACAAAATCCTATTTTGCTTCTGTTATAAAATGTCAGATTTGCTTTCCTCCTGAATGAGTCAAATGATACCTTCTTAAAATGAGTTTAGAAATCCAAGGAGTGGTATTGTTGGCAAGTTCCTTGGTTTCTAAAAGCTCAAGGGAGGTAAAAGCATTAAAAATCTAACTATGTTGAATCACCTGGCTGACGTAGATCTTTCAACAGGTTTCATGTAAGGGGTTTACAACCTCCTAGTTCAGGGGTGGGGAATCTGTGGCCTTAAGATCACATATGGCCTTCTAGGTCCTTGGGTACAGCCTTCTGACTGAGTTCAAATTTTGTCCTATGAAGTTTGGATTCAAAGGGCCACACTTGAGGACCTAGGGAACCACATGTAGCTTTGGGGCCACAGGTTCCCCACCCCTGTCCTAGCCAATTTACTACACAGATGACTCTTATATGTGATGAGAAATTTTCCACTGTGATAGAGATCATTGCTTGTCCTCTTTTTCCAATATTCTTGATATTCTTTCATCTCCTTATTGCACTATTACAACAGAAAACCTACCAAGAACTGCAAAATTTTTTTCATCACCCTCCCCATTGATCATGTGGTTAAGATCAGAGATTCATTGCTACTAAAATGGAGGAGAAAAAGCCTAAGATTACCAGTTTGTTTTCATCTATAATCCCCTGGATTTTACTCCTCCTTTTCTTTTCCTTTAAAGTAAATCCTTTCTTTTTGGGGAGAGAGGGAATCAAAACTATTCTTTTTTTTTCTTTCTCTACTTAATACTACCTATGTCAAGAAGATTATTCAGTTAAAGCCATAAAAAGATCTAAATGGTGAAGGGTCTTCTAAAATATCCTTGGGAGTTTGCTAGCATGGGATAGTATTTAATTCAATAAACATTAATTAAGCACAAGATCTGTGCTAAGGGATTAAAAAAAAAAAGTCAAAAGACAGTACCCTCCCTCAATTTGTTAATAATCCAATGGAGGAAATAACATTCAAACAAATATATACAAAACAAGCCATATAAAAGGTAAAGATGATATAATAAAAGAGGAAAGCACTGGAATTAAAAGGGTTTAGAGAAAAAGCTTTCTATGGAAAGTGTAATTTTAATTGAGACTTAAAGGAAGCCGATGATCAATATCTACTAGCTAGTATTCCCTTTTCCCATTCTCAACAACATAGGTGGGAGTATTTTCCCTAAAACGCAACATAGCCAATACTTGATTTGCCTTGGGCTTTGGGACAAGACCTAAGCTGCACCTTCCTTAATAAAACTTCCTTCCAGCCTCTGGCTATATTGATTGATAGGGCTTCCTGGTGACTCAGAGGCAGAAAAATGCATACCAACCATAGAACACTGGATTTGATTCAGGAGCACTACCAATTAAATCCCACCTCTGGCTTGTACTAATAGTATAACCCTGAACAAGTCACTAAATCTCTCTGTGTCTCAGTTTCCTTATCTGTAAAATAAGATTAGATTCAGGGGCTTCTAAGGTCCCTTCCAGCTCGAAATCACTTCCTGCATCTGAGAGAAAAGGACAGTCTTTTTCTCCAGAGAATTTGCAATCTATAGAGAGTGGCAATTATTAACATCTGAGATTTCTTTGGCACTTTAAGGTATATAAAACTCTTTACATACATATATCTCATTTGAACTTCATAATAGCCCAGTGTGGTGAGAACTACATGAGTTACTATCCCCATTTCACAGATGAGGAAGCTGAGATCTTGATATTGAGAGAATGAACACAGATTTTCCTTTGTCCAAAAGTGCTCTCAGTATTGGCAATAATTTGGCTACACTGACATTTTAAATGTAAGAATTATGTCACATCCCTCCAAGCTTTTCCCTATCCCTGCTGACTGTCTGTAGATTTTCTGATTTAGACAGTTGTAGAGGTATTCCCTGCTGGATTATTGTGAAATGTACACTTCATAATTTGATAGGGCCGTGAGATTCTTCCAGGAGGAATCCTTTCAGAATTCATGTCGTTTTTCCCTCTGCCTCCAGATACAACCACACCCTAAATACCTGAGTTAGATCTACATCTATTTTCTTTTTAAAACACTAGAGGGAAATAGATTCCATAAATCGCTTTGGTAACCCATCGCACTGTTTAATAGAACATGTCTATTTATCTGTAATAATATTTGTAATTATACAGTACATTTCTTTAGAATAGCCCTCAGCACTTTTAAGATGTTATTTCAAGCCTCAAGATACTCCTAGAAGTAGGAGCTAAACATCATTGTACTCCTGGAGGGCATGGACAGTGTCTTTTTATGTGTTCTGTTCAGTGCCCAGCACACTGTGAACACTTTAGAAATGTTAAATAACAAGAAGAGTAATTTTACAGATGGATGGGTTGAGAAACAGTGAAGTAACGTCTTCTCCCAGTGGCCATGCTGCAGAGTAAGGGCTTCTCCCTCCCCTCTCTCCACATATGGTTGCTTTTCACCAAGTGTTCTTATTGGACTCATCTTTCAGGGTTTCTGCAGAGTTGAACACATATAAGCTAGTGTTCACAGTACACACTCAGCTTTGCTACTAGCTAATCAATTCCTTCTTAACATCCCCATGATGTAGGTAGGACAGGTAGGACTATCCCCATTTTACAGATAGGAAGAAGGGAGTTTAAGAGAGTTTAAGAGACTCCCTAAAATCACATAAGTAGCAACAGATTTCAATGAAAGCCTGACTGACTCAGTCCCCTTCAGTAAAGAATGATCTCATTTGATTCTGGCTACAACCTTGTGGGGGGCTGGTCAAGACAGATGTTATCCCCATTCTACAAATAAGGAAATTAAAATAGGAGAGATCAAATTAATTACATGAAGCTCAGAAGCTGAGACTTGATCTCAGATCTCTTGACAACAAATGCAAGATTTGGGATATTTTGTTACGACAACTTCCTACAACTTTGGAAGCATACATTGACTCTTTGCCAGTTTGAAGGACCCTGGAGTTGGCCTTGGACTATTCTGTTTAACAACTTTCAAAAGCATTTGTCATGTAAAATTTTGTGATTTACTTATTTGCATACTAAGCCTTAAACTCCAAGGAACACACGGACATTATCTTAGTTAAATTTTATCACCTCAAGTTTCCGGCATATAACTTTGCAACCAATTCTGCAGTTAATTGGTATTGACAGAATGAATGGACCAGAAACTTTGCCTCAGTTGCCTGCTCCATCAGCCACCTAGCTACATTGAGACTACCTCCAAAGGATTCCACCTGTGTTTGCAGTTCTTGAGTCTGCCCTGACTCCATCCTGCCTCATCAAACTTTACTTTTCCAATCATTTGTCTCATCTCCTCAGTACTCTAGTACCTTATAACTTAATGTAATCAGAAAAATTAGTGAGTGTGTAAATAAGACAGTAGGATATAATGTGGAGGAATGATTATTAGATTTCTAAAAAAATTGACACCTGTACAAAAAAAGTTAAAAAATTAAATTAAATTAAATAATTTAATAAAATTAAAGGAAGTGATTTAGAGCTGGAAGGGACCTTAGAAGCCCCTGAATTAAAATTAAAGTTAAAGAACTTCACAATTCCCAAGATATCAACCATAAACCAAATTGAATCTTCCATGGAAATGAAAAACATTTAAAACCACCTGTCAATGAAACCCCTCTTCTAACATATGCAATATTGTAGAGATGTATTCTCCCTTCCACCTCTTTACCCTATATGAGACAAGAGGATTTCATTATCTTTTCCCTTGGATGAAGGCTGATTGAAGAATCCTAGTCTTAGGAAAAGGACATCAAAAGTCATCTGTTCTGACAACCTCATTTGGCAGATGAGAAAGCCAAAGCCCAGAGAGTTTAAGGATGTTGCCCAAAGTCATATTTAAGATAAGTTTTGAAACCAAGGCTATATGTAACAATCCTTCAATTGTATTATAATCTACCCTATTGCAATGAAATTTATTGGCTACTTTTTAGTAAAATTTGCTTTCACATTGTTGAAACCATTTTGTATATTGTTCTCTTTATTCTATATCTTTGTCCTGCATCAATTTACAAAAAGCAATACTTTTCCTATCATTGTTTCTTACAGAATAATAATATCCCATTGTATTTATGTACCACATTTTTTTTGGCCATTCCCCAGTAGGTTGATGGGCAGTCACTTTGTTTGTAGTGTATTTTTTTAAATCTTAATTTTGGAGTTTTTCTTACTATAAAATCATTGAATTTTTTTTTTACAGGGCTTTCATCAATCACTCTTGTGAGTAGTTGAGCTTCTGATTAAGTTTCCAACATCATTACTCTACAAAAGCACAAAGTCTTAATGTATTTGAAATTTGATTCTGATTCTGATTAAGTTATTTTAACTTTGTTCTCACTTATTTGAAATGTGCAATTGAAATGAAACCATGCTGGCTTGCTTCTTTGCGGTCCTGTTTGCATGCATGTGTTAAAAGGCAGAAAGGAAAAAGAAAGGAGGAAGGAAGGGAGAGGAGAGAGTGGAAATTTTTTTTGATAGGATCATTTATAGAGATATAAATGGAGTTGCTTCCACTGTCTTTCAGAGAAACGTATAGGTTTTGACACTTGTAAGTATCCTTTCAAGGCAGTCCTGTTACTGAGGTGAAAACATTATCCCTCTTAGCCACGCAGTCCTGCATTATGAAGTATCAAGAATTCATGTACAAAAGTGGGGTAAGAGATTTCCAAATAAACAGATGAAAAAGTTCTCACTTTCCCCTCTGAAGGGAAAAAATATAAAATGGGTTGTCCTTGGGAAAGAATGTTTGAGGTCTGCCTTGGAATGAATTTGCTGATAGCAGAAATCCATTAGAATGTCAAGAATCCTACTGCAGCAAGAATGGAAAAAATCAACAATCAAAAAAATAATCAATGCGTTTCAATACAGACTTTGTCTCATTCTTTTTTAAAGTGGAGATTCAGAATTATGGGGTTTGGGGCTGATCCTTAATTTTAAAGTTGGGATGCTATAGTGAGAATATGGTGGAAAAAAAAGATTTTTTACAAACATACACACACATAAACCTATATAGATACACATGTATGTAGGTATATGTTTTATATGCTTGTAAACATAAAAATGTACACATGTGTATATATATACATGCATGAACATAACACATTCACATGCACATATGTCTATAAGAGGATAATATTGGAGACGGAAAGAGGGCTGGACTTAGATTTAGGAAGATCTGGATTCAAATTCTGGAGGCAGCTAGACAGCTTAGTGGACAGGCTGCTGGCCCTGGAGTCATGAACACCTGAGATCAGATCTAGCCTCAGACACTTACAAACTCTGGGACCATGGGCAAGTCATTTAACCTCTGTTTGCCTTAATCCACTTGAGAAGTAAATGGCAAACCACTCCATTATCATTGCCAAGGTGCAGTACAGGGGACCATTGTGTTACAGTCTACAAGGTAATAAAGAGTATGACACAACTGATCAACAACAACAACAACAAAAAAAATTACTAAAATATAGGACCCTGGGAAAGTAACTTCAGATGATTCTCTAAGATTTATCTTCCAAGTAATAGACATAATGCAATATATTTTGGTAGAGAGAGTGTCAGTATCTTCATAATCACAGAGCCCTTGACAGTACTGTGACTAAATGGATGATACTGATGTGCTTTATCATATTAAATTTTAAGATTTGTCCCTAAAAGCATGTTTGAGTGAGAAGAGCACTGAATATTTATCAAAAGATTTGAGTTCTAGTTTTAGTTCTTCCACTTATTAGTTGTACTAGAGGACAAGTTACTTAACTTCCATTTCTTCAAGTATGAAATAGAGGGAGTGGTCTGGATCATTTCTGTGGTCCCATCCATTTCTAGAAATTCTATCATTCCAGGTGGCCTAGTAAATATTCATTTAATTTAGATGGTTGATTTTTCTGACCAAATTGAAATTGATATAAAATAGACTAAATATAAACCTCAAGTAATAACTATTTTCTTCTTATCCTTTCCATCACAAGTGTAAAACTAGGTGAATTTTGACTCTTTGCCCACCCATTGAAGTGCTAAGATTTGAACCTACATGAACATTATTGAAATAATTGGATGCAGGTGTAAAACGGAAATATTCCAGTGGAATTTGTTGACTGACAAGCTCAATGAGCTCAATGTTGTTAGGATAAAGGTGAACTGTCAATTATGACAGCAATAATCCATTTGACTGAATAAATACATTTTATATGTGAAAACGCAAATTCTTTTTCAGAAGGCATTCATAATTAGGCTCTATGAATATGGGACAGTTTTAAACGCTGCATAAAGGTATATCAAATTAACAACAGATATACTCAGAGATTCAACAACCAGTAGGCAGCAGCTTTCATCTCCCAAATCGTGGGGAAACAAACACTCAGTAAGCAATGTTCAGAAATCCTTTAAGGTCAACACTGCATATTACTTACCAGGGTTTATTCAGTGATAGGAAATCATAAGTACGTTTTGCAAATTGGATGTCGCATAATATTAAGAAAAAACTCAAGCCTCAGGAGAAAAAAATCTACTGAGGCAAATAGAATGCTGTTTTAATATTTTTTGATCCAAGTTAGAATATCAAGAATTTATAAATGGTCCAGAGAAATATAAAAATTCATGATAATCATTTCAATGATATTTACTGAAATCTTATATTGCTCAAAGAGCTTTCACATACATTATGAACATGTAAAATATTGGTAATGAAGGGAGCCAATAATGCAGTACATATAAGAAACTTACTAATTTAAATTTGGGGACAAAGAGATCTAAAATCATCATAAAATATTATTAACAATGAATTTCCAGAATCTTCTGATAAATTAGATCTGGGATATATGTGAACAGTAGTCATAACATCCAATTAAGAAATGGTTTGCTATTAATTAAAGGTAATATAATAGAGAGAAGCAATCTAGGTAGTAGAATACTTAGGTTGTAGCCAGGGCTCTAGCACTTATAACCTACATAACCTTAGGCAATTCACTTAAAAAGAATCTATTATTCAATGATAGTTGTCCATTTGACCTCTTAAAACAATTGTGAGAATATAACAGGATAGGGGAAAACATGTGAAAACACTTTGTATCAAATTTAATTAAACATATATTTATTATGCATTTACCACAAGTACTTTAAGTTTGTCCACATGATCTCTAAGGTTCTTTCCTACTCTAAGATTTTATGATTTATTTATTTACCCATTAATTCAATAAATTTTTTTTAATAATTATTTTGTGTCAATAAGAGGCTTGTTAGAAATCCTGATACATACAGGTATATGTGACTTGCATTGACTTGACTATATAATAATATCCACTGAGAGAATAGACGAATATGGGAATAGTATTCACATTACAAAGAAATTCACTTCATTGATCAGTAATCATTAGGTGCCTGTTTGTACCAGAAACTGTGCTAAGTGTTGGAGAGACAAAGATAGAAGTGAGAATGCCTGTCATTTCACCGGGCTCAAAGTTGAACAGGACACAAATATATGAATATGTAAATGTATACAGAATACATACAAAATAAATACAAAGTATATTTGGAAAGGAGGACACTAAAAGTTGGGGAGATTTTTTGTTATTGAGTCATTTCACTTGTGTCTATCACTTAGGGTTTTCTTGTCCAAGATGCAGGAGTGGTTTGTCATTCCTTCTCCAGCTCATTTTGCAGATGAGGACCTGAGGCAAACAGGGTTAAGTGACATGCCTAGGGTCACACCTCTAGTAATCAACTGAGATGGAATCTGAAGTCAGTAAGATGAGTTTTCCTGATTCCTAGTCCAATGCTCTAACCACTGTACCACCTAACTGTTGCTGATGGAATTAGAAAAGGTTTAATCTAGAATGTGGTACTTGCTCTGAGTCTTAAAGGAAAATGGGGATTCCAAGAGGTAGAAGTCAATAGTGATCACATTTCAAACATGGGGTACAATCAGTGTAAAAACACCGTCAAGAAATGTCATATCACATGTTTGAGGCAGGTGAAAATGGACTGGATTATGAAGAACATAAAAGCTAAACAGTGGAATTAACATTTAATCCTATAAGTAAAAGGAAACCCCCTGAACTTTATTGAGTTGGAGAGGGGATAGTAAGAATAGTCAGATTTAGACTTTAGAATAGGAAAAATAAATACCCAAACTGTATCCTCCTCAACTATCTTGTATTTAGTTTAACTACTTTATATATCTTGTTCATTGACTTTATACTTACAGTTTACATATTTTATATGTACTTACCTTGTCCATTACAATGCAAATTTTCAGTGAATAGGAAATGTTTTTTTCTTTTATTTGTATATGCAGAACTTACCATATTGTACATAGTAGGCATGTAGTAAATACCTCTTGAATGAATGTAGAATGAAAAAAACAGTTATGTTTTCACTAAGCCTAAAATGAAAGTGCTGAAGTTCAGAAACGTGATTGAATTGGTCAGAAGTAATTGGAAGGACTCAACGAGGGACATATTTCTGTCTCTTTTTTTTTCACTCAGAAGGCTAAGCATCAGCTGCCTTCCTTCTCTTTTGCTTCTCTTGTCTTTTTAGGCAGAGTGGTATGTGTCATCATGACATTAACAAAATAACAACAGTAACAAGTATAAAAAACTTTTAAGCAAAGCCAACCATAAAAGCAACTAGATCTAACAGTGTACATTGCATCCCTATAGTGGACTGTTCTACACTGGAACATCTCAGCTTACTACCCTCTGTAGGCTCCCTCTCCTTTCTGAGAATATAATTTTCTAAAAAGCCATGTCTGCCTTGATCCTCTGATATCTTCAGGCCCTCTAGACCATGTGTTCTTTTAATCACCATATCATCATATTCTCATTCTAGGACCTATGCTCCAAGTTTGTGATCAATCAATAAACACTTATTAAATTGCATCATACTAAATGCTGAGGCTACAAAGAGGAAAAAGATAGTCCCTGACCTCAAGGAGCTTAAAAATCCAATGGCCAATATGCAATTTAATAGCAAGACAATGACAATCACCATCTGACCCTGAGAAGGTCACTTTATCTTTCGTCAAAACAAAAACAACTTATACCTTCTCCCCCATGTTTAACTTTAGCTCTCCCATCAATCACTGAACTCCTTTCTGACATGAACCTTTTGTAAAACAAGCCAATTATTTATAATATAGATGCAGTCCTAATAGTTTTAAAATGCCTGTGAGGAACTTATATTAATAAGTTACTTTTCTCTCTATACTTAAAAAAGAGTCTAGAAGTAGTGGGGGGATAACTCTTCTACAAGAGAAATATTAACTATTTTAAAGACCTATTTTGAAACAGTTAATGAATGTTATGAATATATAATATGAATTGCCAAACAGATCATATTAATAAATAAAAGCATTTCAAGAATTTATAATTGTAGACAGATATAGACTGGCAACTGCAGTATAAAAGAAAAAAAATTGGGGTTAGATTGAGAGGATGTGTGTTTCAATCTTAGCTCTTCTACTTGCTACTTATATGACTGGGCAGGCTACTTCATCTTTCTGTGTCTCTGCATTCTCCTCTGTCAGAGGAAGTCATTAGACTTGATGATCTGTAAGCTTCTTTTCAGTTCTATATTCAATGAACTCTGATCCAGTGGAATGCCAGTAATTCAATAGAAAGAGCTTCTTTAAATAGAAATCAGAAGAACTGAATTCTAATTCAAATCCATCACTTACTGACCTTGGGCACATCATTTAATTTCCCTGACCTTCACTTTCTTCATTTCTGAAGTGAGGGAATAAATACATGAATGAAGGAATAAAAATCAAATTATTAATCACTTACTCTGTGTTAACTACTATGGATACAAATATAAAAATATGACAGTCTTTTTTCTCAAGGACCTCACAAGTCACTTAACCTCCCCTGTCCCCAAGTTCATTATTTGCTGAATGAGGAAAATGATTGTATTTACCTTCTAGGGTTATTATTAACAGGACTAGGTGAGAAATGGGAAAAAGATAATGTTGAAGCTTCCAGTCTCCTGGACATCTTGATTGATATTTTGAAGATGAAATGTGATACTGTGAATGAAAGTATTTCGAAGACAGTACCTATATATTTAAGCCCTCAAATATTCATTCCACCATTTTTAAAGATTCTATTATATGCAAAATCTTGCAAGGGATTCTTATTACCTTTCTATAGTGCCTAGTTCAGCACTACCAAGAAGGAACAGCACTTTCCTCAAACCTCTCTTAAAGTCCTACAATTTCACGATATCCACTCATTCTTAGAGGCTGCTATTTCAGCATTTGCACGGTAACCCTTAACTATATTAATGACAGTCTAATAATGTCACTGATCATAGAGGAGGGCATTGAGCATTTTGCACACAAAATAGAAGTTTGTTAGAACAGTAAAGTGCAATGTGTGAAGGGGATAACTTCATGTTAGTGTTCAGAATAAAGGCTTTTTATTAAGACTTACACTCCCTCTCCACTCACTGCAGTGAGAAGGATCAAACACACAACCTCCTTTTGTCTAGGAGAAAAAGGGAAAAAAGAATGATAATAGTTCTGGGATCAGTAATAGAAGAGGTTGATGGACAGGTAGGCAAGGATTTAGTAACAAGAAAGGAAAGGAATATATTAAATATCTCGAGTCTGTGAGGGAGAGTGTGAAGGGCATGTACTGATAATGGAATACCCCAGTGCAGTTTGGGACTTTCACAAAGAAAACTGCATTCTATTTAGCAGTATATTGTGTGCACTCAAATGAACTTGCTTCTCTGACATGTGGAATATAAGGAAGGTGTTTTCTAACTCTCAATAGTTGAAGCCACGCTGGAGAAGACTTGACTCAGTACATGCCTGGTTCCTTCAGCAAATAGATGAGAATGAGCTTCTATCTATTCCCTGACCAGAGTCGTAAAGACAGTCTTGTCCAGCCAGGGCTGATTTCCCCTTATCTTTCAGGCCAAATGTTGAATTTGACGGGAAAAAATCGGGATGCTTCTTGCCTGTGCTGATAGAACTTTCCCACTTGTAGCAAGTTCTTGACTACACACTTGGCATCTCTGCTTCTGTTAGTTTAACATTCAGCTATGTGCTGTAGAGCTCATAGCTTTCTAAGGGTCCTGTTACTTAGCAACAAAACTATTTCTCTTTAAGTCTAGGATAAAAAATGAGCTCCTCAGCCTGACATAGAAATATTTCTACAATCTGGCTTCCACCTGCTTTTCCAGACTTTATTCATATCATCCCCTGTCAAGCATTTCCATTCTAGCCCAACTGGCATAGGGGTTGTTTTCCTGAACTCTGCATTTCATATGTCACCCAATACCTTTACATAGGTCCAGCTCCATGCCTAGAATGTCCTCCTTCCTACCTCCTCATCCCTGACTCTTAGAATTCCTAACTTTCTTCAAGGCTTGGCTCAGGTGACACTTCCTACAAGAAGCCTTTCAAGATCTTTCCAGGCACTGTCTCTCTTGTCAATACCATGTTTTTGTTTTACAATGCATAGGCTGTATCTCTCCCAAATAGAACAAAAACTTCTTGAGAATAGAAGTTCTTTCATTTTTATGCCTCCAGAATCAAGTATAGTGTAGACACTTAATAAATACTTTATTGAATTCATAGATTTAGAGCTAGGTGAGTCCTTTGAGACCATCTGGCCCAATTCCTTTATATAAAATTGAGACCCAGAGAGATTAAGTGTATCTCATGGGGCTATAATTTATTAGGATAGTCTGATTCCAAAAAAAATGCATTGTCCTATGCTATCTACTCAACTTCTACTTGGTGCACATCAATCTCCTCATCTTTTAAATGTGTAGATTTTACCAGATTAACCAGAAGTTACCTTTGAAATCACAGTCCTATGATTTTCTTATTCTGCTTTTCTAATGGGACATCTCAAGGTCTACCCAGTTTTACTTACCTAAAGGTTAATATATATTTGTCAGCTGTCTCACTTCAGACAAGATTCTTGTTCTTCTAAAATTATCTGATTAGGTAATTTAATGAATAGTTCTCTTTTCTAAATTATTGATGCAGTTCCCACAAGGGTCCTCCTTGATTTGACTTATTGTAATTCAGGATACTTCATGTATCTAGGTAGATAGGAGAATGAGGGATTAGCAAGTTTAGAGACAGTGATTCACCAATCATAAATAGCCAGCATTTATATTCCTCTTTAGGACTTCTGAAGCATTTTACATATATTTCTAATTTGATCCTGTCAGAGGTAAGTGTAGTTATTATACCCATTTTATAGATGAAGAAAATGAAGTACACAGCAGTTAAGTGACTTGGCCTGGTCACACAGCTAGTAAGTGTTTGAGCCAGGATTTGAACTTGGATCTTTCTGTCTTTAACTTCTGTGCTCTATCCACTGAGCCACCTAACTGACTTAATAAAATAAGAGAACAGCTATAAAAAGTTGCAGTTGTATTAAAGCAGAGAGACAGCAAGCTTCCAGGCTTTTCCCCCCAAGAGATCATTGACTCTCCCAACACTTCTTTTGACTTTGAAGAGAAACTTCTCCTTTCAAAAGATTTGGATTATGCATGTTTTATGTGGGAGGAACATATTGAATATCTTGAAGTTATTTGAGAGGGTAATGGGTTTCTCTGAAGTGTCTTCTATTTAATGCTGACTAGATACAGAGCATTGTTCTTTTCCCTACAGAGGCCATAGCTTTTCAAATCTAATACTGTTATACACATGGCATTTTGGTCCTGCGGGCCATGGAACAAACTGTCATCTGTGCCCTGGAGATATTCATTCAGGAGCAAATATTGATTGAGCACCTACTAGGTCCTGTAAGGCACACTAACCATACTAGATTCTGAGGAAACAGGACAAAAAAGAATTGCTTTCTACCCTATAGAATTAGACATTCCACAGTGGTGCTGCAAAATATACCAAGTTAAACACATTCAAAATAAATTATAAGTGGAAGATATTACTAAGAACTAGCAGAAGGGGTTGGGGTGGAAGGGTTGCTGACTTCTCTTAGGAGGTGACTCCCAAGCTGGGCTCTCAAGTAGCCTAGGGAATTCTAAAAGGCAGAGATGAAATGGTAATGTGTTCGAAGCCCTGGGTCCATCTAACCTGGGTATCTTTAGGTTATTTTAAAGAGTAATAACTGGAAATATAGTGGGAACATGACTTAAAATAAAATGGGAACTCGAAAATCTTGTTTTTAGAATATTCTATTTGCAGTATGTATGTTGACTGGAATACAGCAGCCAGTAAATGTGAAGAAAAACAACATTGAATTCAAAATGTGTTTCCAGTTGTCACTATGTTGAAAAGCAGTAGATGGTGCTGGTGAGCTAAAAGGCAAATGTTCATAATGTAGACTTCTGACGGGGGTTAGTTTAGGCAGGTGCACGCTAAAAAAGACACTATTTTGTCTGAGAGGCTGTAAATTGTATTCATGATTCACATATTATTATTAATTCATTTTGTATTCATTATCTTAAGACAGATTCATTTGGTATTTATGGTGCAGATGTCATACTATGGGTACTATCAGAAGAGACCCATTTAAACTGAGATCAGGGTATTGGTATAAAGATTTTTATGGAAGTATAAGAGGAAAGAGAGAGAGGTTTCTTTCTTCTAATCATAGCAAAGATGCTATAGATTTTTAGAAGAGAGCTGCACAGTAAATTGATTCCAGCACTTAACTCTGTTAGTGCTGTGGGTCTGTGACTTATCAACCATCCTCAGCATATTTGGCTGATTCATTGTGACAGATGGGGTGCTCCCCTGTTGAAGCACATCAAATGTCCATTGAAATGCCCAGACTTTATTGCTAAAGAAGCCACTAAGTGTAGTTTTGGACCTCTCTCAACAAGGCACAATAACACCCTGAAGAAATCTGAATTGCTCTACTGGAGATTAGAAAGAGCTTTTACTCTGGAGAAATCACTGCATTTGAGCTCTAATTTCAGTTCTGCCACTTGCTAGACTCTTTGCAAGCCATTTAAGGGGTTCTGTATATTAATCTATAAAATTAAGTGGTCAAGCTTGTTTATTTTTGAAGTGATTTCAAGGCTTCTCAGCATCTACTTCTTGCTTCCCCACCAGATGGCCTGTGCTACCAGCACATGCTACTTATCTGCTACCAACATGCCTTTCTCCTCCTCCACAAAAGTACCCTCAGCTCATTTCTTTTTTCTCCCCTCACTCACCTTTCCAGCTCCTCTCGATATTTAGTTTGTCTTCCTGTGTTTCTATCTCTTTAAAGGCAGCAGCTACATGGTAGGGGAAATAGAGCATAATCCTGGACTCAGGAAGAGCTGAATTCATATTTGGTCTCAGATATTGGCTGTGTGACCCTGGACAAGTCATTTAACCTATTTGGCTCCCTTTTCCTCAACTGTAAAATGATTATTATAATATCATCTGCCTCAGTCCTTTTTTGTGAGGAATAAATGAGATATTTTTAAAGCATTGAGCACAGTGCCTAGCACAGGGTACTTACTTTGCAAATGCTTATGTCCTTGGCTTTAAGATGTCCTGACCTTGTGAATGAACAAAGGTGATAATGCTCTGCCGTTCAAATCTTAGGTATAATGTGAAAAATGTAAGACTTGGGAATATGACAGAGGCTAGACAAGAGGTGGGGAACCTGTGACCTTGAGGCTACTAGCAGCCCTTTAGGACCTCAAGTGTGGCCTTTTGACTGAATCCAAACTTCACAGAACAAAAAAAGATTTGTTTTGTTAAACTTGGAATCAGCCAAAAGGTCGCACCCGAGAACCTAGAAGGCCACACATATGGCCTCAAAGTCACAGGTTCCCTCCCCTGGAATAGACCCTTTGAAAAGGGTACAAATGGATGAACTGTTTCTCATAAAAAGAATGTGGTGCTATTTCCCCATGTATACACGTGAGATTTTCCCATAGTATGAACTGGATTGTTTTCAGTTGCCCAAGTTACTCACTGGTAGCAAAACAAGCATGTGGTCAGATACAATGAATTTTTGTCTTTTCACAGCACCCAATATTTATTAAGTATTTATTATGTTGAGAGTTATTTTTGGGACTCTGGGGAAGATAAAATTTAGATAAGACATAGTTCATTTTCTCTTGCTATGTATAGTCTACTAGAAGGAAAAGACACAAAAGTTACTATGATATATGCAAAATGCCATGTCCAAAATGGGGATTTAGGAGAGGCTTCCAGGAGGGAAGATTTAATTTCTAAGCAGACCAAGATTGTTCAACATTGTTATTCAGATTTCAGATACGTTTTAGTGTTGTTTTCACTTGTTGGAGTGATCATATGCATCATTCTCCTTGTGCTGCCTACTTTTGATATTTCTTTCAATTTTTCATATTTATTATTTCTTACCATACATTTCTCACATCACAGCTATATAACATTCAGTGGGCAGCCACTTCATTGTTTTCCATTTTTTTTCCTATCCCCACCAAAACTGTTTCTAGTAATATTTTGTTATATTTGGAACCTTTCTTTTTCTTTGACCTTCTTAAAACAGATGCCTAACAGTGGACACTAAATCAAAGAATATGAGGAGCTTAGTGAAATTTGGCATAAAATTCCACATCATTTTCCAGACATTCTAACTAATTTATGATCCAGCATCAATATATTAGAGGGCTACATTCTCTCAGATAGATGAAATAGTACAGCAAGATGGAAGTCTAGTTGTTGAAAGAGTTAAAATGTTTCCTTAAGGATTTAACTCCTTGTGAGGGAATGAAGGTTAAACTGATAAAATGTACGTATGATTTCTGTAAAGGAAAAAAATCATGCCTTATTAATCTGTATAGTTATTTGAGAAAGTAAGTAAATGCAGGGACAAGGGGAATCTTGGAGTAACAAGGTGGCATAATTTATTTAGATCCTTAAAAAGCCTTTAGCAGTTTCATACACTACAGGCTATTTAAACAAATAAATGAGCTACCCTGGGATTAGGGAAAATGTTTTTGTCACGAATAGAGAACTAGCCACAGACAAAGGAAGTAAAGAGGGATGAAAGGACACGTCTAATGAATAAATGTTAATAATAGAAGGATACTCGAGGTATAAATACCAATGCCAGGTGCTATTTAATTTTATTGTAAATGGTGAGGAGAGAGAGAATACCCTGGAAAACATTCAGATTTGCAGATGATGCTAAGCTCTTTCAGGGAGCAAAATGCCAAATGCAAAAAGATCTTACAATATTGCATAAGTGAGCTGAAAAGTTCTGCAAAGTTTTAATGTGGGCAAGTATAAGATAATATAATAACGAAAGTGGAGAGAGGCACCTCCAGCTATGCTTATGGTAACAGAATGAGGATACATTCTAATCTCTCTTTTATTACTGAGGAAAGCAATAAGAGATATAGATTACTCTATTGAGTCAGTGGTCCATTGGCCCATGCAGGCAAATGAGTCAACCAAATGCAGCGTTTCAACTGGTAGAGTCCTGAAAAGATAAGTGAAGCTGGCATCCTATCATTGGTCCTATGTGCATATACACCTGATATATGTCAGGAAGACCTAGACATCAGAATAAGTAAAAAAAAATTCTCACACAATTGAGCTCTCCCCTAAGAAGAAATCAAGTGAAAATGACTGGTGAGTAAAAGAACTCTTGATCAGGTTAAAAAGAATTCTCTACTTACAAAGACAGTGATGCAAAGAATGCATCGTAGAGACATGAAGATTTGGATAGGATAAATAGAGGTTTGGGGTAAGAGATATAATAGATATTCTTTATAGTATAAAATAAATAGGGTTGGGGGGAAGTTCATTATTGATGCAGAGGGTTCTAATCATATGAAACTTTTTTTTCCAGAAATTCCAAGGGGTGGATTGGTGGGATGGGTACTGTAGAAAGAATGGAAACAATAGCAAACTGGAAATAAAAAGACTGGAGTTGGAATCTTGATTTTGCTAGTTTGTACATAAATTTGGGCAAGGTTTTGTACCACTAGGGGCCACAAGTGTCAGCTTCTGTCAAATACCGTGTTTGGAATAGGTGACTTTGAACATTCCTTCCAGCTCTAAATATATAATGCTATTATTAGGTAACTTCATGGCCCATAGATTGAAAATGAAGTAATAAGGGAAGACAGCACTATTTGGGATATGTCAGTGGTATTTTGAAGGCAGCTTCATGGACAGTCACCATGCACCCATGTCCTTCCACAAAATGTCTCTTGGTGCTATTGTCAGAGAAAGAATATCAGGCTGGATGTTTGACCTATTATGGCATTTGCTGTGTTCCTTTTCTATTAAGCCTAGTCAGAGCAAGCACTTTTTTTTCATGCATTAGTCCATACTCTGGGAATGAAAAATAAGCATTTCTTTGGTACTAAGCCTTCTTTTCTAGACTGACAAAGGAAAAGTGTCTCCTGTTGGGTAGAATTTGCTTTAATTGTTCATACTTGCATCTTCCCTGGGTTTGATACAATAATTGTTTGAGTTAAAAATGAGATTATATCCATCCTTTCCTTCCTATAAAGGCCAAAGTTGACTGGTGGTTGCTGAGTCACCAGAAGGCTTCCAGCTTTCTCATCTTTCTCACTCCATTATTTCATCTACTGGAGTAATCCTTTTGGTTACCGTTCACCATATTTCATTGTTCATCTTAGAAGCAAAATATATAGAATTGATTGGGTTCTCAAATCAGGGAAAATATCCCTAGGATCTACCTTAGGGTTGTACATTACATCTGAACAGAGGACCCACATTTTTAAAATCGAAACAATAGCGTATATCAGTGTCTGAAAAATGACTAGAATTTGAACCCTAATATCATAAGGTAGTATTTTCTACAAGTTTAGGGATGGTGCCCTAATGGAAGGCATATATGATCCAAAAATCTGGCTACTCAGGTTACAAATGGATAGCACACTAATATAGTCATTGTTTCTTAAATGTGTTAAAAATGTTATCAATGGGTTTTGTTTTTATTCAACTAAACATTTATACATTGTCCTTATTTTGTGAGAGGTCTCTTATAATCAAGTAAAACAGTTAAGCAAAACTAATAAAGTAGTGACTTCATCTGAAAGTGCATGTGATATTCCACATCTAAGGCATTACCCCAATCTAATTTTTAAAAACATTTTTAATTAACAGAAATCTATTTTCTTTTTCCTCCTACCTTTCCTTCATTGAAAAAAAAGAGAATAATTCCTTTTAAGAAATATGCATGTGTACCTAAATCTATCACTCAAAGTGAGATTCTGATAAGACCTTAGCCTAAAAGGGCCAGGGTGTACATTGCATCATCTGGGCCATCTCCAGTCGTCCTGATGCATATCAGGCCACTGGACCCAGAAAGCTCTGGAGGAGACAGTGAGGTTGGTGACATTGCACAAACCTCCCTCCCTCAAATCAAAGCCAAGTGCAAGTCATGTCATCATCTTGATTTCATGGTCCTCTTTGAGAACTAAGGACAGGCACAGCAAGGGGTGGTGCCAGGTTAAAAGGAGGAGGACGGAAAGTTAGTTTTCTCCTAGAATCAAGGAGGGCAAGATTCAAGAAGGGAAATAAGAAAGGGTTATCTGAAGGATGAGATAAGATATCTGAGGGACTGTGATTTATTGATGTTCAATGATAAAGGAAAACAGGTAAGTCAGTTGCTGGTCAGAGAATTTGTAGATCATCCATTTAGAGCTAAAAAAAGGCAATGGGGCTTAGGCTAAATCTTCATTTACACTTGAGAAAATTGAAGTATGGGGGTGTTAATTGATTTGGGAAGGATCACACAGGCTACAAGTGTCTGAGAAAAAATTTGAACCTAGTACTTCCTGAGTCCAAGGTCAATGTCCTCTCTTCCATGTTTCTTCAAAAGCCAGCTAAAGTCAGCTAAAGATTAAGAAACCAAAATGCAGATCATGACTGTATAACTTAGTGCAATTCAATAATTATTTGTTAAAGTGTTTATTAAGTGCAAGACACTATCTGAGGCATTGGGATAGAGAAATAAAATGAAAAGCAGTCCTTATTCTCACGGAGCTTTATTTTACTTGTAAGATAGAGTATTTTCAAAGCTAAGTCAGTACCAGGTAATTTGAAGAAAGAGAGAGAATTAATAATTAGGGGGAGGAGAAAAGGCTTGCCATAGGATGTAGTGAACATGAGCTGAGCATTAAAGGAAACTAGGGAGTCTAAGAGGTAGTGATGAGGAGAAAGATCCTTCTAGGCATGTAGGAAAATCTGTGCAAAGAGAAAGGCAAGAGATGGAATGCTGAATTTAAGGAGACTCACATCAGTCAGGGAGGCCAGAAAGAACTGGGAATTGAAAGGAAGTAATGGGCAATCAGCTTAGAGAGTAAAGGTAGACCCAGATCATGTCAAATTGAGAAGTTTGTAGTTTATAATAAAAACAACAAAGAACCCCATGCAGATTCTTGAGGTAGGGAACAATATGGTCAAATCTGTGTTTTATTTAGGTAGTTGTGTAGTGGATAGATAGAAGAATAAAGAAAGAAAGGGGCAAGTCCAATTAGGATGATGAAGAAATAATCTACGCTAAAGTAAGGAGTACTGATATTATAGCCACATGACTAGAGACAAGGTTGCAAGAGCTGCTGTGGAGGGGAACCAACAAGACTTGACAAATGACTAGATAAAAAGAATGAGAGAAAAGTAAGAGATAAGGATGACAGTGAAGTTTTAAATTTGGGTGACTAGAAGAATGGTGATACCCTCAACTTTAAAACTATATAAATAATGCTTGCATTCCTAACTTCTTGAGAAAGGGTGAAAATTATTTGGGTGGGAATGAGTGTTTTCCCTTTTCTTCTGAGTCCAGTAGTTATAGTAAGTGATCACTTAGATGAAATGTTTTGTAAAGAGACCATTGAGTTTTTAAATGGCGGAGTAATTATTCCAATGCAATCCTCCTAACTCTGTATATAATAACCTTTCTACACCACATCATTTTTTCTCCTAAGTGAAGAACTAACAACATTTTCTTGGATGGGCAGTAAGGTGCCATAGTGTAGAGTTCTAGGCCTGGAGTCAAGATGTGAGCTCAAATCCAACCTCACACATTCATTAGCTATGTGATTCTGGGTAACTCAGTTAACTTGTATCTGCCTCACTTTTCTGAACTATAAAATGAAAATGGAACCTACCTCCCAGAATTTTTATGAGGTAATGAGGTAATAATTGGCAAGCCTTTACATAATGCCTGTACATGGTAAGAGCTTAGTAAGTGTTTGGTTCCTCTTTCTTTGATTTTTTATTATTGTGATTTCTTTTTCATTTAAAGGGCTGTCTTTGAACATTTCCTTACAAACCTATCTGGAATTTCTACTCTAGCTCTTCTTATGGAGGTGCTAACATAAATGAGTCTTCCCACAATGAAGGCAGAAACTCAATTAACATGTAAGGGCAAGAATGTAGTTAATATTAATTAGGAGAGAACTAAACTCTCTATCATTCTGAGAATGGTTTTGAGGAAAAAAATAAAAGTTCAGAGAGTTGAGGCCCAAGAATTGGTGCTCCTAATCTAGTCCTTTAAATGACTACAAAACCAGATGTATGGGAAGGATGGAGGGAAAGAGAACAGGCTGGAGATTTCTTTGTGGTAGAGAAATGTGACTCTGGTCAGCCTCATTACTGGGGTGTCCTAGAAAAGTTTTGTGTTTTGAGTAGTGCTGTCTGTTGTCTGAGGTCTTAAGCACAGAATATACTACAAGAATAAGAGATGGCTATTCTGTGCTCCAAGGTATGCTGTGTCATTGAAAACAGTTTCCGATTTCTTCTCTGTTCTTTTCTGTGCGTTTGTATCAGGCTAGCTATGAGATCTTAACAGTAAGGGAAAGCTAAGTAAGCATCTGATCCGGTGATGCTGCAAGCATTTCCAGGCATACTCCATCTTACCTTAGGAGGTTCTTCTCCACTGCTTAAGTTCCTGAGGAAAGATCCTCAATGATTTTATAGCCTATGGAAACCTTTTAGCTCTAAGGAAATGAACTCAAAGCAAATATCCAAGTTTCACATTTCTTAACTTTGTTGATAAATGTCAGGCAATTTAGGATATAAATAGAACGTAAGTAGAATCAATGTAAGAACTGTCTCCAGGAGATATGGATGCTAAGAAGCCCTGATTGACCGTCTTTGGAATTTTCTTCCTTTGTTTTCTACTTTTATAATATATTATGGTACTAATAAAAGGAGAAAAGTAGTTGAACCTTCTTTCCTATTTCTACAGAGCTTTTGGGGAGTCAGAAAATGGTTTTCTTTTTATTCTTATCCACAAAAGTTCCACTAAACACTGCCATATAGCACTAACTCTTCAATACATATCTTATTCCTGATAGGTGTCAAGAAGCATGGTGGAGGAGAGATAAAATCATTCAATTCAAATTAAGAAGATTTTTCCTGGACTCCAGGCTCCACCCCTTACTCCCTATGTGACCTTAAAGGAGTCATTTTACTTTTTTCTGACTCAGTGTATTCACTAGTTTAGTAGTAACTACACTGGTACACTAAAGTTTCTTTTTTGGAACCTAGACATGGATACCGAAGAAACTGGACAGTGATGCTAAGAGCAGGAGACTTTTATTTGACATTTTAATTCATAGAAGTGAAAGCCTATATGTCACCTGATATAGCCATGAGGATAGGGACAAGGGAAGAGTAACTGAAAGCTACATCAAGAAGATGTATATACTCAGTTCAGAAATACTTATACAAATGTGTCTATGAAGGGGACAAAATTCAGTGTATGTACTGGACAGGAGGTTTCAGGACTGAGTCAGATGATCTTTAGGCCATTGTAGAAAGAAGTGATTCCAAAGTTAGTTGAAACAATTAATAATTTTAGAAAAGAGGAAGATACAAAGTAAATCCACACAAATCATCACTGCTCCTATATACCATAAACAAATTCCCACATGAAGAGATAGTAAGAGATATTTCATTTAAAATAACTCTAGACAGTATGAAATAATTGGGAGTACACATGCCAAAACAGACCCAGAACTATATAAACAAGATTATGAAAAAATACAAATAAAAACAGATTTAAATAATTGGAGAAATAGTAATTGTTCATAGGTAGGCAGGGCAAATATAATAAAAATGACAATTTTACCTAAACTAATATATATATATATATATATATATATATATATATATATATATATACATTCAATACCAACCCAATTAAATTATCATTTTTTTACTGAATTAGGAAACAATAATAAAGTCATTTGGAAAAACAAAAAGGCAAGAATAGCAAAAGAACAAATAAAAATTTAAAGGAAGGAGATTTAGCTGTACCAGTTATTAATCTATGTTATAAGGCAATAACTGTCAAAACTATCTAGTACTGGATTAGAAATAGAAAGGTTCATTACTGGAACAAAATACAATTTATAGCAGCAAATGAATATGATAACCCAGCATTTGACAAGTATAAAGATATAAGATTTAAGGTTAAGAATCCATTATTTGGTAAAAAAAAAAAAAAAAATTGGGAAAACTGGAATGTAGCAGAAGTTGGGACTACACCAATATCTTACACCACTTACCAAGATAAGGTCAAAATGGATATATGACCCAGATATAAAAAGATCTATTCCAAGAAAATAAGAATAATGTGGAACATATTACTTGTCAGGTTTATGGATAGGCAAATGATTTGTGAATCAGCAGAGATAGAGAGCACAGTGAAGTGTAAAATGAGTTTCAATTACATTAAATTTAAAAATATAAAAATAAAATAGATATAGCCAAGAGGAGAAGGAGAGCAGAAAATTGGGGGATAAAGTTTGGACAGTTTCTCAAATAAAAGTCTCATATCTTAAATATATAAAGAACTTTGTCAAATCTATAAGAATGACTCATTTTCCAGTTGATACATGGTCAAAGGATACGAACAGTTCTTAGATAAAGAAATCAAAATAATTTATGGTCAAATGAAAAAATTCTCCTAAGTCATTGTTGATTAAATAATTGCAAATGAAAATAATCTTGAGATATTCATTTTGAATTTAACAGATCGAATAAAATGTTTGAAGAATAACCCAATAAATATTGGAAAGGATATGGAAAAATTGGAACATTAATTCATTGTTGGTGGAATTGTGAACTGATCCAACTATTTTGGAGAGCAATCTGGAATTATACCTAAACAGTTATTAAACTGCCTATATCTTTTGACCCAGCACAACCACTAATAGATCTGTTTCCAAAGTCTTCATTGTACAGTATTACTGTAACTGTGTACAATGTTCTCCTGTTTTTGCTCAACTTCATTTTGCATCAGTTAGAAGACCATGATTTTTAAATTATATTTTCTTGACATCAGCTCAAGGTTTGTTGCTTTTGGTATCAGATAACTTACATTTTCTTCTATTTTGTCATTTTTAAAAAAAATTTTGTTGTAATGTTTCTTAATGTTTCATGGAAACATTGATTTCTACTAAGTTTATTCTGGTTTTCAGGGAATCTATTACTTGGGTAACTCTTACTACCTTCTCTTCTAAGATATTTTTCTTATAACCATATCTTCCAGACATTCATTTCATTTTATTTTTGCTTAATTTCTTTCAGGCATTCATATAATCTGTGTGGAAAATCCATTTTTTCTCCTTTTGAATCACTACTCGCAGTTGTCACAAAGTTACTTATTCAGTTTTGGTGATCTCTTTGAGTTACTTTGATTTACTTGCCTCCCCAGTTTTAAATCCTGAATTACAGCCTGTTCTAGGGTCCATCTCTCTCCCCACCTCCTCACCCTGCACTGTACTTTTTAGATTGGGAAGTCAGCTTTACTTGCTCTAGACTTGTGGCATCTGTATTCCTCAGCTGACTTTTACTTCCTAAGGTTAGCTTGTCTTTGAGGTTCGGCGTACCAGATCTTCAAGAAACTCTATGTGACTTGTCAGAGCAGACCGAAAACAATCTTAGATCTCCTGAATTCTTGGGGTTTTGCAGTCTAAGTATTGCCATGGCATTGGTTGGAACTGTTCCCAAGGTATTCCAAGGTCCCAATAGTAACACATGGGGGACTATGCTGGGGTTTTCAGGTCTTCCTGGGTCTTTGAGAAGGCGTGGTAGAATTTTACTTTTGCTTCCATTATATATAGAATCTGAAAACTTGTCTCTTATCTGTGACTAATCAGATCAAGGAAGCTGATCTTGTCTGCTTGAACTGGTACTGATTTTGTGACATCTACCGTTTCCTTTGCCTGAATGCTTCCAGTTGACTCTTTTTGCACAGTTCTGAGGAAAAGAATAATAATTTACTCAACTTTTTCATTGAATTTCTGATTGTTATTTACTCTAATATGAAGTTCAGATTTTTGCTGGAGAAGATATGTGGGAAGTGGACAGTCTGCCTTCCTTCTAGCAGCCATTTTAACTAGAGGTATCATAGTTCAGTGTTCCACAAAGTAGCCTAAGTGGTTCTTGTGAACTTTAAACCTTGGACTTATTAATGTGGCGCACTAATAAAAATAACTCATATTTATCAAGGCAATGTATGGCCAGAAAATAAAATTATGTCATTCATTTACTGCCATTGTGGCATGACTGAAGTTGAAGTGTAGCCAATGGCAAATAATCTGTTATGCAGTGTTTTCGTTTAATAATGACAGTGGAGCCTCTACTTTCTATAATTCTTCACCTGTGGAGGGACTACTTTTAATTTTCATTTCTTTTTCTCCATGGAAAACAAAATGAATTAAATGGTAACTCCATTTGTTTTTAAACAGGAAAGGAAAGTCTGAAGTCACTGGAACTATTTAAAAGGAGGCAACAGTGAATCTAGTGGATAGATTCACTGGAAGGGAGGAGATGGGAGTATGCTTATAAAAAAAAATAAATTTTTTTTGCCTCTTCCTTTTTCTAATTTATTTTTTTTCTTAAAACTTTCTGAGTACTGGATATTTTGCACTGCACATTAAATATTAACAGAAACATTCTGTTATATTTTATTGCTATGGAGTCATAAGAATAATTAGACCTGAATATATTGTATTTTTATTTTCCTTTAACATTTCATTGTTTATAGGACATTTAAATTCATGTATGAAGCAAGAGGGACTTATTCACACTGTACTATACTCTTTTCAGCAGTTTACCTATGACTTTTCCATATAATTAACAATTGTGTAATATACCAGTGGGCAAAATATGTTCGCAATATAAATTCAGTATTCCTTATTATATTGAGCAATTATGTGATTCTAATATACTATGCCACAATAGGACAAATGTAAGCCAGATTTCTGTAAAACTTCTTTAGTGATTAACTATCCTGGTACTGTGATGAAATAAAAATGGTACAGAGCTACGGCCCTTGCTTTGTCATTCCTTGTGTGACCTATGTGAGTAACTTCACTTCTTAAGGCTTCAGTTTTCAATTAGCTTTAATCTCGTTTCCTAGCATATAGTAAGAGTTTAATAAATGAGGAAATTGCTTCTTCCTGTCTTGTACCTAGACATGTTTTTTTGGACCAGCTTCAATACAGGGGATTATGGCCTCTGGTGAGATGAGGCTCCATTTTCTTATATTCACGGGCTTGTTAAGTCCCTTGCCCCAGGTACCTTGGGGATAATTTTAATTTTAATAAATTAATTTGTGGCTCATAAGTTTAGATGGGAAGAAAAAGGGGAATTTGATGAATAATATGAATCATTTCATAGTACCAGAAATTTATTCCTACCAATATAAGAATGCTGTTTATAAGAATTATAATACACATTGCCAGAATGATTAGAACAGAATTCAGTTATAATTTATAGCTTCTGTTATAATCTGTTGTGATGCTAATATATAAATTCTACCAGAACATAAATTTCCATATTGGTAAGATCCAAAAACACATTTCATATTGCATACTTAGTTCATCTTTCTGTGAAGAGGTAAGCAATCTTGTAACTTATCAGTCCTCATGGTTGAACTGTGTTTGATCTGCACTAATCTTAGATCTCAAGTCTTTCAAAATTGTTCAATTTCACAGTAATGTTATTATAGTATAAATTATTCTCTCACTTCACTCTCATCAATTTAAAATGAAGTTCAAGTGATGTCTATTCCAACTTATCCCTTCCTCATTTGTATAGATTTATACTTGTACCACCTATTAAGATAATTCTCCCTCATTCCACCATTTTCTTCCCTAGTATATATCATTTTTTTCCTCTTGTTTTCCTCTCTCTTAAGATCATCAAACATAGCAAAAATCATTCCCAGGCCCTCCATCTTACTTTTCTCCCTCACTGACCCCTGCTGATATCTAAACTTAAGGAACTCCAAATAGAATGACTATATGCACAGTAGAAGAGAGAGAATTGTCCATAAAACTATTGGTTTCTGTTACCTACATCTTTTTTCTTTCTTTTGAGTGTGTAATAAGATCAACCTATAGCTTTCATTTATCCTAATTTTCTAGCCATCCTTTTGAATTTTATTTTTTCTCCACTGAAAACATGCCTTAGTGATATTTCTTTCTCCCTCCTTTCCTCTCTTTGTCCTCCCCTCTGTTCTAAGAAAAAGGTTTATAAGAAATTTCAGTTTGGATCAGACCAATTTCCCCTCTATTTCAGGGAAGGATCATAACACATAACACATAACAACTTATTGAATTTCACCACTGAATAACTGAACCAGGTGAATAAAGGTCTTAAAGGAGTTATGTCATTAAAAGAAAAAAAATCTTGTTTTTATTTGTTATTTGTTTGCTTCAAGGAAGAATAGTTGCTTTCTCCTTCATTATGCTAAGTTTGGAGGTAGAAATTAAAAACATAATTCTACTCTTATGTGTCAACTTCAAAATGTTAGATTATGTAACAAAATAAAATTTAAAATATGATCTGAAATAGTTGATCACTTATGATTATACATACTAGTTATAAATCTAGAGAGTCTCTCTTAAAATGGATCATTGTGTAGGTTTTCATATTTCCTAGACTGATAAAATTCAGACTTTAACATTTCATTCATAAAATAGGGGCCACAGTATTAGATGCACATGTTCAGTCCAGTATACAAACTTTCTGAGATACATGAAATGATCATCTTGATAAATTCATATACTGCATTTGCACATTTTAGAAAAAAAGGAATTTTTCAGAATGAATTCCACATATTATGAATATATACCAGTTTTATGACAATATGTGACTATTTATCTTGAAAGAGTTTTCTTGGTGAGAGGAAAATCTGTCCTCACACTAGAAGAAAATAGATATCCTTGTTTTCCTCATACAGATGTTTCTTCTTAGATCTTCAGTTCAATATGGTTGTTAGTAGAATCCTACTTCCCAGGCACACATTTCTTTCAGCAAGTCAAACATGGGCTGAATCCCTTCCTTCCTTCCTCCCTCTCTTCCTCCATCCCTATCTCCCTCTCTTTCTCTTCTCTTCTCTTCCTTCCTCCATCTCTTCCTTCCTTCCTTCTCTTTTCCTTTCTTCCTTCCTTTCTCTTTTTTTCTCTTTTCCTCTTTTTGCTTCCTCCATCCATCTCTTCCCTTCCTGCCTGCCAAAATGAAAATCATAACATAAATACTGTGTGAAAAAAAATTCACACTTTTTCCTCTAACCAGCCACTTCTCTTGTATGATTAGGAAACTGTTACATGACCTTTTATTGATAAAGGAGGGATCACTGAATTCAGTGTCAGAAAAACCTGTCTTCATGTCTCATCAAGCTCATGTGATCTTGAGCATGTCATGACAATGTCTCTGAGCCACTTAGTTGTAAAATGGAAATAGCAGCATTTGCCCTTCCTGCCTCAAAGGTACAAATCAAAAGATCATAGTTGCAAAAATTGCTTCCTCCTCTTTTTCTTCCTACCTTAAGTGTAAGACATTAAATATAGTGTAGTAGAAAGAATAACGGATTTTGAATCAAAAGACTAGGATTTGGATCTTGCTTCTGCTACTGTATGTATGACCTTGGATAAGTCATTTTGCATGTTTGATTCTTTTTGCTCATATATTAAATAGGGTAATAACATTTGTGTTACCTGCCCTCAAAGGAGTCTAAGGATCAAGTGAAATGATAATGTATATATGAGCACTTTGCAAACTACACCTAAATATCTGAAGGATCTGCTGCTTTGTCAAATGTGTATCAGGTGGGGAAATTCTAGTTGATGGTGATGGATAAGTCCTGGGTGGGAGACTCTCTGAGGCACAGAGTTTAAGTGACTAGTTCATATGGTTAATTCATATGGTTAGTGCATATCACAGGCACAATTTGAACCTAATTAGGTGTTCCTGATGCAAAGTCCAGCCCCAGACCCCACCTATCTATAAAATGTCGTATAAGTAAGTGTCATAAATGTTAGCTATCATTTAAAAAGTTCTTATTACAATAATACCATTCTCTGTAGGATACCATATGATGCTGTTATGTGTGTGAAATGCTTTGAAAACCATTAAGTGCCATGAAAATATCGGCTGTTATTATGCTATTATACATAGTAAACATATTCTTATCCTCATTTCACAGAGAGGAAATCTGATGCTTAGAGAGATCAAATGATTTTTCAAGCTTTAATAGCTGCTTCCTCAGTCCAATTTCAGTAGCCCTTCCATTGCGTCAAGCTTGTTCTATTACAGAAAAGTTATTTTTTTTTTAGAAGGAAAAGGTGTTGCTTTAGGTCTGTTACAGTTTGGTGTAGACGTCAATTTGGTTTAGGTAGCTACATCGATAGACCTTTGAGTCTCTAGTCAAGAAGGTATGAGTTCAAATCTAGGCTCAGATCTTACTACCTAAGGGACCCTGGGAAAATCACTTAATCTTTGCTTGTCTTAATTTCTTCTATTGTAAAATGAAGATCAAAATGGCAGAGTTGTTTTGAAGGCCAAATGAGATAACATATAACCCAGTGCCTCGAACACAGTATTTAATAAATGTATGTTCCCTTTCCCCTTATTACCTATTGCATGGATTTATATCACTTATTTATGTAATTCATCTTATCTAAGAAGACTAAGAAGAAACACTGTTATAGCTAAACTTTGGGGGTGCTCTATTAACACCCTGCTGATCCTGGGCAGTATCATGAAGCAGAAGAAATTGCTTTTCTTTCAATTTTCCTTTTAGCAATGCTCCCTTTGGCAGTTCAATCAATCAATAAACATTTATGAAGCACCTACTGTGTGCTACAGGTGTTGTATTAAGCAATGGGGACATAAATAAGAAAAACAGAAAAATAGTTCCTGATTTCAAAAAGTTTACAGCCTCATGGGGGAAAGACAACACAAAAAAGGAGCTGAATAGTAGTGGGGCAGGTGATGAGTTTGAGGAATCTCAGAGTAGTACAGTAGGTGAAAAATGAGATGTTCTCCACTGAGCTCCCTCCATCAACGGAGGTTTTGGAGTCCGTGGCTCCAACCTCCAATCAGAGTGACAGAGGAGGGTTTTGACATGATCCCACACTTAACTCCAGTGTCTAGAACCTTTCAGTGAGTCCCCCTTTCAGTGAGTGATACTGCATGAACAAGACTAGAAGTTCTGAAAGTATGATCTGGACACACCCTGAGGATCCTTGATACCCATTCAATTTTTCCATGACATCAAAACCTTTTCAAAGTAATGGTAATATTCTTTAATTTATAATATGGTTAATATTATTATAACACATGTAAACAAAAGCTCTTGAGAAGGGGGGAGGTTCTCTATTTTTAAGAGCATTAAGGAGCCTTGAGAACTAAAAATTTGAGAACTACTGCTCTAAATCTATCACCCTTTCTAGGCAGCAAAGTGGCACAGTGGGTAGAGTGCTGGGCCTGGAGTCAAGAAGACAAGTTTAAATCTTCAGACATTCACTAGATGTATGATCCTGGGCAAGTCACTTAACCTTTGTCTCATTTTCCTTGAATATATAATGATAACGACAATAGCATTTACCTCCCAGGGTTGTTGTGAGAATCAAGATATTGATTGTAATGTACTTAATACACTAGAGGAAAAGCCAGATACCTTATATATG
This sequence comes from Potorous gilbertii, assembly GCA_028658325.1. Lineage (NCBI taxonomy): Eukaryota > Metazoa > Chordata > Mammalia > Diprotodontia > Potoroidae > Potorous > Potorous gilbertii. Next base: position 203,996,970 of record CM053772.1, on the reverse strand, counting down.
GACAAGGGGATGGAGAAGGTTAGTGAAACATATTTTTGGCTAGAGACGGGGGTGCAGTATCTATTCCAAACCTGCCTAATTCATAGGGGAAGGATAGGGCCAGGATCTAAAGCTATGATTACATTGGTGTACTAAAATCCTGGGAGAGGATGCCTTATCAATACTGGTCTTCACTTTCTCCACAATTTATGGTCCTATCGACTTGCCTTAGGACTCTGGGATGTTAAATGATTTGCCCAGATTGTGACAATCTTAGAGACAAGACTTGAACTCAATTCCTGACTTCAAGTCATTTTTTAAAAATCTATTGTGAAGAAAGTATCAAATCAGGAAAGAAAATGGATATAAAAGTGCTTTGTTAGTGTATGCAATTGTAAAAGATCATTTGTTTAATAGCAGTGATTCAGATTCATATAGCCCAGCTAGAGTATGTAAAACACTGTAACATTATATAAATTCTATGAACAAAAGTACAGAAAGCAGACTTGACATACCTCCAGCCATCACATGTGGAAGATTTAGGAGACAAGTTAGATTTTGTAGCTAAATTCTCTCCGCAGATATTCTCCCTTTCTAGAATCCAGAAGTTCATACTTAGAGAAGCCATATGACTCCCAGAAGGTACAGCAAAACTCATCAGTTATCAGATAGAAATTGGAGTTGTATATGACTAAGCACCATCTCTGTGCTGCTTTTCAGGAATGGGAATTACAATAGTTTTTCCTATCTTTCTTCAGCACATACGTACAAACCTATTTGTGTTTTTTCTTAGAATCTGTCCATGAATATGAGAAGCTCATTATGCTTTTATGAAACTCACACATTTTTCATCATGCATAATCCCTTCACACGATTGCATCTGCCCTGCTCTGAATCCTCCAGCATGCCCTAGATGGTATGGAATTTTATTGCTCCAAAATGTGAACATTCTCTTTCACCTGGGAATGTCTACACACCTATTATATGTTTCTGTGATGTTTTTCATTATATATTTATGATGTTTCACTCTGTGTGCTGTCAGTGGGATTGTACCTATAATCTGGGTTTGTGCAGTATTTTCACTTTATTTTATTAAATTTTTTTTAACTTTCTCATTTTTTCCCTTTTGTGTTTGTGAAGTCCCCCTGGTCACATCTTATAGCTCCCCAAAGGCTCTGGGCCAAATCAGGTCCACTGTATCGAAGTTCCTCTAGCATTTCTCTGGAACCCCCACTCTGTTGGCTTCTCTAATTCTTATCCTGAGAATGACAGGTTACAATAGCCCAGATTGCATCACTACTAATAAGATGAGTCTTCTCCCTTGGCACTAAGCTTAGCAACTCTCTGTTGTCCAGGTAAATTCAATACTTTTAGACTAAATCCTAGCCTGGGTGAAAACACAGCCTTGTTTCATCCCAGAGGGCTCTTGTTGGCAGTTGTTCATGGATGATAAATTGCTTTGATCCTAGGGAGTAGTGGCGGCTGCTACTAAAGTTGAAAACTATTAAAATCTGGTAACCTATGTTGCTCAGATACAGTTTCCTTCTAATTATACAACATTTTCTTCCTTTTATTTGATCCTTTTGCCTCTCAAACAACATCTTGCTTATTCTAATGTTGAATTGTTAATAGACGAATGCTAATTCTTGTGTTCATTTCACCTTTCCTATTCGTTTATTCCCCTGACTTTATGTTTTCTCTTCAGATTTCTCTTTCTAGCACTTCCCTCTTCTTCCCCACCCCCATTTGCCTTTGGTATTTTTTTTTCATTTCCTGATAAATTTTCTCACCAATTGAAGAATACTTTATCTGAAATAAGAGATTGTAGATTCAACTCCCAGACCAACCTCTTGCTAAGTACATAACTTTGTGTGTGTTGGTTGATCTCTCTAAGCTTTAAATTCCTCATATATAAAATGAGCAGGGCTGCAAAAGATAATCTCTAATTTTGTTTCTAGCTCTAAATCTAAAATCTTTTGTTGAATGTAAATATTTATGTTGTAATAGCTACTCTGTTTTAGCTCATCTTCCATCTTTATGCCTTTACACAAATGGTTGCCTATGTGTAGAATAAACTTGTTCCGAACTTTGTAGAATTTCTGGTCTTCTTTAAAGGGAAACTCAAAGACCACATCTTATATGGTTTTGTCATTCCTTCTCAAAGAGAACCATAACATCAGGATGATGATGCCATGACTTGCAAGTGACTTGGATTTAATAGAAGGACTGGGCAAGGTCACCAGACTCACTTTCTCCTCCAGAGCCATCCTGGTCCACTGGTCAGATGTCATGAGAGACCTTGGTCTTTTTCAGCTAAGGTCCTTTCAAGTTCTCATTTTGAGTAAGGCAACACTCATTCAGTAAATATGAGTCAAGAGATGATCCCTTAAAAAAAATAATAAAACGGAAGGGGAAGATCCTTAGAGTTGCTGACCAAAAGAGAAACAATGACTATTTATGTTCACTCTGAGCCAAGAGGGCCAAAAAATAACCATTAAGTAGTGCTTAGGCAGCGCCCTTTTGTTTACTAATCAATGAGAGCCAGAATAAATGGGGTTGAAGGCTAGGTCTTTAAGAAAGAAATGTAGCCAGTAAACCCCAAGATATCAAAACATGTTTCAACCACCAACATTTGCCTTCCTTTGGTATCTCAGGTAATGGTGTCATGTTGATGTGGAGAGAGGAAAATAGAGGGGAGGAGAGGAGGGGAGGGCAGGGCAGGGGAGGGGAATGGAAAGAAGAGGAGAAGTCACATGGCTAATAGGCAGAAGAAGGTAGGATTTAACCAAGCATGTTTTCTCATTCCAAGCATGTATTGCTTTCCATAATACCAGGTTTTTGCTTTCTAGAGACTTGTTATAGACACCCTGTTAAGAATCAGTAAGTTATAGAGTGCCTGTCACTGTTGATCTGTATCCACTCAGACATTTTTGGCTTGGTCTTTGCTAAAATATTCACCCAAATCTGGAAGCAGGGCATTCTAATGGCATCTTTCCTTTATTTTGACCCCCATCTCTGGGTTTCCATAGTTTTGGGAGGAGGAGGGGATGGAAACAGGATCCACCCAAGTGATCTGGTCTAGATTCTGCAAAAGGGCCAAGTCCTCTAGGAGAAGATGGATAGAGAAATGCTGGCAAAATGGATGCCTTTCAAGACAGTATCCTTCCTGTAGCATAAGGACTATCACCTAATTCGTGGACTTCTCTATTTTCAAAGTGAAAAAAGAGTTAACCTTGGCATCAGAAGTCCTGAGGTCAAGTCCCAAATTCTATGACTGTGCTCAAATGACTTGCCTTCTCTCAGCCTCAGTTTCCTTATTTGTAGAATGGGGATATTCATACTGAGATTACTTACCTTCCATAGATGTTAAGAAAGTATCATTTGTAACCCTTAAAATAACATAAAATGTAAATTTTTTAATAGTAGTATCGCTATTGATGTTTCCATGGGTAAGCCAAGATGGAAACCACTCAGGTAACTATGGACACCAATAGACCATACTCCAAGTCAAGCTATACAAAGAAGGAAAAGAAATAGTCCCAAACACATGTAACTGAACTTTAGCAACTAGATCTTGAGAGGTGTAGGTATGTGCCTCCTCAAGGGGAGGCGACCAGATGGGACTGGTTCCCACTCAGGAACCAGGTTTCTTTCCTTTCTTGAGTGGTAAGAGTAAAATGAAATACAAAGGAATACATGATTCATTTTTATGCACCTAAACCATGTAAATATAGCATATTCTACTAGGCCTTTCTAACACCCTCTAACTGCTAACACTCTGTCCCTCTTGTAACTACTTTGCATTGCTTTGTATATAAATTTTATTTGCATTTATTGCATCCTCCTAGCAATGTATGAACTCTTTGATGGCAAGGCAAATTTAATTTTTGTCTTTGTATGCTCAGAGACGAACAGTGTTTAATATATAGTAGGTACTCAGCAAATGACCATTGAATTGTATTGCCCTTATAATCTTGGTGATTTAGAAAAGACTTTTCTTGACTGCCACTATAATAAAGTATTTGGTGATCATCGTAACTGAGAGATACTTCAGGGATAGCCAGCAATGGCTGGGTATAATTACCCTGCCTGCCTTCAAAAGGGCAGAATTAAGCTCAGCAAAATACTGAAGAATGCTCTCAGTGGACTTTTGAAAGGTTTCTCTTTTAATTTATGTAAGAATATTATTCTCCTCAGCATTTTTTCCAACTTTCAGATTTTAATCTCATTAACATGAGTGCCACTCTCTCACTCAACCAGAAGGAAAGAGGAGACAGTATGATACTAGTACGTATTTTTGTAAACAATCCCACAGAAAGCATTTTCCCCCTCAAATGTATTAGCTACAGATAATGGGATAAGTGGAAGCTACAAAATTGTCTCTTAGTCAGGACATCAAATATTTAAGCTGGACAGCATTCCTTAGCTGTTTCTTTTCATGGTAATATAACTTGAAAATCCTGAAGGAGTAACACCTGCCTTATGTAGTTGCATACATTCTTTTATATGAATGTGAGAAATGAGTGTTTCTCTCTTGCATTTAATAACTAATTATAGTATTGAGATCAAATTGTCCCCTCTTAAGTACTTATTCATCCAGAAACTAACCAGTGTGAGAAATTCTAGGCAAAGACTCTCACAGGCCAAGATCTAATTAGATAAGAGATATTCTTACTTTGGACAAATGGGCACATTCCTGCTCATTTTGTTTGTTCAGACAGCTCTTGGAAAATCTTCCTTCTCACTTTTGTCAGACAGATGATTTGGAGATGGATGTGTCTCTTTGATTAAGATTTGGGTGATTCAAGTTGCGAATCCCAAAACCCTCATTTTAACATAGCCCTCCTCTCATGGTGTTAAACAGAGTGGATTGATGCCTCTCAGAAACACTGGTACCTTTGAAGGTGCCTAGTCTTTGAAGGGTGGATAAACTATGAGCCCACTGCCATAAGGTGTTTCTGACCTAATAGAGTCAGCCAAATAACCATCCTTTTATTAATAAATATTCTGGTCTTATTAATATAATGATTAAATTACTCAGAAACAATGTCTTGAAATTTTTTAATTGTCACATGAGTGGCTTCTTTTGGTTGCCGTGAACTCTCCAAGTATGTTGTGCTAAACATTTCTGAGTAATATGCAACCAAATTCATTTTTAAAACATACCTATTTATTAAATATCCAATATGTATAAGGCACTGCTCTGGACACTGGAGATATAAAGAGAAAACAGAGAACATTATCTACCCTCAAGGAACTTATATTTTACAGAAGAGCTCAAATATGTAAATTAGATATCTTTGTACATGAGAATTTCAGAAGAAAATAGAGGAATGTGATGACAAGCAAAGTGAGATCTTTTGCTGTTTTTGTTTTAGTATAATCAAGTGTCTCTGATAGAATCTTGTCTTTATCAGCCAAGAGTCATTGCTAGGAGTAAAGTGCTGAAACAAGAGTTCCTTATTTGTTAATGTGATTAAAGATCTTCCCCACCCATTAGTGGGCCAGGGAAGATTTGTAGGAAGCCTCATGAAGCACTGGTTCTCAAGGGGTATGATGCCCTCTGACTCTAAAAAGGTGAGGTTTTAACATGAGGTTTACTGACTGGAAGTGTTTTGTTTGGTCAGATGAGACCCTGGGAAGCAGCTAAGGAGCCCCCTGGCTTTGAATACCCAGATGTTCGTGCGTCCTTCTTTGGTAAGACGTTGGACCTGTCTGTTGATTTGTGATGTATGTATTGATTATGATCAGACAGTTGGAAACCATGTCTGTTGATCTTTGATTTCTCTGTATTTTCTCTGAAGTTCATGGTGCTGACTTTCCCTCTGACCTACGTGGATGATATATGTACTTGATTAGAGGAGATTGTGAAACCCTCAAAAGTTTCCTTTCTTTTTATAAAAGCAGATCTAAGAACCTGCGATAACAGGCCCTCCTATATATATCTGGGTGCTTATTGTTACAAAGAGTGACAACTAGGAGGGTCAGAAATGGTTTCCTTGATCAAATCTTATTAGAGCATATCACTTATAGGGAGTTGATGCCTACCAGGAATGTCCCATTTGAGTTACAGCTCTACTCACTGGCTAGTTTAAGCTATAGGGAGAGATGTTTAGTTCTTGTGTTAGAGATATTGTTCTTTAGGCTATATTTGTAATTTTGCAATTACTGAAGTTGGTAATTGTTTGAGATTGACACAAAGGACTAGGGATCCATCCCTTCCCCTAACACTGAGGAGAGCTCATATTAATGATTTCATCATCTATAAAGTAGGGCGTATAATAACAACTATCTTCCAAGCTTGTGGTGAGGACACAATGATGTAACAGTTTGAGAGTATTTTGTAAACCTTAAAGCATTATATGGATGTTATCGATAAGGCATCTGGGTGGTATAATTCAATTCAGTAAACACTTATGAAGCTCCTACTATGTGCCTGGGAATAGAATGTTGGGTTGAGTCAGGAAGACCCAAATTCAAATTTGGTCTTAGATGCTTAATAGCTGAGTGATCCTGGGCAGGTCACTTAACCTGTCTACCTCAGTTTCTTAAACCTTAAAATGGAGATCATAACATAATATGTGCTACACCTCCCAGGGTGAGAATCAAAGAAGATGTTTACAAAACCCTTAACAGAGTGGCTAGCACATAGTAGGCACTTAATAAGTGCTTGTTCCCTTCTCTTTACCCCTTCAATAGGTCGCAGGCTCTTGAACGGGAGGGGATTTAAAAGACTCTAGGCCATTGCATTGTTTTGGGAGATGATAAGTGGTTCCCCGTCACTAGATGTCTTCAAGTAGTTGTTGTTGCGTTAGTCCTTTGTTGCTGAAGAAGAGCGTTCCATTGGAAAAATGATGACATGACTTGCACTTGACTTTGTTTTGAGTGAAGGAGGGCTGTGCAGGTCACCAGGCTCACTTCTCCTCCAGAGCCCTCTGAATCCAGTGACTAGATATTCATCTTCAAGTAGTAGTGCTTGTTGGATGATAGAGGGGATTCTTGTTTGTGTATAGATGGCTACTGAGGTTCTTTCCAACTAAGATTCTATGATTTTATAAGCTTGGAGAGGGTAGCTGACTTGTCTAGCATTTATCAACCAGGATTTGAACTTAGGTCCTTTGATGGTAAATTTAATAAACATTACATTGTTGGTTCTTCCTTTTTTATGCATCTTATTCTCTTCCAGCATTTAGCACGTGCCTGGGACATAGTAGACATCCAATAAATGTTTGTTGACTGACTACTTGGAGACATCTTATCAATGGAGCTCTGGAGATTATACCACAAGTGTATAAGTTAGTCATGTCCATATCTCCATTATGTGAGAAGTTTGGGGATCCGATCTCAAAAATTTCCCAAAGGGTTATGATGAACTTAAGTCTTGGGGTCAGGGAAAGCTGTGTTTTCAACAGCACCTTCTATGTCATTTCTCCTCCCTGATAGCTGACTTGTGTCAGAAATGAGGGACCCCTGACAGGAATTTACAGTTAATACAATGACTTTCTGAGTCAGAAATTCCAGGGAAGATGCCAGTGACATTTGAGATTGGACACAGACTGACACTATGGATCTTTCAAAATGTATTTCTGTCCCCAGGAGACAAGGCTGTCTCTTTATTGGCAAGTCAGGGTTCAGTTAAAACAGAAACATGAAGGGAAATTTCCCTCTGTGTGTCTGCTGGCCAGCAAGCTACAGGATGGAGAGGGTCACCCCACCACCTAGCCAGTGTGAATGCTAGGTTATTTGTGTATGGAGCAGGGAGGGGAACTGATAGAATGGCATCAGTTCAAACACTTGACCCAGTCTCTCAATGGCTTTGTAAACACCTCTGTTTCCACAAAAGAGCTCTAGCCCTGTATCTGCAGTCTCAAGATGCAATTGAGGCAGCAATGTCATTTTGCTCCCTACAGAGAGAAATCATGGTGCCAATTTTCAACAAATGATCAGAAATTGTCCAAGTGTCTCTGAGGTAATGATGGTACTTGCATATTAGTGCTAATGTAAGTTACTCCCTTCTCTAATGCTAGTTTGAGCCACAGGGATGAAATAAAGAGCCTAAAAATAAAGCTTCCAAACCATTGCTTTCTCTTCCCTAGAAACCTAATCCAGGAGTGGAAAGACTTTTTTTTCACATTTACCTTATATTATCAAATGCTAAGAGTCTGGTTTTAAGCAATGTCACCTAAGTTTGCACCTAGCCTAGAAATAAAAATTGGTTTGGAAAGACATGGAAGAGGAAAGTACAGAAAGTGAAAGATTTCACTTGGCAGGAGGATGTATATTATTTAGCTCCCTTACCTCTGGGGAATGAGCAGTGGAGTCTTAGAGAAGTCTACCAACTTGCCAACAACATCAAAGGCACTGCTAACTTGTGCTAAGTAGTTGACAGGGTCTGGTCCTGGGACATGAAACCTGTGTCTCCCTGTTCAATGGAAAGCAGCTATAATAAACTTCTTCCTTTGTCCCTTTTGTGAGCAGGGCTTGCCTGGACCCTGGGCAGTTGGTAAGTGTCCCTTTCACTTGATTTTCTTTGGAACAAGTGAAATTTTGAACATGAGAGTTGGAAAAGAACAATCACTTAAATTATATACATGCATTAATTGCACTTTTGAATGTGTTTTTGGTAAGTTGCATAAAAATACATTTTCCTAAGGAGTATGTGAGCTCCTTGAGGGCAAAGATAGTTTCATATTTTATCCTTGAATCTCCAATTCTGAACACAGTGCCTGGCACATTTTAGGGGTTTAATAAGCATTGGCTGACTTGAATTGAGTTAATTTGAATTAAGTGGTAACTAAGGTTTCTGACTATGTTAGGGATAGAATTTATTTAAAGATGGAGAAATGCACCTTCTTTTTATAAGCTGTTGGAAAAGGTCCAATAATTCTGGTAACATGGACCATAGATACATTAATCTACTAAAGTAATAAAAGGAAAAGGAGCGTTACAGGGGGATAGCATTTATTCTTTATTAGCATTATGTCATATGTCCTGATCTGAGCAAACACACACACACACACATATACACACACACATACACATATTCAGGCTTTTCCTCATTTGGAAAAAAAGCATAGTTAATATGTCAAACTCAGAAAGTGCCAAAAAGAAACCCCATACAGAGTATTTGCAATAAAAACTTTTAAATAGGTTTGAAATATGTTTATGCATTTAAGAATCAGGAAACATTATTTTATCTGAATTAGGGATTTGTACTTAAAGTACAGAAGGTATTTATCATGCTTCAAGAAAAATGAGAGAAAATGGAAGAAAAATAAAGAACTGAATTGTCAGACACAACATTCATACACGTTTGAGGACTAAGTGAAGCAGCAGATACAGACTCAACTTTCTTGTAGTAATAATATTGGGTTCTGTGGAAGTAGGTAAGCAATATTCTTAAAAAAAATGATTGCCCAGAAGGCTTTGACTATGAAGGGACGTTTTATTCCTAATGTAAACTTTGATTATGTTGGCTTTTCTTTTTTATTTCTAAAAGTTCTTGGCACTCTGTTTATGTAATAGAATTTTAGTGATGTTATAAAATGCTATTGCTTGGTACCATACTTATCTGTGATTAATCCTTCTCTTGCTGGAGACAGGATGAGTTTCTTTCCCTAAGGGTACAACTTTAGGTTTTTGTGATATTCATATAAATTGCAATTTGGCAAGGAAATGTAGCTTTGAGAATAAAAAATGATGACTATTTTAAAAGGTCTTTATAGGTAAAGACACTGAAGAATGTGTTTGATGCATAAAGAACTTAAGTCTTAAGAAACCAATCTCCCAGTTCATAAGCTACTTCTTGGCAATAAGTTAGGCATTTGTAGAAGCAGTATCGATTTTTCCAGGATAATTTATTCCATTGGGGTCCTAAATAGTGCCCTAAGTGGCTTAAGAGAATCAAGAAGTATCTGGTCTATTTGCTTTTTGGTTTGGACAAAGGTGACTCCAAGACCACAGGTAAAAAGAAATCCTATAATTTAATGCTTGTGGTTTTTAGTTCTCTCTTCTATTTACCCCAAACTTCTTGTGGTTATAGCTTTACCACAGTTAAGCATCTAGCTATAGGAAAATGTTAAGCTTCTGTATTTGTCTGAATATGGGATTTCCCAGTATTGCAAACTTTGTATTAATTATTACATAAATCAAAAGATGATGTAATCTTAGCAGATTGTTCAGCATGTATTGTGTTTAATAAACACTTGTTGCTTGCTTGATTAGTTGAGGATCACAGAATTAGAACTAGAAGAGACCTGAGAGGACATCTAGTTCACCCTCCTCATTTCACAAGTCTTTGGGATTTACTCAAGGCAAAAAGCAGCTGTAGAATTTGCCTAGGGTCACATACCTAGTAAGAAATTTTGAGCCTTGACCTACTTGACTCATTCTCTTCCTACTGCATCATACTCCATCTCACCACTGCAAATAGTCAGTTTATTTGGTTTAAAAAAAATGACTTCTTCTAAACACAAATAATATTCTATGTGTTTTCATTCCATTCCCAAAATGCTCTCCTTCTTGTTTAGCTATGGTCACATCATTCCTCTTCTCAAAATCTGTGGAAGTTTTCTTTTGCTTTAAATTCCTTTTTCTGACATTCAAGACCTGCTACAATCTGATGGCATACAATTTTTGGGCCTTTCTTTTATGAACTCTGTTCTCCAAACAAATTGGATTACTCACTATCCCCCAAATATTCCTTCTAATTTTCTTTACCTTACTAATTGTTGACTATCCATGGATAGCCTTTCCTCAGGTATGGAATCCTTACCTGTCCTTTTGAACTCAACAAATGGCATCTTCTTTATAAAACCTTCCTTTATGTCCCTGGGCTACATCAGCCTTCCCCTTCACATCTGTCTTGGTTTTAGAACTATAATTCAAGTATTCCTGCATTAGATGCTTGTGTTTCTTGTTCTTCTATTACATAACATGGTCTGTTATGAAGTCAGAGCTTGAATCTTATCTAAACTGTATATCTCCCTGAGCACCCAGATCAGCTTTCTATCCATGGTATTTGAATTAATGCTCAGAAGAGGAGCCAAGATGGTGGAGTAGAAAGATTCACATATGCTAGCTTCAAACCCACAGCCCATAAATTTCCTGTAAAAAGAACTCACAACAAATTCTGGAGCAGTGGAAGTCACATAACAACAGAGTGGAGGAGATTTCCATTCCAGAGAGCCCTGAAAAACTGATCCCAAAGGTCCATGATGAACCGGAAGGGAGCGGAGTGCAGTCCTGCTCTGGGTGTGTGGCACTGAGAGGAGTAGATTGAAGCAGGCTTCAGGGACAGAATCTCCAGCGGCCGTGAAGGTCCCTCCACCCACAGGCACACAGGTCAGTGAGAGAGCCTTCTGGACTGGCCAAGAGGAGAGCGGGTTATCTCCATAACTCAGGCCCCCTTGGGAGGCAGCAGCAGAGGCAGTGGCAGCCAGAGGCTCCTGGAGCAGGCAGGAGCTTGGCAGGACCTCAGATCCATTGAAGAAGGTCTCTGCATAAACCCCCTGAGGGAACTGAGCCTGGGAAGCGGCCCTGCCTCCACCTCAGAACCTGAATTTAATCTTACCCTGAGTAGCAGCTGGGCCTGCCACTGAAAGCCCTGAGGCTGGGGAGCAGCATTTGAATCTCAGATCCCAAGCACTAGCTGGGCTGATCCAGGCAGGGGTGGAGAAGAATCTCAGAATTCAAATAACTGGCTGGGAAAATGCCCAGAAAAGGGAAAAAAAATAAGAACATAGAAGGTTACTTTCTTGGGGACCAGATGTTGCCTCCTTTCCTTTCTGATGAGGAAGAACAATGCTTGCCATCAGGGAAAGATATAGAAGTCAAGGCCTCTGTATCCCAAACATCTGAAATAGATATCCAATGGACTCAGGCCATGGAAGAGCTCAAAAATGATTTTGAAAATCAGGTTAGACAGGTGTAGGAAAAACTTGGAAGAGAAATGAGAGAGATGCAAGAAAAGCATGAAAAGCAGCAATACCTTGATAAAGGAGACCCAAAAAAATGCTGAAGAAAATAACACCTTGAAAAATAGGCCAACTCAATTGGCAAAAGAGATTCAAAAACCCAATGAGGAGAAGAATGTTTTCAAAAGTAGAATTAGCCAAATGGAAAAGGAGGTTCCAAAGCTCACTGAATAAAATAGTTCTCTCAAAATTAGAATGGAACAGATGGAGGCTAATGACTTTCTGAGAAACCAAGAAATCAAAAACAAAACCAAAAGATGAAAAAATGAAAGAGAATGTGAAATATCTCATTGGAAAAACAACTGACCTGGAAAATAGATCCAGGAGAGACAATTTAAAAATGATGGGACTACCTGAAAGCCATGATCAAAATAAGAGCCTACATCATCCTTCATGAAATTATCAAGGAAAACTGCCCTGATATTCTAGAACCAGAGGGCAAAATAAGTATTCAAGGAATCCACCGATCACCACCTGAAAGAGATCCAAAAAGAGAAACTCCTAGGAACATTGTGGCCAAATTCCAGAGTTCCCAGGTCAAGGAGAAAATATTGTAAGCAGCTTAAAAGAAACAATTCCAGTATTGTGGAAATACAATCAGGATAACACAAGATCTAGCAGCTT
>CM053772.1:203967636-203983892 GCA_028658325.1 Potorous gilbertii | reverse complement strand
CATTAAGGGATCGAGAGCATGGAATAGGATATTCCAGAAGTCAAAGGAACTAGGACTAAATCCAAGAATCACCTACCCAGCAAAACTGAGTATAATACTTCAGGGGAAAATATGGTCTTTCAATGAAATAGAGGACTTTCAAGCATTCTTGATGAAAAGACCAGAGCTGAAAAGAAAATATGATTTTCAAACACAAGAATGAAGAGAAGCATGAAATAGTAAACAGCAAAGAGAAGTCATAAGGGACTTAGCAAAATTAAACTGTTTACATTCCTACATGGAAAGACAATATTTGTAACTCTTGAAACTTTTCAGTATCTGGGTAGTTGGTGGGATCACACACACACATACATACACAGAGAGAGACAGAGAGCACAGAGTGAATTGAACAGGATGGGATCATATCTTAAAAGAAATCAAGGTAAATGATGAGAGAGAAATGTAGTGGGAGGAGAGAGGGTGAAATGGAATGGGGTAAATTATCTCTCATAGAAGAGGCAAGCAGGAGACTCTTTAGTGGAGGGAAAAAGAGGAGAGTTGAGAAAAAAAAACATGAAGTTTACTCTCATGACATTTGACTAAAGGAAGGAATAAAATGCACACTCATTTTGGTATGAAAACCTATCTTACAATACAGGAAAGTGGCAGAGAAAGAGATAAGCAGGGTGGGGGGAATGATGGAAGGGAAGGCAATGGGAGGAGGAAGCAATTTGAAGTCAACACTTGAGGAGGGACAGGATCAAAAGAGAGAATTGTAACAATGTGGGGCAGGATAGGATGGAGGGAAATATACATTGTCTTACACAACACAACTATTATGGAAGCCATTTGCAAAACTACACAGATATGGCCTATATTGAATTGCCTGCCTTCCCAAAGGGAATGGGTGGGAAGGGAGGGATGGGGAGAAGTTGGAGCTCAAAGTTTTAGCAACAATTGTCGAGTATTGTTCTTGCTACTAGGAAATAAGAAATACAGGTAATGGGGAATAGAAAGTGATCTGGCCCTACAGGACAAAAGAGAAGATAGTTGGTAAGGGAAGGGAGGGATGAAAGAAGAGAGGGCAGATTGGTGATATGGGTAATTAGAATGTTCAGTGTATTGGGGAGTGGGAAGAGACAAATAGGGAGAAAATTTGGAACCCAAAATTTTGTTAAAATGAATGTAAAAGTTACATAAATAAATTTATATTAAAAAAAAGAATTAATGCTTAGTAGTTGAATGTGTGTGTAAGTGTGTGTGTGTATGTGTGTGTGTGTGTGTGTGTGTGTGCATATGTGAAATGAGTTAAATAGTCACATTTTCCACTTTTGAATCAGAAATCATGAGATACTTATCTCTGGTAGACTTGCTGTGTGGAGATAGTTCCCATCAACAGTACAGCGTCAGCTTTCCCCAGGGCTAAAGATCCCAGAGAATTTATCAATTCAGTATTTGTTTTTGATCGTAGGCAATTAGGTGCCTACTGGTTGTTAGGCATTGGGTGCTAGATGCTGAGAAAATAAATCTAAATGTTGAACAATCCTTGCCCTTAATAATTGCACATCAGTTAGTGGGGATATAAGATAAATACAAATAATCATAAAGGAATTTCAAGTAGAAAATAGAAGTAAGAAATGGGAAGGGTAGCCCCATCCTCCCACTTTGAAGGAAATTAGAGATTATACTCGCTAAAGTGAGGAGGGAAAGCATTCTAGACATGAGATCACTTGAAAGATCATAGATTTGCAATTGAAAAGTAGCCACAGATGCTGTCTAGTTTAGTCTCATCATCTTACAGATCCCCACTTACCTAAAGGCACAGAAGATGGAAGATCTGAATTTGACACAAACATCAATTTGACTAGAATGAAGAATGCAAGAAGGGAAGAAATACAATATGACTGAGAAAGTAGGTGGAAGACAGATTGTGCAAAAATTTAAGTGATGAAGCATAGATTGTGGGCTACAGAGTAGAATTATTATGAATAAATTTATTGAGAAAAGGCCAAGTGACATCCAATACAAATGCATACACAAAGATGGAAATTTCTAGGAATAAAGATTTTTTATGAATATCACAAAATGTGAGGGAATAAATGGTAACCGATTTCTATCCTGATGTACCAGATCAATAAATGGGATTGAAATTACATCGGTGTTGCTGGTGAATGAATGATCTGGAAATGGCAAAATGTAGTGGGATGGAGCTATCTTGTTTGTCTACAATTTTTAAATCCCTGATTTGAACAAATTGTCATTTTTATCTTCCAAAGAACACATTACTTCTGCGGTGTGAAAAACCCATATGATCTGCACTGTCAGATTTTGTTATTATTGTGACAGATACAGTAGCATATAAATTTTAAACTAATGAAAAAATGTCATCTTCCTTTTGGAGCTAAGTGTTCAAAGTGCATCGACTATTCAATTTGATAGACCATTCTTCACAAGATTTGGGAGGAATTACATATTAAAAATACAGTGTGTATGAAACCTTATCACTTCTATCCATCTCCATATTGGTAAACTAATTGCAAGCCACTTTTGAGAACTAAACTTCTGAAAAGTTTTACCTACAGAAATGGAACTTTAAAAATGTCAAACACTATGCTTGTATTTTTCACTTATATGACAAGGGATTCTTTCACAGTCATTGGTTTAAAATAGAAAACAGAAAACTTCATGAAGATTTAACAGCCTCAGTGAATAGAAATGATTCTTTTGATTATTCAACAGCTTTGGAAATTGAAAAAAAAATGGGGGTGGTCTATGTTTGTACAGCACTTGGTGTAAATATGATGTTTAATCACATAACTTTAGAGTATTTGTAAAACACATACTTTTTCATTCATTACAGCATATGATCTTCATAATAGCCTTGTGATAAAATTAGAATAGATATAATCCCAAGTTGATAGATGAAAAAGTTGTGGGTGATATGCTAGGCAAGTTATCTGCTGTCACATATCTAGAAAGTGGTAGAGCTGAAACTTGAGCCTTGCTCTCTTTCTGTTACTCCATACACCACCATGTTGCCCCAAAGAAATAACTGTGCTTTTAAGCTATGACTTGAAATTTTTCAATGGAAATTGACCCTGAATTGGTAATATCTTAGACTGCTAATGTTAGAGAACCACACAATGTATTTATTACAGCTTGTCATCTCTAACGGGCAGACTTTAATTCTCTATTTCCATGGAAAAGGGCCTGTCCTTGTTTAGCCAGTATTTCTTGTGAAGTCACGAGGATAGTAGGTGAAGGGAGTGAGAATAAAGTGATACAAATAGCTTTTGGACCTGAGTGTAGTGAGTCCATTCCTTATTATGCCCCTTCCAGAGAGATTTAGGGAAGGGATGAAGGGATAGATTATGAACTAGTGTCATGGCTTCATATACCTTGTCCTGAACATGTATCTTGTGGATCTGAAATCACTAAGTAGAAGGAACATTTCTCAGTTACAGTCCAGAACAGTTACATTCCAGTACATGTTTTGTATATTAATTCTCTAGAAATCCAAATGGAATGTGAGTTTTAGGGCCTTGATTTAGAAGGTATGAATTCCAGCTCTATCACTTACTAGTTGTATGACTTTTAGAAAGTTTCTGTCATCAGTGTGCTCATCTGTAAAAGGAGTAAAATGATAATTATTTTCTTCCACCAAAGCTCAATCCTATTGCCTTATAGTGGTGTGAAGGCAGCCTGTCAATTTCAAAGCCTATGTCAGCACAGCACAAACTGGGTACACTGTGTACAGTTGTTGGAGAGGATCTCAATATGGATATCATGTCCATCATGTGAGGACTCAGTCATCCTACTAATCCCTAATAGATTACCCAAATAAATTCCATTTCTATCTTCTTTTTCATAGGCAAGCCTTATAGAAAAAAAAAGTGATCTAGATAAATTTCATCTAGCTTCTCTTTTTTACCCTTTTTTCAACAATTTGCAAACTGACATCTAACCCCATCACTCAGCTGTTAACTACTCTCTCCAAAGTTAATAATGTTCTTTTACTTGCCAAATTGGATGGTCTTTTTTCTCAATCTTCATTTTCTACCTTTCTGTAGCATTTGACACTATTGAATATCCTCTACTGGATTATTTACTGTGTACTCTCAGTTTTTTATACTGTTTCACTCTTTTCATTCTCATCCTACCTGTCATTGTTCCTTTCAGTCTTTTTACTAATTCATTTTCTATATCTTGCCCCTTAGTTGCATCCTAAATTTCTGTCCCAGGCCCTCTTGTATCATCTCTATATTCTGTTACTAGGAAATTTCATTAGCTCCTAACAGTTAATTTTATCATTTCGATGTAAATGATTCCCAGATCTATTTATTCAGTCCTTGTCTGTATCCTAAACCTTGTTTCTGTATTTTCAAGCTAGGTGTCCCTTAAGCATCTCAAATTTAACAAGTCCCAAATTGGATTTGTCTTTTCCCCAAGTCTACCCTCACTTGCAAACTTTCCTATTTGTGTTGAAGACATCATCATATTTCTAGACACCAAGAATAAACCTTGATGTTATCACTGCTTCTTCATTCTCATTCCACATTTCCAATAATTGTCAGATTTCATCATTCCTGCTCAACATTTATGACATCTGTTCCCTTCTCTTCTCTTACATGGTGAGCACTCTAGTTCAAATCTTTCTGACCTCTACACTGGACTTATATAATAGCCAATATTCTCATTTCCTCTCTATTCTAATAACTCCTTCACATAGGTCTTAAATTGATTTTTTTAAAATACCCATCAAACCCCTACACAATAAACTCCATTGGTTCCTCATTGCTTTTAGGTCCAAATATCAACTTTTCCACTTAGCTTTTAAAGTCCCTCCCCATGTAATACCTATATTCGTTTCAAATGATAAATTTTTTCATTCACAGGAATTGATAGAACTAACTTTACTTAAGTCATTGAAAAGTTTCAATCTGTACCAGGGGAGGGGAGAGGGAGTTTACACTGATAATAAAATCAGATATTTCAAATCAATGAATTAGGACTTGAATTCTATACTTCAAAGAATTTATATAAGCAAAGTACTTTGTAAATTATAAAATATCATAGAAATGTGAGGTTACATATTAGAATTGTTCTCTCCTATACAAAGTTTCAAAGGGAATATTCTTAGTATCCCTCAGTATATAAAGAAACAAACTGACTTATTCTTTGGTTTGAGTAAAAACCTTTGACTCCAGCTACTTATATGGAAAGCTGATCCTCGTTTAACTCACTTAAACTAGACCTGTATAAGACAGCCAATCTCTGTGCAGTATCTGATCATATAACCAGCTTGATTTTCTGTGAATCACATCGGTGTCATAAAGGTTGTGTCACTACGTCCTTATGTTGAAGCTTTGTGACTTTGCTGGTATGATGAACTGCTCTAAATGTGGCCTGCTGTATTTGGTGATTTTGATTTTTGTCAGTCTCTGGCTATAGAAACACCTTTTTCCAGAAGCCATGATACTAGTTCATAATCTTTCCCTTCATCCCTTCCCTAAACCTCGCTGGAAGGGGCATAATAATGAATGGCCTCACTACACTCTTGTCCTGAAAGCCAGAGCTTTCATTTAATTGAGTTGGTGTCGGTATTATACTCAAGAGAAGACGGAGCTATATTCTAAACTTTTCTTGGAGTAGAGTGTAACAGCAAGGATGCCAGCATACACAGAAGGGCTTGCTGTACAGGTTCGTAGATCTGCTTTTCTAAAAGGAAAACAACTTTTGAGAGGTCAACAATCGACTTTTATGAAGCACTATATCATTCACTTAGTTCACGGGAAAAAGTCAGCTCTATGGACTTCAGAGAAAATACAAACAGAGAAATAATGACCAACAGGCAGAGCTTCCAATTGCCTGACCATGAACAATACATTCATTACAGAGCAACTGACTGACCATTACATACATACATTGTCACCAGAGAAAGAAGCACCAACATTTGGGTTTACAAAACTGGGGGTCTCCTTAGCAGCTACTCAGAGTTTTGTCTGGCCAAACAAATACTTCTGATGAGTAAGCCCCAAACAAAACACCACCTCAGAGTATTTATACACTTTTCAGAGCCAGAGGGCATCACGATGCTTGAGAATCGATGCCTCGTTAGAAATTAACAAAAAATGTGGGCCCTCCTACAAAATAAATCTTCCTTAATCAAATTCCCCTTAATGGACAGGCCCATTAATGGGTGGGAAAGATTTTTTAACTCTCATTGACTTAACATTACATGGAGTTAGAAGAACCTATCTTAAAATGACTTCTTTATACTAAAAATGAGGGTAGGTAGGTGATACAATGGACAACGTGTTGGGTCTGAAATCAAGAGTACTCATCTTTCTGAGTTCAAATCTGGCCTTAGACACATATTGTTTAGCCCTGTTTGCTTCCCTTCTTACTCTCTTAAATCATCTGGAAAGTGAAATGGCAAACCGCTGCAACATCTTTGCCAATAAAACCCTAAAGGGTGTCATGATGTGTTGGACATGACTAAAATAAACTGAACAACAAAAATGCTAAAAAGGAATTCTCACATGATAGCTGGCACCATATTTAAACAACATCACAGCAAAGGACTCAACTTTTTTTCCATGGCTGTCTTAATATCATGGTAGGAAATAGCCTAGAGAAGAGGAATTTCTTTTTCTGTATAAGAAATATTGCATTTTCTGCCTCAGTGCTTTTGCTTGGGCTATGTTTCAGTGTTTCCCTCCTTACATCCATGCCTACCTTACTTCAAGGTTCAACCCACATTTCATAGTCTATACTACATGATTCAAAACAGGCATAATTCCAACCCTCCCACACCAAAAAAACCAATTCAGATATATGCACATATATAATTTTCCCCATTGAAATGTAAGTTCCTTTAGTGAAATATTACTGTCTTTGTATGCCCTGTGTAGAACAACTCTTTTTTCATAGTTCTTAATAAATACTTGTTGATTGGTTGTCCAGAGGACTAGATGTGGTCTTGGAAGATTTTAATTCTAGTCTTAACTTAGATGTTTGCTAAATCTGCAACTTTGCATACAAACTTTGAGCTCACGGACTCAAAGTTATTATGTTTCCTAACCTCTTAGGGTTGTTGTAAGATTCACATGAGATGCTGCCTATAACGTACTTTGCAGTCCCAAAGTTAGGTAGACAGGTAGAGTTAGAGTTACTATTCCTATTATCTTTATTTGATTATTCAGTTTAACAAATTTAGTTCTGAACTCCCTCAAAACAGTGAAAAATTGAATCTAGGCAGTTGGTACAAACGTAATCCAACTAAAGGGCAAGACTTTGCCAATGTGCCCTGTTTTGTCTTGGGAAAAGGTTAGAGAACTAGATAGAACTTCCAGCAGTATCCATCTAAGTGAAATAAATGAATATTTATGAAAAAACATAAATCCCCCAGATTAAAAGAAAAAGATAGGATACTGAAATAATTCTATCTTAGGAAAATCCTTTGATGGTCATATAAAAATGCTCCAAATAAACTATTGATTAGAGAAATGCAAGTAATACTTCGTACCAACAGATTATCTAATATTACAGAAAAGGAAAATGACAAATTCTGGAGGGGATAGGCGTGTATTGAGATACTAATGCACTGTTGCTGGAGCTGTGAACTGCACTAACTATTCTGGTGAACAATTTGGAACTGTGCCCAAGGTACTAGCAAATTGTGCATATATTTGACCCAGAAATACCACTGCTATAATTGTATCTCAGAAAGACCAAAGAAAAAGGGAAAGGACCTACATATACAAAAAAAAATTTATAGCCGCTCTTTTAGTGTGACAAAAAAGTGGAAACTGAGCGAATGTCCATCCATTGGAAAATGACTGAACAAATTAAGATACAAGATTGTGATGGAATATTATTTTGCTATAAGAAATGATGAGATGATTGTTTTTCAGAAAAGCCTGAGAAGACCTACATAAATTCATCCAGAGTGAGATGAGCAGAACCATATCATTGTACATAGTAAAAATATTATTGTAACAATAATCAACTGTGAAAACTTAGCCACTCTCATCAGCACAGTGATCTAAGAAAACTCTTAAGGCCGCATGATGAAAAATGATATGTGCAGCCAGAGAGAGAACTGACAAACTCTTGTAAATTGAAGTATAATTTTTTCACTTTATTTTTTTGTTTTGCTCTTTTCTTTGCAACATGGCTAATATGGAAATGTGTTTTGCATGATCTGCATGTATAATTGATAGCAGATTGCTTGCCTTCTCAACAAGTGGGGTAAGAACTGCAGAGAAAGGGGACAATTTTGAACTCAAAATTTTAAAAAAGAAAGGAATGCTAAAAAATAAATAATAAATTTTAAATAAACACCAAAATAAGAAGTAGACTGAATGGGGAAGATTGGAATAATAGGAAAACTATTATTCATTAACCACCTGTGTGCTATACTCTGTGCTAAGCACTTTACATGTATCAGGGTGCATTCTCTGTTAATATTCCCTTCCAGAAACTGAAGGTCATCTGAAATTCTGATAAATGGCATTTCTAAAATAACACCCCCCCCCCACACACACACACATGATTTACACAAAACATCATCCAAAGGTGGGAATCTTCATTATTATTTCAAACTATTTGTATAATATGGAGCCATATAATAAATCTATTTCTCACCCCTACCCTCAACTCACAGTGCCAGGAAGAAAAGTTGCAGTTGTTTGTCCTTTGGAACAAATTGTTCTTATTTGTTCATTCCACTGGGGGAAGGCAGGCATCTCCCTAAGTCATCAATAGGTTTAAGTCTGCCAATTGCCCTCATCCTGGTTTAATCCATCTTCTGAGATGGTTTTTTGGGCTGTGACCACTGAGGATAATACAGTTTCCTGGAGCCATAGGTGAGAGTTGAGTGAAGGTAGATGCCAAAGATGAATGAGCATCACTGAAAGGGGCTCAGGAAACCCCTACTCTAGAGGAACTAGTCCTCTCTGAATACCCCATTTACCACTGTAGAATGAGAAACAATTTTGGATAGAAGCAACATGAGAACTTTTTTGTCTTGACTATCCAATGAGTCAGGTACTACGGATGCTAAGTGCTTGGGATACAAATAATAAAAAGGAACACAGTGTTGCCTCAAAATACTTGCAGTCTAAAGCGGGAGTCAACACCCAAAAAGAGGCAGTAAAGTGAGGGATGAGGGAAGGACACCAGGCAGTATCTGTACTGGGACATCTTCTTTGGAGTTGAAGCCAGGCAGAGCAGCAGTTGCAAAGTGGAGTAACTATGTATATCTAATTACCAGGGTTTTGTGTTGTTAAGGGAAGAGGGATGTATTAAGTGAGAGAGAAAAATATGTTTATTAATTGGAAAAAAGTTTAAAGGGATAAATAAAATCAAGATTTTGGAGAGTTACAATGGAAAAGACAAGATGAGAGTGAGAGTGTGGAGAGTGGCACCTGAGTGAGCATATGAGAGGGAGCAGCTAGGTTAAAGTGAAAGAAGCAGTGAATGGACTGTCACAAAATGTGGTTTCAAATCTTGCCGGGTTACTAGGTAACTTTGGGCAAGCAGATAAGAATCTAATATGTCTGTATGGAGTGATTAGTTGATTGAAATCATCCAATTGCTTGGGACTTCAGTGTTGTCATTTCTAAAATGAGAGATCATGGAATTGGCCTCAAAATTCTGTGAACTAGGTAGCATTTGAAAGAATGATCTGTTGTTGTTTTGGTGGACAGGCCAAATATGAGTGATTAGAAGAAAAAAGTAGGTAGGGATTGAATATCCCCAGGGGAGGGGCATCATAGTGGTTCTCATTTATATATTTACTTTCAGGATGCAGAATGATTTCTTCACATGCATCTCCCATATATGGAATTAAAGCAAGTATCCCCTGTTAGAACTAAGAAAACTGAGTATTCCATAATGAATTCAGAGTCATGGGACCTGCATTCCAATACTGGCTCTGGCATTTCTTATGTGTACTTCCATGAGAAACTCACTCAGTCTCCCTGGTCCTTAATTTCCTCATCTGTAATATGAGGGAGTTACAGTAGATGACTTCTAAGTTTCTTTCCAATATAAGTTCCATAATTCTGTGACATTCAGAGAGCTCACACAAGTTTCTAAATAGCACGTTAAAGTCAGGATTCAAACCCTAGTGTTCTTATTTGAAGTACAGCAGATTTTCCACCCCACCCCACCTGCCTTGCTAAGAATTTAACTTGAAACTTAAAAGAAGAAATCAGCATCATTGTTCTAAGTTATAGATGTGATGAACCTTTACATATATCTTTCCCTGATGATTCAACAGGCTCACTTGCAGTTGGCAAGGGCCAGTGGGTATGATACCTAAGAGAGAATGGTGTAGAAAGATACATTCTCTTTACCTCTCTCTCACACAGTAGATGAAGTCTTCAGAAAGATCCAAAAATAAAGCCAAATGTGGAATTATAACGTGAAAATAAGTCACAAGGAAACAACCAGTATGTCACAGAAATTAGAAATATCAACCCCGAGCCCCACTTGCAAAATGTTCTTCTTAAACAAAGTGCTTGGAACCCTGCTCTAATCTTGAGCTCCCAAAGAAAGGCACTGGGCTTTCTACTCCTCCAGTATCTTCTCTTGCCTGTTGGGGATGGAGTGTCCTTGGGCAGACCACTGTACTCAGTAAGGATTACCTGATTGTAATATTCAAATTCCTGAGTAGAAAGACATGATATGAGAACTCTATTAACAATATTTAAGGAACTGTAGCTTTTTTTGGAGGGGGTGCTCTTCAATTCTTTAAGGCTATTCTGAGATAAAACTTCTTATTTATTTTTGAGAGATGTCATTGAATAAATTTTAGATTTCTATAAAACACTTGCAATGGAGCAAAAATTAAGCTTTTCTTAAGGAAAAGTATCCCCAAGGGTCTCCAAAATTTTCATACGAAGGGGCACATTTTGGCCATGAAATTACCAATATATGTTTAAAAATACTTTTTTATTTATTAAAAAATACATTAAAATGAAAAGAAATGAAAAAAATTAAGTCTTTTCACAGAGTCAGTTTCTTTTTTATCTATTTTATATACTTTTATTCCTTTAAAGGGTGCAACCAGCTCTAATGATCACTGTTTTTCATGTTGTTTCATTACTAGGCTGAGAAATAAGAAATGAATGGAAAGGTCAACAAAGCTTAACTCAGTTCTTTTTGCAAAAGAATTTTCAGTTATTCAAATGGGAGATTTTCCTTTCCTGCTGTAGGACTTCTTCTCCTCTCTTCTCTTTTACCTTCACCCCTCCTCCTTCTTGTGGACTCCAAATAACAGCTGAGTTTTTATTTCCTCTCATTCTATTATAGAGCTTAGCTCAATCTGTATGAAAAAAGCCTTAAAGCAATAATAAATGGGCATCAACTGTAATACCCTTATTAAAACTTTCTCTTTTTGTAGCTCAGAAATACAGCTTTTATTTATTTTCCTCCTGTTACATTGCATACATAAATATTATGGGACTCATGGAGAATGCAGGAATAATTTCTCTACAGCTCTGGATGTTAGGTTTTAATCCTCTTTCTCCATTTGAGCTCTGCAGTCTCAAGTTGGTGCCAGCTTTTACTGACATCAACAGAACACAATTTAGCATTTTGGAAAAATTCTACTAGTGATACTTCACTGCACTGGGGACCTTAGCACCTTCATATTTGGAGAATTCAGAAAGTCACAAATGTGAGAGATTTTTTTTTTCCGTGGAAATCAATTCTTTCCAGGGAGCCTGAAATCTTTAGTGCTTCTATCAAGCTACTGCCTAACCTAATGATTTTAAGCTGAGAGTTGTAAATGTACCAGCTCCCCCAAAACATTTCCTGAGATTAAACTCTCTCCATTAAAGCAATGCAGAGGATTGAGTAATTACTCAATGAATCTCAGCAGTGTACATCAAAAACCAAATAAATAAGGCCCCTAAATTAATAGTGCAATCTGAGTAAGTTGAGTTTGGTTATCTGTATAACTCCAGAGTTTATATATATATATATAAATGCTGATGGAAATGGAGAATATATTCATATATTATTTCTTTTAAATATGGTTTATATATTATTTAAATATATTATGGTATTTAAAACACATTTATATATTATTTTAAATATATACACATATATTGCTTATAATTGTATGATTGTATATGTGTGTGTGTGCTTGTATAATTTCCCCTAGAGGATAAATATAAAAGTAAAATTCTACTTTTAAAAAGAAAACTACAAGTATGGCATTATTGTCACTAGGCAGTATCAGAGAACACATCATCTTGAAGCATAATGGGATGATGGTATCAGATGGAAAGACCTAGAGTAGATGAATCAGGAAGAGAGGAAGAAGGCTAGTAACAAGAATTTAAAAAAAAACCAAACATGGTTTGTATTGAAATTTTAAAATAAAAATACAGGCACATGAAAACCAGACTTACTGGTATGACCTTAGATGCCTGGATGCACTCTTTCTCTCTGGCTCTCTGATGTCTCTCTCTTTGATGTCTCTCTGTCTCTCTCTCTGTCTCTCTCTTTGTCTCTGTCTCTCTGTCTCTGTCTCTCTGTCTCTCTCTCTGTCTCTGTCTGTCTCTGTCTCTCTGTCTCTCTCTCATGCTGGCTCTTCACCTAAAACTCTATATACATTTCAACCCCGAGGTGTTCTGGATCTTGAAACAGAATGCAAAAGTCACTTCACAGTTGTTCATCTAGAAGCCACCCACTAACTGTTGTCCTTAGCAAAGGGTATAGGAGGTTTTACACCTAGACTGTTCCATGTTGGCATCTGTTCTCCTCCTCCCTTAATGAGTATTAAGAAAATTTTATTAATGGCTATTCTTGTATTGCTTTGCTACCCTTCATCAGAACTTTCCTGCTCTACAAAGAAAAAAAAAAGTTAGTTTGCTGACTTCTCCATGTAAACACTGCAGATTTCATATTTCATACAATTGGTGCTTAATATGTTTGCAAAACTGAGTTAATATTAATTCATGAGAAGCAATGACTTAGTGGATTGAGATCTGACCTGGAAGTAAGCCCTGTTCAGATCTCATCCTTGGCAAATGCTAGCTGCCTGAAACAGGTTACTTAATCTCCTAATGTCCCAAGCAATGTCTAAGACTCTCCAAAAGAGCAGATTCCTATGTGCTTTAATGGAAGGTGTTTCCTTCCTTGAAGTTCCCTAAACAGATCAAACTATGAATCTGGTCCAAAATGAAACAAACAAATTAACATTTACAGAATGCTTTAGGAATTGTAAAACACTTTTAAAATATTACTATGAATCCCAATGGTGATCCTGTATGTATAGTTTATATTGATATAACCATATTACAGATGAGGAAACAGAGATTAAGTGACTTGCTTGTGGTCATACACTTAGTAAATGTCTCAGGAAAAATTTGAAGTCTGGTCTCCCCAGTTCTACTTTCTCTGTAAACTGTATCTAGGTATCTAGGTGATTTTTTAAATTGTTCCAAGTTTATGTTGACACATTACTCACTGTGAAGGAATTTTACATTTTGAATGCCAATCCCTAGTTTAATATTTGTTGTGGGTTGTTTAGACACTATGTATATCTTGGCAACAGGACCTTTCTTTTTTGAACATTCTGCTCCTTTCATTATAAAGTTAATTTTTTTTTCGGCAGAGGATTGGGGGTCATTTTGTATTTTTCATTATTTCATGCATTGCTGAAGGCAAAAACTTCATTGCTGAACATCTAGCCTTTTGGTGATGAGGCATTCTCTTATTTAAATCAGATGACTTTTGGAAAGTAGCTTGCTACCGTGCCCCTACTTGTAATTTTGTTCAGGAGAGCTGAATCTCTTAGCTTGTGGGTTATCTCCATTCCACAATGAGGAATCCTGATAGAACTTCATGGAGAAGTACATATAACCTGAAATTGAGCTAATTCCTACCTGTCATATTTAAACAGGCTATCAAGACTGAAAATAGGAAATGGATAAAAGAACAGATATCATCAGATTGTTGCTTTTTCCTTTTGGAATTTTAATTGATAAAACTCAATAGTCACAGGACCACAAAACAAAAGAAAATCTTAAAAATTGCCTTGACACTCATCCACTTGATTTCTTATGGCAGGCAACAGCATGAACTCACTTGCAAGAGCTCACAGAAAAGGATGGTAGGGTTATACCTCTTGAAAGAATTCAAAGCAAAAGAAGAAAACAAATTTAAGTAAACTCTAGTGAGAGACCAAACTGAGAAACAGCATTCCAAGGAAAATTAAAAATACAACTGAAAACAGATAAAAAAAACCAAAGTAAATATTTTTTTAAAAGGTTGTTTACCTTTTGCAAGAGGTTTAAAGAAAACAATTGTTATAGATTGTTACATTTCAATGCTAGTAGGAACATCATATTTGGACTCTGATATCACAAGACTGAAAGTGCTAAATGAAGGAAGCAGAAAGGGTGCTAAGTAAAATAAAGAACAGAAAAGCAGACCAAGAATTCAACAAAGAGTTTGATGCTATATATGACATAATTTTGAGAACATTAGGAATTTGAATTTTTTTAGGAATAATATTAGAGGCTTAAAGTTTTTTTTGAAACTTACTGTTAACACAAAAGATGACAAAAGGAATATTAATAACTGTGGTCACTTTCCCATCTCTAAAAATTTTATGAAAATAATCTCATATCAATTTAAAAAATTCCCTTAATCAAACCTTATGGATGAACAAGTAATAAATGGCCAGGAAATGTTTAGAGAGGCAAGTTAATAATTGACTCATCTATCATAACATATTTTACTTTGGGTGGTCCAACTTGTCTACATTTTTGATTTACAAAATAGTGGTTAAGATACTTTAAGACTGTGTGCAATTAACCAATCAGAAGGAAGAAATAGGAGTTACTTCTTTCTCTAGTATAACCGTTCATGGGATTTTCATTAATACATGGACAGCATGATTTTCACCTATCGTGATTCACCTTTCCCCTGCTCTGCCCCCTCCTGTCATTCACTTCTCATATTCATACCAGACATTGGCCTCTCAGAACAGTAGTACTCTAACAGGGACTCAGACACCAAGAGGAGCTATGCAGAAAAGAATTTCACTCCCCATTTCAGAGCTCTCACACCCTGATTCCCAGATCACCATACTGCTGATGCAGGTCCTGCTTAGTGGGGCAGTGGTTATTGAGTTAGATAATGCCTACCACCTCTATTTACTTTTTTCTTGGGAAAAGCTGAGTAGCACAACATAAAGAGATATGAATAGATTGGAATCAACTTATTTTTATGCTAACTCTATGTCTCTTTCTAAAGCTCAGGGCTAACCATATCACAATTCCTTATTCAATCAACTGTAGTGACTCTCAGTTATCTCTGGAATAAAACTTTATTTCATCTTTACATCACCCTTTTTAATGGTGTACATGTGTATGTAAGATTTATAATGCATATTCATTATTTGTATAGGAAATTATGTGTAATGGATATATGCTCAGATTTTTTTTTAACTGATAAGTTGCATGAGAAAAAAAAATGGAGACCACTAGTCTATCTGAGAATTTTCATTTTTCAGCATCATTTTTTCTGGTTTACTTTGTGACAAGCATAATATAGACTAATCTTTTAACTTGGGCTCATTTTCCTTTTAATTTTGCTGAAACAATGGGGCGAGGTGAGAAAATATGTCACTCTTTTACTTTGAATCAGAAGTCTTTGTTGGTTTGTATAGCTACAATAATGCAGTTGAAACAGTTTCTTCTAATGCTTAATTATAGATGCACCAGCAGGTTTTTTTCTTTGACAATTCCACCTTTTATTTTAATGGATTATCTTTTCTCATTTAAACACAGGCGAGGGATAAAAATGATGAAAAAAAAGCTGAACCTCTATACATTAAGCAGACTTCTTTTCATGATTAGCATTTCCCTTTGAAGAACACCCCATACTATGTTGGGGTTGAAATAAATGACAATATTTATTAAGCCACAAAAGAGCTTAGGCAGCTTTGTTATTATGGATGGGGGAAAATATGAAAAAAAGGCAAAGTTAGCGGAAAAAAATCTTTAAAGTAAGCAAAAACTCCATGTCAGTCACAAACATTAAAGCTGGCTGTTTTGAAACTCCAACTGCTAAGCCTTGGGCATGAAACAAGAAAGTGATGAGGTCGGCTGAATGTACCACATACATTTGCTAATGGTTAGCACCTTCCCATAAGTTAAAAATGAGTTCTACATTAAAATGTGTGTGTTTATATGTATACATATAATTACATATGTGTATATATACGTATACATGTATATATGTATATA
>CM053772.1:203956007-203967536 GCA_028658325.1 Potorous gilbertii | reverse complement strand
TCTGAGTGAGGGAGGGCTGTGCAGGTCACCAGCCTCACTTCTCCTCCAGGGTCATCTGAATCCAGTGACTAGATATTCATTAGGATGACTGGAGATGACCCAGGATGAGATAGTTGGGGTTAAGTGACTTGCCCAAGGTCACACAGCTGGTGAGTGTGAAATGTCTGAGATGAGATTTGAACTCAGACCCTCCTGACTCCTGCACTGGTGCTCTATCCACTGCACCACTTAGCTGCCCCTATACACACAGATATATGTATCTATGAAATGAATTAAGCAGGCAGAAATACATAAAGCCCAGATGTATTGAGACCTATGTTGACAAGCAGAGAAATGTGTCTCCAAAACCTTTTACATTAAAAAAGAAAGGAAAAGAAAAAACATACACCCACATCTATCATACTTCACTGAATGCTCGAAGGGGGAGTTAGGGTTTTAACACCTTGCCTTTCCAAAGAGTGAAGAAATGCATTTCCTCTTAATCAAATTCAAGTTTCTGTCCACATAGCATTGTTCTGATCGGGCAGGATTGTCACTGGGTAGTCTATTAATGATGAAGTGGGGGAAGGGGAGAAGGAAAGACTGAATTTCCACCAGTGCAGATGGTCTGATATGACAAATGCAACAATTTGCCAAATAGTTTTGGAGTTATGCACCGAGTGAAAGGGGTCATTAGAGCTATTATCAACGCAGTGTCGCATAATTATTCTCTCTGGGAGACATTCATTTGGGCTGTCATTCTGTAGGGATCTTTAATTAATTTATTTATGGCTATTTATGAAACCATAATTGGTCTAAAGCAGCTGTTGTAAGCTATTGTTATATTTGCTTTTTGAGTTTTGTACCTTAGTCTGGGGAAAGTTCAGAAATGTCATTTCTAGTCAAATGCAGATTCTGGCAAAGCAGTTGCTGACTGTCACAAACCCATTCATACATCTCATTTTCAACTTCTACCCAACCCTCTGCTTCTTAATTCTATCAACTTTATTCTCTAAAATTCTCAGATGCTTTCCACATTTCTTTTTTTTTTTTGGTCTATACTCACTCCTTTGATAATATCTTCCCTATATCCTCTTGCAACTTAATTTTCATTTCTCTTTTCCTTCTTTTCATTATCTTTGATAATCCTGGCAATATCCTTAGCTGCATATGGTAGTAAGCTGACTCTAAAATTAGTTAAATGGGCATATTGAGCCCTGCAGGCACTTACAAGCAGAATCAGATGGCGTTGATTTGGAATCAATAAGCCTTTTAGGGCAAAAGCATTCTTACTCTTTCTTTTTTTACTCTTTTGAAAATTACTTTCGGTATCATTCTCAGAGTTGAGACTGCTGTTAAAACCCTTACTCCCATTCCCAAAATCTTCACATTCAAGAGCTTCGTGTTTTAGACTTAAGGACTCTTAGAGTTAGAAGAGACTTTGGAGGTCATCTTATTCAACTTTCATTCCAATCCAAGGATCAGTAGACAAAATTCCTAAAAGATGGACATTTATTTTTTTGATTCCATAAGTCCAGTCACCAGGTATTTATTAAGCATCTTATATTAAACCAGACACTGTACCAAGAACAAAAATAAAAAAAAAACCCATCCTTCAAGGAAGTTACCTTTCATTGCTTGAGCATTTCCAGTTCAAGTAAGTTCCTCTCACTGAATTATGGTTTTTAGAGCTGGAAGAGTTTTTTGAAAACGTTTTAGTCTAATTCCTTCATTGTCTAGATGAGAAAAATGAAACTGAGTGATGTTAAGTGACTTGCCCAAGGTCAAATAAATAGTACAAGCAGACCTTGGACGTGTGCCTCTGTCTTTAGTCTTCAGATGATTGCACATCATGAAGAAACCATAATTTCCCCTCATGTTATAAATTTCCTTCTTGTAGTGAACCAATAACACTTACCTTCCTGTAACTTTCACACGTTAGTTCAAGTTCTGGTTTCTGGAGAAATGCAGCAAAAATCTATATCTTCTTCTACACGATTGTGCTTTGGATACTTGAAGATTTCTTCTGTTCCCCAGTGTTAAAGATCTACAGCTGCTTGATACAAATCATAATAATGAAAAAAATCATAACTAGCATTTTTATAGCATATTAAAATTTGCAAAGCACTTTCCATTTAATCCTCACAGCAACATTGTGAGGGAGGTGCTATTGTTGCCCCCATTTTACAGATGAAGAAACTGGGGTACAGAGGTTGACCTGGTCAGGGTAACAAAGTAAAGAACTAAAGAAGGATCTGAACTCCAGAGTTTTTGATTACCACTCCTGTGCTTTCACCTGTCATTTCTTACACTTCCTTTTTAGACATTTCCATTACCAAACACAATACTTCTTACATAGTGCGATCAGTGGATGGTATTTGCTTAGTTTATACTTCTCGTATGAATATTTGTCCTCCTGCATTATATTACAGGCCCTTTAGGTCCTCAAATACAGCCCTTTGACAGAATTATTTAATCAAAGGACAGCACTTGAGGATCTAGAGGGCCATATGTGCCCTCAAGGCTGAAGGTTTCCCAATCCTGGATTAGAGTTTGCCTGTTTTCCTTGCAGATAATCTTTCACCTCTGAGTATTTTCTTAGAAACCTAGAAATCTTCCGATTGAGACCAGGTTCTCCACTTGTATGGTTTCAGCCTGTTTTTTGACTGAGTGATGTAATGTTAATATAAGGTTAATTAAGTGAATGATATATGTACTTGATTAAAGTAGATTGTTGACCTCTCAAAAGTTGCTTTCTTTTTAGAAAAGCAGACCTAAGAACCTGTACAGGAGGCCATCCTATGTATGCCAGGGGGCTTGCTATTACAAGTGCCCACATGATCCCCTCTCATTTGTTTTCTCTTTTCTTTAACATTTAATCACAGACCAATGTAAAGAGTATTTGAGACAAATAGGACTCCTCCTTTCCTCCTTTCCCTAGGGTTCCATTGCTTGTCTCTTTGTTTTTGCATGGCTAGTAACTCATATTTCAGATGTGCTCCGTAAAAGTATGAATGGCTTCTATGCAGTGAGAGAATCTGATTTAATAAGATCATGTTAAATAATTATGTGAATGTCATTACCAATAATGAGCTTTGATATCATATTTCAAGAAATAACGAAATAAAATTGTCCAGATCTATTGGAAATAAGGAGTAAAGTAAAAACGGAAGGAATCTTTTGGTTGTGTCCTTCAAGAAAGTAAAATGAAAAAAAAAACTCCAAGCAATGTTACAGTCAAAATGCAGATGTTCTTGTTCAAAGAAACAAATATAGCAAAGATCCAAAGAGCAAAAGAAGGTTCAAGTCCTGAAGTCAAAGTTAGAGTTGTGCAAGATTTAGCAGCCATCACCACTAAAAAGACATGGAGAAATTAGAATATGTTATTCCAAAATGCAAACTTTATAGACTTATAATCAAAATAATACCTAACACAACTGAACTGAATCTTACCTGAGAAATCTTACATGAAATCTTTCATTAAGTAGAGGAATTCCAAGTATCCTTCCAAGTTTTTCCTTAAAACTTGTGTTTTTCTTTGTAGTTTTCATTGCAGGTATTTCAGTCATTCTCTTCTTCTGAGTTTGTATCTGGGTTGTCCTTGTTACCATATCTCTTTATCGTGGGAAATTACTATTTGTTTACTCTTTCTTCTAGCCTTACTTCATTAATTTGAATTTTGTGTTAGGGCAAGGCTTTTTATACTTTCAGAAGAAATTCCTAGACCTTGTTTACTTCAGATTTACATTCACTTGGGTTCTCCTGGGGATAATCCTACATATGAAGTGCTACACTATTTTTAAACTTTTTAAAATTAGATTTTAAGTTTTAAATTGTCTTCTTCCCTCCCCACTTTGCACTAGAGAAGGCCAATGTTTCACACCCACTCTTTCATATAATGTGTGTGTGTATGTAAAACCATACTGTGCCTACTTCTATTTGTCAGTTCTTGATGCAGAAATTGTAGATTCTTTGTAGTTGGGTTGGATATTTATAATATTCAGAACAGTTTAGCTCAGTTATTAGAGTGCTATGTTCTTTAAGGGCACAAGTTACTGACCTTGGTCTAAGGCTAGATGACACAATCATCGGTTTTTCCCTGGTTGGAGCTCCAGTATACTTCTGTTGTAAGACCTCTGTCAGCTAATTGGAAGGCTAAACACATTGGGAAAAACTGAACTGCAGGCTCTCCTTTTGACTGGGGGTTTAATTGGAGGCCTCAGTCCAGGGTCAGATATACACAACTGCTGCTTATTTCTGTTTCTGATTGTGGTCTAGTACACAGGCCAGTGATTTCTCCTTGCCTAGGCACAGCGATAAGGTGGCCACCACTGTTAGCGGGTCTTCTCATTCCACTCTGGATCTGTGATCCAGCTCTGGAGTATCCATGAGAGAGTTATCAGTTGGCTCTTGCTTCTCTTTGTGGCACAATATTTGAGCTGTCTCCATCGAATCTAGGACTGCTTCTTTTCCTAGCAGATAGTTAAAGGCTCCATTTTGGTTTTCATTCTGGCAGTAACTTTGGGATACTTTAATAGATAGACAGATAGACTATCAACCTTTTTTTCTTTACTTAATAGTTTTATTTTCCCAATTCTATATAAAGATAATTTTCAACATTTACTTTTATAAGTTTTCGAGTTCCAAATTTTTTTTCTCCCTCCTTCACTTCCCCCCTCACCAAGAGAGCAAATAATCTGATATAGCCTCTACATGTACAATCATATAAAACATATTTCCTAGTCATGTTGTGAAAGGAGGATCAGAACAAAAAAGGAAAAATCACAAGGAAGAAAAAAAGAAAAGAAAAGAGATTATATTTCAATCTGCATCCAGAATCCATCGTTCTTTCTCTGGATGTGGATGGCATTTTTCATTATGAGTCCTTCAGCACTTTCTTAGATCATTAGATTGCTGAGTAGAGTCAAGCCTTTCAAAGTTGGTCATTGCACAGTGTTGCTGTTATTGTGTACAGTGTTCTCCTGGTCTGCTCACTTCACTCAGCATCGCTTCATGTACGTCTTTCCAGGTTTTTCTGAAGTCTGACTGATAGCACAGTCGTATTCCATTATACTTATACACCAAAACTTATCCCATTTGATGGTTATCCCCTCAATTTCCAATCCTTTGACCATGCAAAAAGAGCTGCTATAAATGTTTTTGTACATGTGGGTTCTTTTCCCATTTTTATGATCTTTTTAGGGTACAGACCTAGTCATGGTATTACTGGATCAAAGTGTATAAGCAGTTTTATAGTCCTTTGGGCATAGTTTTAAATTGCCCTCCAGAATGGTTGAGTTAGTTCACAACTCCACCAGCAACGTGTTAGTGTTCCAACTTTCCCACTTCTCTATTATTTATTATTTTCCTTTTTCTTTGCCATAGTTGACAATATGATAGGCGTTGAAATGGTAGCAATTTGCATTTCTGTAATCAATAGTAATTTTGAGAATTTTTTTTCCTATGGACTATCCACCTTTCTATGATGGGCTGGCCTGGAAAAAATGACTCACTGATATTTTCTTGGTATTTGCTAATCACAGCTTAGGCTGGTGCTCTTTCTTTTGAAATAGTTGTAGAGGAGAGTTGGTCTATTTTTCTTCCTCCTATTTCATTATCTTTTCTCTGTCATAGCACCATCTATTGATAAATCCACGTTGACTCTTAGTAAGCATTCATTGTCATTCCATGGATACGTCATTATTGATTCTAGAATTTTGCCAGCAATTAAAATTGAGTTTATCTGTCAAAATTGTGAAAAAATTACTCTATTTTCCTTATTTAAAATGGGCACGTTTGACAGTTTCTAATTTGCAAGCTCCCCTCTCCAAGAGAACATTAAAATCCCCAACAGCTTGATTTTAGTTTTTAAAGAGTTTTGTTTGTTACTGTTATTTAGCCATTTTCAGTTGTGTCCAACTTTTTGTGAACCCATTTTTTGGGGTTTTCTTGGCAAAGATGCTGGAATGGTTTACCATTTCATTCTTCATCTCATTTTACAAATGAAGAAACTGAGGCAAACTGGGTTAAATGACTTGCCCAGGGTCACACAGCTAGTAAGTGTGTGAGGTCAGATTTGAATACAGGTCTTCTTGCCTCCAGGTCAGGAGCTCTGTCCACTGTGTCACCTAGCTTCCCTTAATGAAATATTACCTCTAACTATAGGGAATTAAGCTGTAGTGTATAAAGTGGCATTTGAGTTGGACTTCTCAGATTTGGTAGGATTTCAATAGGGAGCATGAAGTAGTCATTCAAGACACAGAGAACAGCATGAACAAAAAGAAGGAAATTAAAAAATATATGGCACATACAAAGGTGAAGCGAAAAGTTCAATTTATCTGGAGTATAGAATAGGGGGACAGGGAGGAGGAAAGCTGAAAGAGTAGGATGGCACCAGCTTGGAGATGTTCTAAGCTAGGGAGCACAGAGTTTATTAGTAAGAATTAGTGTGGTGGGAAAAGGGAGCTTTCTTAGTTTCATTTTTTTTTTGTCAGAGAAATAACATAACCACATATATGTAAAGGAATATGAATCTGTCATATATGTGAAAGATGAATTGGAATTATAGGGTGAGATCTGAGATGAGAAAACAACATTCTGGACAGGGTGACAAAAATAACTATTATTAAATGATGGTTTGCAGTTTATCAAGCACTTTGCATCTTTACCTCATTGGAGTCTGGGAGCAGTCTTGTGTAATTAGAAGAGTAGACATTGTCCCCATTGTGTAGATGAGGAAATCGAGATTCAAAGAGGCCAGATGACCTTCTCAGGATGCTGTAAGTAGTGGGGGATAGGACTAGCAGGGTGACTATTGTAGTGCAGGATCTGCAATTCTTTCCCTCTATTGTACTACTGTACATCAGCCTGGTCCAGGCCATTTATTACCCCATTTGTTACCCCAATCCCTGGTCGTCATGCCCCTCTCTCTAGACACTTTGCCGCAGAGTGGGACAGACTATGCTTCCCCTCCCCATCCCTATCTGAGCCTGGCACTTGTATCATGCTGCTAGAGATTATTGGAAGAACAGCTGGGAGGATTAGTTGAGAAGGAAAGGCACTAGCCCCTGTCACTTGTTCCCACATTCAAAGAAATTGACCTTCCTTCCTATTGTGCCTTCCTCTCTTAGGTATAATGGAAACATCATTGAATTTAGAGGTAGAGAACCTGAGCTTAAAATTCTGCCTCTGTTGCACATCACCTTTCTGACTTATGGCAAGTTGTTTTACCCATCTGGGTGTGTAAAACAAAAGTGTTAGACTAGGTTTCTACTGAAAAATAGGTTTTTGTGAAAATGCCACCTGAGGTTTTCCTTTCTACAACCAACTTTCCTTCACTCTCATTCCCTGACGTAGAGGGTCTGGGGAATGTGGAAAGCACTAAATAAATGGCTTTTGGTTGCTTTTTGCTGTAATCTCTGAGCTTCTTTGTCACTTTCCTTCTTCCTTCCAAAATTCAACCTCTAACTCACAATCTTCTCCACTCCAAACCCTGTCTTCTTTGAACTCCTTCTCAGTCCCTCAACTTCTCAACTTTAATGTCATTTGTCTCCAACCTGCCTCAACCACCTACCAGAATGTCCAGTGCATCTGATGCCCTCTCCCTACTCAAGCTCCACTACATTTTTCTCAGAAGGGATAGAATTTCTAACTGTTTCTGCAATTATTAAGTGTCCGAGGTAAGATCTTAACCCAGGTCTTGACTTTTGATCCAATACTCTATTTAAGACACCACACTTCTGCACACTGTGTTAGTTTACCTACTAAAATTCTGAATGGATACCATTAAGGTCAGAGCCTAGAGGACCTGAATTGGACTCCTGGTTCTAGAACTTGAGTGGGTATGTGTGTATGTGCACATGCATGTAAATCCATGAATGTGTATATGTGTGTTGTATGTATGTGTGCTCTATGTGTGTGTTTAACTTTAGCATGTTATTTAATATCTCTGGACTTCAGTTTTCTTATCTGTAAACTGGAGATATTTATTGTGTATTTTTGAGTACTTATTCTTGCAAGTGGATAGTTCTGATCATATCCAGCACAATGACTGGTATATAGTAGGTACTTGGTAAGGTTTTTTGGTTGATTAATTGCTTGTCTTCTCTAGGTCACCAGGCAGAATAAAAGGAGTTGGTTTAAAATCACCTTGAAAGGCTATGTTTCCTTAGAAAAACATTATTATGTGGCAGAAAATGACCTGGTTTAGGAGTCATGAGACGCATACACACACACACACACACACACACACACACACACACACACACACATTTTGCAAAGCAATTGGAGTAAATTGACTTGCCCAGAGCCACATAGCTAGTAAGTGTCAAGTGTCTGAGGCAGATTTGAAATCAGGTCTTCCTGACTCCAGAGTCAATGCTCTCTCTACGGCCCCACCTAGCTTCCCTGAGCATGTATATTTCAATTCTGCCTCTGATATTTAGCAGCTATTTGACTGTGAACAAATTATTCAAACTCTCTGAGTCTCAGAGAGCAAAATAGGGACTATAGATATATACATTCTACATCTATAGAGATCTATAGACATTACCAACTTTAAGGGGTTATTCGGAAGGCTTAATGAGACAATATATGTTAAGCCGCTTTGTAAACCTTAAAATCCTACATAAATGCTAGTTACAATAAAATGAGATGAGGCATATGTATTGCTCTGAAAAAATATGAAAATGGTGTGACTCTTTGTCTTTAATTATGTTTTCTAATAAAGATGTCCAGTTTGCATCATAATATATTTAGTAACAGGACATGAATATTTATTTTGCTTGAGATTTTAGCAGATTTAGCTATTAGCAATTGTAAGCTGAGGCTGAATTTGGGGAATTGATTTAAGAAATTTAAGGATAAGGCAATAAGCCAAATAAGAAAATAAAATAACTGATTAAAAGGAAAATTAAATTTATTACAATGTTATTATTTATTATTATTTTTAACATACGTGATTGACCTTTCTATAAAATCTAAGTATAAATTCTATTTTGCTATCATATTGCAGCCCCTAATTAAACATCTATTTTTCCATCCTTTTTAAAAAATAGAATAGATGAAATAAAAAATCATCAATAATGAAGGAAAGTAGCCCCGATAGCTTTCCTTGTAAGGCTTGCTACCCTGAGAGATCATTCTGTTTATGACCATGATCCTGATAAATTGTATTGCTGTCATTAAAAGGCTGTCATATTTTTTATTAAAAACTCTACATTAAAAAAGTTAGTACATGACTGTAAAAATTTTGTACTATGCTTTAAATTAGTTATGATTTTTATTTTTTTAAATTAAAAACTAAATCAACTTAATTATTTCCTTAAGCCCCACCCCTTTTTTGATACCAAACATAGAATTCCCATGTGAAATAGATTAGAATCAAGTATAAAGTTCTATCTTATTGCTCCCTCACACCCTGTACCTTGCCTTCCAGTTCCAATTTGACCGTCCTGTGTAAGTGACTTACACAGTTACATGGAGAAAACTTTGGTAATAAAAGAATAAGATCTGCCCTCACTTCAGAATACAAGCTAAGATGCTTGCTAAAGAGTAAGAAATGCTGTCCTCTTGTCAATAACATTATATACATATATATATATATGTGTGTGTGTGTGTGTATGTACATATTCATATACAGGTTTTTCATTTTGAAAATTACCATGCTCCCTAGATTCTATCCTATTTTATCACCATATAATTTTATGATAGAAAGTGAAAAATTGAAAAGAAATGTTTGTGGAAATATGGGAAGACATTTTAGTACACAAGGAGTGGGTTCCAAGATTTCCAGGTAATGCAGAATCACAATAAATCACCAGACAGCATGCTATCATGGATAAGACTGTTAGATTTGGAGTCCAGGAAGATTTGTATTCAAATCTCACCTCTGACACTTACTAGCTCTGTAAACCTCACTGGACAAGCCACTTTGTATCTCCACTAAAGTTTTCTTATCTGTAAAATAAAGGGATTTTTACTAAGTGGCCTTTAAGATCACTTCTGGCTCTGAATTTATGATCTGTGATCTTAAAACTAGAAAGGAGTTTTTGAGGTTATGTGATTTTACAGATGAAGAAATTAAAGCAGAAAGAAGTGAAGCCACTTGCCCAGAGGCCATAACAAGTATCCAACACAGTCAACATATCTATGCTTCAGATAATGGTACAGTTAGCTAAAAGTCTTTTAGGCAGACATCTCATTACTAGACTGTGAAACACACAGCAGCATTTCTACTCTTCACACTCAGTAGGCATTCAGTTAAAAAAAATTCCAAATTTAGTTGAATTTCCACTACACATTTGCTAGAAAATATTAGAGTACATCCTTCTTCCAGGATTGCACCAGATTTTTACCAACAAGCTTCATCAGGGAAAAAGAAAACTGGCTATTAAACCAGACAGGGGCTATTGCTTAATGTCAAATACAAAACAGAGAAACAAATAAAAAAAACAACAACAAACTTCTATGTTTTTCCACAGAAGCAGGAGAAAGGAGTCTGTTTAAATGTGACTCAGTCATTTTTAAAAAATCTAAGCTAAAGATATAGTCAAATCAGGCAGACCCAGGGTAACTATTACAACCCTTAGTATTAATATGCCATTTTGTAGGGAAGACTATAATAATTCACATTATGTATCTATTTAAATTCTGTAATTATTTAATATAGTCCATAAATTTGAACCACATGAGTGCACTTTGGAGGACTCTTTATAAGGTATTTCTCAAAATTGTTAACTTTAGTTATTCATA
This sequence comes from Potorous gilbertii, assembly GCA_028658325.1. Taxonomy (NCBI): domain Eukaryota; kingdom Metazoa; phylum Chordata; class Mammalia; order Diprotodontia; family Potoroidae; genus Potorous; species Potorous gilbertii. The sequence goes on along the minus strand of CM053772.1, from coordinate 203,956,805 downwards.
AAATTCAATCTAGTTATATTATCCAAGCATCATTCAGAAGCTGTGAGCTTGATTCTCTCCTTTGAGTTCAGGTGCTTCATCATCATCATCATTACCATCACTAGCATTTATCTAGCATTTACTATGTGCCAGAAACTGTGTGTTTTACAAGTATTTGCTCATTTGACCTTCACAGCAATCTGGGAGGCAAATGCTACTATTACCCCCATTTTACAGATGAGGAAGCTGAAACTCACTTACCAATGACTGAGTTGCCTAGGGTCACAGAGCTAGTAAATATCTTAGGCTAGATTTGAACTCTAGTCTTCTAGACTGAAGGACTCTGTGCTCTATTTACTATATCACCTAAGTACTTATACACATGCTTGTACCTATAAGGTTAACTTCTAAGAGAAAAGATTTCCCCTCCAACATTAACTATTATCTTTCCTCCAACCAAGTAGACACTGTTATAATGCCTGGTTACCAAGAAAGGTTAATATGTATAATTTTCACTCTGGAGTGGAGAACAAAGTTTTTTTCCTGAGTCTGAGAGAAGAATCAGATAATATGGATAATACATTTTCATTCCCTCAAGAAGGCTGATTTCTTGTTCCCCTCTTTAGAGTTCCTCCTTTGTAGAGTCCCTAGTAGACACAACAGAGTTCATGAGAAATCACACAGTCAGTATGAACATACAACATTTCCCAGAAAAATCAAGTTTATCCCATCTTCATGTCTATATATACAATCTGATTCAATTTAACTCTAGAAAATTTTTGAGCACTTTCTATATGCTTTAAATATTACCATGTGTTC
>CM053772.1:203941649-203955507 GCA_028658325.1 Potorous gilbertii | reverse complement strand
GAATATAGGTAATGGGGAATAGAAAGTTATCTGGTCCTACAGGACAAAAGAGAAGATGGGGACAAGAGAAGGGAGGGAAGATAGAAGAGAGGGCAGATTGGTGATAGGGGAAATTAGAATGCTCAGTGTACCAGGGTGGGAGGAGAGGACAAATGGGGAGAAAATTTTGGAACCCAATTTGTGAAAATTAATGTAATAAGTTAAATAAATAAATTTATATTAAAAAAGAAATGAAATTACAGGAAAAAAAATAGATAGACCTGGGATCAGTTAAAAATAACCAAAACAACTGTGCCATCATTTAATAGCTAGAGAATAAATTTCAGTTAACTCTGACCCAACCAATAGTCTCCTTCAGTTGTCAACATGGGTGGGCACAGTTGCCAAAAATTTCACCTCCTCCTTTGTTTTTACTGTGCGTATCTAACACTAGGTCCATATAAAATCTCTCAATGTGATTCACTAAAAATTTAAGTACTTTCTGTGCAGAAGATACTATTCTAGGCCCTATAAATATATTTTTTTAAAAATCAAAATCAAAGTAGTCCCTACAGTGGTGTGTTGGAGTGAGCTAGAATCATTTTTGTTGATGGTTCAATTTTCATTCTGAGCATTTACATTTCAGAAATTGACAAGTGGTACAAATCAAGCCTTGATCTGATGTTCTGTTGGTTGACTAGACTTTAAAAAGTGATGGAAAAAATATTAACCATCAGATTAAAAATATGTGTGTCCTTTGCACATTCTTCACCCTTCTCCTCTTCCCTCCCAAGAGCTGATTGTTAAACATTTACCAGCTCATCACCCTGACACTTAAGGACTTTAGATTCTACTTTACAGAAATAAGTTAGTAAAATGCATTGTGATGAAAGAGAGATTATCAAATGGTATAGGGAGTGGGAATCCAAGTTGAGCAATGAAAGAATCTAAGAATTCTAATTGATTGAGGAGAAAGAGTATTTTCTAGGCATGGCTTATGCAAGGGAATAAAGATAAAATAGAATTTTGAGTTCAGGTAAAAGATACTATGTCATTTGTCTGAAACCTATAGTGGGCAAAGGGAATTAATATGAAATCAATATGAAAAGGTGGGTGGGAACCAGATTATTTAAATACCTTTAAATGCCAACCTGAGTAGGCTATATTTTATCCAAGGGAAATTGAGAACACGAAGATTTTTGAAAAGGAAAGTTACATATTCAAAACTATGTCTTAGAAATATTAATTTGTTAATTGTGTGAAGATTGTATTGAGATGGGACTGTGAAAGAAAAAGAGCTGTGAGATGAAAATTTGAGAGTATGGCAAGACTTAGTAACTTTTTGTGGTGATGGAGGGAAGTAAGTCATATTTATATGAAATAAAAAGTGGTCAGTATATTGGTAGGATTGAAAATGGGATGAGGGGCTGATATTCAAGGGAATCAAATATTGGGAGAAAATTCCAGGGGTAGAAATAAAAAATAATGGTAGAGGATTTGACTTTGGCAAAGAAAATGGCCACTTTTTGGTCAGAAACCAGAGAAAAGAAGGAGAACATATAGAATGTTTTGAAATATAGAATATAGGGAAGGGAACTCAAAGCAATTTGCTTTTATTTTTTTTCAGTAAAATAAAAAGAAAGGTTCTGCTTGAAAGGGAAGGGTGAAAAGGTGGTACAGGGAAAAGAAGAAAAGTTTTCAAATAACCCTTGTGGGGCACATGTTAGAGGGTCAATCTATGAAGAATAAAAAGATTTCTGGGCAAAAGTAATGGCACATTGGAAATAAAAAGCATGAACTGTTAGTGCCCTGGGTGGAATGATTATATGACTTTCTCTAGCAGTGTTCAACAGTAGGAGAGCAGTGCTAGTGAAGGTGAATGGTGGGGTAAACTCAGGTTTTAGATTTTGGTAAGGTGTGAGCAATAGGATGAGAAGGCAAGAGTCTCCAAGGACATGAAGCAGTTTATAGTTAAACCATTCAACCATATGGTCAAAACTGTAAAGGGAGAAAATAAGACCAGAATAGAGGGGATAGACTGAGAGAACAGGAAAAATACAGGAACTGAAAAGTGATAAAGAGTAGGGTGAAGATGAAAATAGTCCATATTTGTATAGCTATTGGAAATTAGGCACACTAATAATGTACTACTGGTAAGAATGTGATTTGGTTTAGTCATTCTGAAAAATAATTTGAAATTAATGAGAAAATGTCATTAAAACATTAATATCCTTTGACCTAGCAATCTTTCCATTGGAGATAGAATCCTAAGGAGGTCAGAAAAAGAAGTCCCTTGTATATAATAATAATATAGTTATTGTATGTATATTATATGTGAGTGTGTGTATACCATTTTGCAGTAACAAAAAAGAAAGTGGAAACAGATTACCCTCAATAGGAGAGTGACTGAATGAACTGTATTATGTGAATGTAATAGAACGTATTTGCACTGTAAGAAATGGCAAATACAGGAATTCAGAGAAACGTGTGAAGATTTGTATAAACTGATAGAGAGTGAAGGTGGATCCAAGAGAAGAAATATACACAGTTATTGAAATAATGTAAATCCAAAGCACTCTTACGATGCATTAAAATCTCAATTAAATGTAATAAAGAATTGCTTGTCTGGGTCATTTGGTTCCAAAGGATCACTCTTTATTGCTCCTCAGTAAAGGAGTTATGGACTACAAGTTCACAATATTGTTGGACTCAGGCACTGGGTAAATTGACTTAACTCTTTTGTTGAAGGAGAGTTTTATGGGGTGAAAGATATATTGGAAGCAAAATTGATGTAAAAGACCAATAAAATTTTAGGACAAGTAAGAAAAGGACAAAGGAGAGGGCAAAAAGTAATGGTCAGAGTGAGCAATTTCAGAAGGCATAGAACAGTTAGTTATGTGTGACAGTGATATCTAAGATGTCACCATACCTGTTGGACTTTAAGCCAAATAAAGATCTGAATGATGGGAAACGTTGGGGGTTTAAAATAGGAGCTGACAGTATTTGATGAGACATCAACGTACGTACTGAAGTACTCAAGTATGAAGACATGGTTTGTTGAAACAGAGAGAAAGACTGGGAACCAGATACTGAAATCCTTGTGAAAGAATTCATCTAGGTGAGTTCCATATCTATTTATTGATTGCGTAGTCTTGCTCCTGAGATCCAGCCTCCCATCATCAACTGCCTTTTAGAGATAATGTTCTAGATTATAGTCATGATGAATACTAATTCAGCCCAATCTCCTGTCCTTTTTGCATTTATATTGAGTCATATAATTCTAGTTTATGTTTATAAGGACAATCCTGAAAAACTGCAATATCTTTAATTAGAGAAAGATGTAATCATGTCCACATTTTGTTGGGCAAGGCAAGAAAAGAGAATGAATTGATAAACATCTGTTATGACAATGAGTTTCTAAAGAGCCTAAAAGTGGAGGGGAACCTGCGGCCTTGAGACCACATGTGACCTTCTAGATGCTCAAGTGCGGCCCTTGGACCGAATCCAAACTTCACAGAACAAATTCCTTTAATAAAAGGATTCGTTCTGAAAATTTGGACTCAATCAAAAGCCTACACCTAAGAACCTTGAAGGCCACATTTGGCCTTGAGACCATAGGTCCCCTCCCCACCCTGGAAGGCTTTTTTCAGTCAACAAAATAGTGTATCATGTTCATAAAATCAGAGGTAAAAGGAATCCTGAAGTGCTAACCTCAGATTTTGTAAATCAGAGAAATCAGAGTCAGAGAAAGAAAACAACTTACCTAGAATCATATAACCAGTTAGTATCACAGGCAAGAATCCAAAGCTTCTTCAACTTTTACTGATAACTTGTCCAGTGCTGCTTGGACTTTTTATTTATCCCAAGAATCTAGGATAATTTAGGTTTTAGACTTAATTTGATCCTAAGGAGAAGTCAAGCTCTGCAAACTTCCAATGGACAAATAAACTGTTGTACTTTTGAAAGTCTAGCAAACAAGATGCAGAAAGTAATTTTGAATAAAGTTCCCCATCTTAAACTAAAGCAGCAGCAACAACAAATAAGCAATACTTACCCCTGTGGGAGTCAAAGAAGTGCCAGGCAGGCTCAAAATTAAAAACAAAGAATGAGAGGGAAAAAAAATTAACAAAAGAACAGCCTGGGCTTCAAACAGATGACATTGTGGTGGGAGGAAAAGTAAATAATAAGGAACAATGAAGCAAGATATATGAAGACTTAGATCATTTAAATGCTAAAAGATGAAAGCCAGTTCAAAGCAGTTCCACAAAAAGAACAGTGACATATCTCCCCCAAAAAGGATATCAAACAATTGCATGTTGCCAAGTATAAAGAATCAAAAGGTAAAGGAGTCTAGGAGAGGATTCTGCATGCAGAATTAAAAATGAATGAGAAGTAATAAGAGAAGAAAAGAACACGAAAATAAAGGTCAGTGTTAAAAAAACAAAGCAAAAGCACCAGCCATGATTAAGTAGGGCAGAAAGGAGTCTAAAAATGTCTAATCTCTACAATATAAAAACTAAGGGAAACACACTAATTATGAGAGAACAAAGGAGAGAGAAAAGCCACAAAGAGCTGGTGTTTATGAAAATGTAAATTATTTCCATTGAGCGTTATTTGATAAAGACCTTTACTTTTGTATCAGAGACTTTGATGGTGGCACTCCCCACATTGCCACACTCTATAGGGGTATTGTGTTCAATGAGTTGTTGGCTAGAATATACAACTGAATTTTTCCAAGATACGATGGATTTGGAGTTGAAAGATCTGTCTTCAAATTCTGCCTTTGCTACTTAGTGAGAACTTGGAAATTCAGTTTTTCTTTTGGGCCTTTGTTTCCTCACCTACAAAATGATAGGAATAGACTTGGCATCCCTAAAGTCTGTGCATGCTAAATCAATGATCCTATAAACAGGAGAATAGGGACCATATATCACCAACATATAACAAATCAATGCCATGGCTCTGCTTGATTTCTGCAGCTGACTCGGAACATAGGACATCATGCATTGAGTTTATATCATAGTCTAATCTTAACCTTGTCCATAAGGATAAGGAATAAGAATATTTCAGTCCAAGACAACTAAGGAGGATCCATGTTGGGATATTAACAAGTATAAGCCACCACTGATAGAACTTAATTCATATTATGGGAAAGGGAGAATACAAGTGTAATGTGCTAAGAGGATCAGACCCTGAACATTTGTTCGTTACCTGGCAGTGATCAAGGAAACATGGGTAGTATAACAGAGTTGTCAGCAGAGAATCTGTTGAAGGGAAGCAAGTTAGTTTGCCCATAGATTTTGAAGAACTGTCTGCTTTCCAATCCCATGTGGTGATGAAAATTTAACATCCAAAATGATCTTATTCTTTGGAGGGTCCATACTGCTAGCAGCTATAGAGTTTCTGGTGGAGACCATAGGTAAAAAGGATACTTTCAGCTGATGCTAAAACATAAAATAAAGCAAATAAAATATACACCTGTAACTCATTACATGATTACAGTGATAAATATATCACCACTACATAAAAGAGAAGGGGCTTCCCCTACATATAAGCCCAGGGCTATACATTGGCAACTTATTTTACTTTCTTAAGATTTTATATATGTGTATTTACAGTTGATTTCTGTAAAAAGTGTGAGACCAGAAAGAAAAAAGACAAGTATCCTCCATTGTAAAATATATCTAATTCTTCATGCTGGAGAGCAGGTCCACAGTACTGAGTGACTCTAAAAATAAGCTGGCCCGCGTGGGACTGTGTTGACCAAAATTCTACTTTGAATCCCTTACTATGTAACCACCATCAGTTCTCTATCCTTCCATTTTCTTTCCTGTTCTCCATCAGTGATAATGTTTTTGCCATCTTCCTAGATTGAAATATCTACATTTGTAGCATATAATCTAATTTCTAACTTTTCTTCACCTATAAAAATTATACTTTTTAATCATCTTCTTTATATTCCTATCTTTTCCTTGCTTTATGATTACAGATTCTTTACAAAGGTCTCTCCTTTTATTCTTTCTACTTTTTCTCAGTCTTCATTCCAGCAATGGGGATCTTCATGAGTGGTATTGGAGATCCCAGTGTCCCCTCTTTCATTTATTTATGGTGCAGGATTTTAGAGACAGTCTACACTGAGAGTAGCATTATCACCAAAATGGGCCCCAACACCTTCAGAAGGGAAAGGGCAGCAATTATGGCAGAAAGAATAGGTCATGGTTGCCAATAACAGATGGGGACAGCAGTAAACCAGTGGAGAGCCAATGCTTCCAAAATGATGATGCACTAGTGTCAGCAAGGAAATAGAGCAGCATTGATACCCCATCTCCATTGGGGACCCCAACCAGGGGAATATGAGAAGTCACAGGAACTATACAAAGGGAAAGAGGAAGAAAGGGAGAGGCTGATGAAGAGGGAGACAGAGGGAAGAAAGGAAAGAAGGAGAAGAAAGAAAAATAAAACTGCCTGCCCCAGACTAAAGCTTTTCTAGCCCACGTCTTGACTAAACAAGTGCTCATTCTTTCTGCTATTTAAAGCCCCCAGATGTATGCTGAGCTTGTTTGGTTAGGAAAAGTATCATGCTATGGTTTCCTTGTTGAGCCACTTAGAATTTGCACTCAGAAAATTAGAGGGTGGAGAAGAGTTTTTTTTTTTTATATATTTTAAAAACCAAATAATTTCTGTCTGTTGTATGAGGTGGGCATATGGATTGCCCTTCCCCATAGTAGTAAAATAAGAAGATAAAATTTATCAAAAGAAAGTATGACAGATTTAGTACCTGATAGGTCAGTGATGACCTTTGAGAGATCATTTTTCTCTAATCGTATGGTTAGAAGTCACATTATAGGTGCTTTCAAAGTAATTGAAATTTCATTCAGTGTGACTTAACAGGGTGACACATAGCTGCTCAAATTTTTTCTTTAAGATCAGGTCTAACCATGTCACCTCCCCCTACTCGATAAATTCCAGTGGCTCCCTACTGCCTTCAAAATAAATATGTACCTCTCATTTTGTCTTTTAAAGCCCTTCACAACCTGGCCCCAGTGTACCTTTCTGATCTCATTATGTTTTTGTGAGAAACAAACCCCCAGCCCAAGCCCCCCATTGTGAGAAGCATGCTCACTTAAACAAAGAACAATATTTGTTTTGCAATCAGGAAAGCTTTCACTAATTTTTATGATCGTTCTCCCTGAATGAACGGGTAGCTCCTGGGGGGGGGGGGTGCTACAATTTGTTCAGACCAAGGCAAGCCCCTTTATACTGTTCCAAATTGAACTTCCCATCACATCATCCACTGGCCAGGTGACTGATAGGCTTTCCCTCAAACAGCTCATCAAGCCTGCACACAAATTCTGACCTTTTACCTGACTATGCTAGGTCACAATTCTGATTAACTGCTGTCATTTAAAAGTGGGAGAAGTTTTAACCCTAAGGAAAGAGAACTCCTTCCTCTATTTCCCATACTGCCCTTCCCTTCTACAGAAACAGCTTAGCCAAACTAATCTTCATATAATGCATATAAGATTCTCCATCTCCCATATTTCTGCTACTGAAGTGGTTTTCCTCCCCATGCCTGGAAAGTCTTTTCCTCTTCACCCCTACTTTTCTCCCATAGAAGAAAACTTCCTCTACCTATGTAGGTGAGCACTGTCTCTGCAGCTTAGAGTCTTAGAGTGTTGCCTGGGTTACTGAGATTTTAAGTGGCATACCTGGGTATATAGTGCTTTGCAAACCTGAAAGTATTGTATGAATGCTAGCTAATGTCATGGCTATTTTTATTGCATAGCAAGGAAGTGTCTAAGGCAGGGAATGAACTCAATAGTGCTCAATCCTCTATACTACCTACTTTTCTCTAATAGGTGAAAGAAGCAGAGAGGCAGATTTAGTTTTGATTGATGTAAGGAAATAATTAAATCAATCCAAAATGACAATGGAATACTTGGAGGGATACTTTGAGGGTCCCTCTCTTACAAGACTTTAAGGAGAGCTTGGAAGGCCACTTTTCAGAGATTTGGTGAAGAACATAATTGTTCAGATAGGGAACTTGACTAGATCACTTCTGATATTCTAAGTAACTGTGAGATTCTGTGATTCCTGAATGGATGGCTGGTGAGAAGCTGAAAAACTTCATGTAAACAAATCTTTCTAGGTGTTTAGTAACAGAAAGAGATTATAGAATGAGGATAATACCTTGAGGATGTGATAAGGTTCTGATAAAGGTTTCCTTTAAGGATAAGAGAGCATGGTACTGTATTTATGGCTAATGACATAGCTAGCTGAATCAGGGAAGTATTAAAACTGATTGTTATATTTTCATTGTGATTATTTCCACCTCAAAAATTGGCAAACATTACATATTTCGGCTTTATTGTTGTGTTTATTGTCTAGACTAAAGAAAGTGATGGGGAAAATGTGAATAATGCAGGTTACAGTTAAAAGTGTGTTCTAGTTTTCAAACAGCCAGTGGTTAAACATTTACCAGCATGTCACTGGACATGGTAGACAGTGAAGAAACAAAGATGAAGGAGACAGAGGAAATCACTGATCCATCAATTTCCACTGAATGACTGGAATCAGGGGAACAAATGAAATGGTTAGCCCCAATGTGGGCAAAGAGGAAGGAGACCAAAGGTAAAGAACTTGGGTGAAGACATATGGAAAGTTTGACCTATAGTAGGAAAAGAGATAAGGAAGGTCCTTACTTCCTTAATATTCTTAGTAAAATGCAAGCTAAAGTACAAGCTACTTAGATGATTTGAGGAAAGAGGATATTTGGAATAGCTACTGTGGGAAGAGTGAGCATGTCTTCTACGTCTATAGGCATTGCCCTCACACATTTAGGAACATCTTCCCTTTTATTGCTTATTGTACTTGCTCCCATTCTCTGATTCTACAGGTTTCTTCCTGGGCTGTATCTTTTCCCATATAGAGATGACTCAGCACTGTTTCTATAAGATATTTATATCTTCCAGAGTTTGCCATAATGCAAAATATTCTGGTTACCCTTTGTGAAGGACTCTGGAAACCAGAGACTCATTATGAGGCCTGGCAGCTCCAATAGATCACCTCCACCTCCATGAGTCCCAATGCCTGCACTTCCGAAGCTCCTACAAATCCAGGTACATTGAAAAAACTCATACTTTTAGGTGCTTCCCAAATAGTTTCCATACAAGCTTCATTTTACTGATGTATCTATTCACTCATTACCAATAACTTGACTCCCTCCTTTGTTTCACTCATAACCAGTGTGTTTGTCCTTCATTGCCAAAGAAGCCAATGTCATCAGCGAGAAATGACATGACTTGCACTTGAATTTGTTTTGAGTGAAGGAGGGCTGTGCAGGTCACCAACCTTACTTCTCCTCCAGAGCCATCTGAATCCACTGACCAGATATTCATAAGGATGACTGGAGATGACCCAGGATGAGGCAATTGGGGTTAAGTGACTCGCCCAAGGTCCCATAGCTAGTGAGTGTCAAGTGTCTGAGGCGAGATTTGAACTCAGGTTCTGCACTGATGCTCTGTCCACTGCACCCCCTAGCTGCCCTGTTATAATCAGTATTATCTTCTTAAAAGAAAAATCTACTTAAGAGCACAGGTCGGATCATGTCATCCCCATACTTAATAAATTCCAGGGGTTCCTTTTCACCTCCGGAATCAAAGACAAGATGCTCTATTTAATGTTCAAAGCGCTTCATAACCAAGTCCTCTTTTACCTTTCCAGTCTTCTTATACTTTTCCTTTCCTCACCCCTATTCTGGCCTCCAACGTATTTTTCAACTCAATGACACTGGCCTACTGGGTGTTCCACAAATAAGACTCTCTATCTCTCATCTTGAGGCATTTCTCTGATTGTTCCCATGCCTGGAATTTTCTCCCTCCTCATCTCTCCCTTCTGGGTTCCTTCAAATCCCAGCTAAAACGCCGTCTTCCCCTGGAGGCTTTTCAATTCCGTTTAATTCTAGTGTTTCCATTATGCTAATTAGTTCCTTAGGGGCAAGAGCTCTCTTTTGCCTTTCTCCATATTACACAATTTGCTTCATGCCTGGCACATAGTAGGTCATAAATAAATGCTTCCTGACTGCTTATAACTGTCTTTGTGCTTTGTCCAGGAATATCAAATCTCTCTCTATTTCAATTATTCAGTTTGCTGCCCTGTCTGGATGTTATCACCATGCCATCAAACCATCCCCAGAGTCAAAGAAATGTATTGAGACTGTCTAAATACCCTTTGGGAATAATTTTGTATGACTTTGTGAATGGTAAGTTTTCTTAGCAGGTTATATTTTGTTTCCCTCATAGTCTTGCCAAGGATTACATTGTCTAACAAATCAATCAGAGATGAATAAATGGGTTGTCTTGAACCTCAGTTCAGTTTTTGAAGGGGCATTCACTTAAAGGATCCACTGGAGTAGGAAAGGCAAGTTTCAGTTAAACGTCTATTTATGTATTTTTCATGCATGTAACCCCATCAAGAGTAAAAGTCATGATTCCTTTACTTTGCTGTATTGTGTCGTGAATGATACAATATTTAGAGAGTCTCAATACATTTCTTTGACTCTGGGGATGATTTGATGGCATGGTGATAACCTCCAGACAGGGCGGTTCATATAGGGTAATCTCCTTTTTCAGGATTTTTTGGATAACTGACTTACTTTCTCATTATCCCCCAATTTCTGCCAAAGTAATCACTATATAAACTTTGTAATTATCAAAAAACAAAACAAACTAATGATAAGGAAAAGATCTCAGATTCTTTCTAGACTAAATTTTACAATAACTGTTTAATGTCAGAGTTCTTTTAAGAGAAAAGTCAAGGTCTATTGCTAGAAGGAAAAATAGTGGTAAAAGCTCAAATTATGTAGCAATATATTTACTTATATAAGTATGCTACTCATAACAACACAGTGAGATTGAACAGTAATCTTAATCCCCACAATAACAGCATAGATTTACAGCTGGATAGCACCTTAGACATCATTTATTCCAATTTCCTGTTTTTCAATGGATCTGAGGCCCAAACAGGTTAAGTTATTTTCCCAAAGTGACACAGAGTGTAAAATAGTAGAACTCAGATTTGAACAATGCACTTCATATGAAATTTGACTTGCCATCCACCATATTACATATTGTTGAGTGACTTGTCTATGGTTACACATCTAGTAAAGATTAGTATTGAGATTGATACCCAAGTCATCAACTCCAAGTCTAGCAATCATTCCATTCTATCATTCTACCATGTTGCAATGAATATAATGAGTAGTGACCTAGAAACATGACCAGCATTGTGCAGAATAAATTCTTAGCCTATTTTGTGAGCAAGTTATACTTTGGAAATATAATTGGGTTTCTTTAAAGACTCTGTAGTGCTGACTAGTAAATTGTAACCAATGCAACATAGGAAGGAAAAACAGAATTAGATGGGTAAGACAGAATTATTCTTTTGAATCCAATTAAGCCCTTTGGAATATTAAAACTCAATCTTCATACTCCTATTTAATACTTAACAAAAAAAAAGTATTTAAAGTTTTACAGATCAGGACTCTGGGGCACAGAATTTTACATGTATGCTGGAAATAGCTCTGAATTTGTAATCTGAGGATCAACTCGGGTTTAAATCCTGGTTCTGCCACTTGCTATCTTTGTGGCTTTGAGAAAATCACTTCCCTCTTTAGGGCTTCAATTTGGTCATCTCTAAACCTGAAAGGAATGGATTAGGTGATCTCTAAGGTCAGCCTCTTTCAGCTCCAAAATTTTATTCTATGATCCATGATTCTGACATGAACTATAAAGGTGCCTTACCTAAAAAGGAGTTCATTGAAAGTGTGAGTATGAATGTGTGAGTGACTGTGTGTGTGTGTGTGTGTGTGTGTGTATGTGTTCAGTTGAGGTGCCTTGTTTTATAAGAAGTAATGTTTTAGAGAAGAATATAAAAACTCTTTACTTGGAAGAACATAATATATTTAATAAAACATAAAAGCATTTGGGTTGGGCCTGGAGAAATAATTTGGGGATATTTTTTTCTTAGAAATGGCCAGACACATTTATAAATAAACTATCCTTGAACGTGAGAGAACTGATTTATTAATAATCAATGATATGAGGAGATCCAGAGTTCCCTGTTTTTCTAAAGCATCTCTTTAAAACTCAATCTCTGAAGGCTGAATTGACTTTCTCCTCAATTGTAGTCAGACCCTACCCAACCTTATAAGAAATTCAATCTAAAGTAGGAAAGCCTATTATGTTCCATACACGCAGGTTTGGGTGAGGCAAATTCTTTGGTTAGACTATCCAAAGTTGGGGTGGGTCATTCTCTCATCCTTTAATTGGAGGAAGCCTACTACTCATTATAACATTCATTTTCTTATTACTTTTAACCAGAGTTGATAGCCAACCTCTCAAATGCCCACTTTGCCAAAGGCTTATAAGCCATGAGCCTACCATCATGAGGGTTTTTTTGGCATTCAAAAGTTCCACTGATACCTTTTATTAAAATTCTAGCATTATTAATAAAATAACGAGTTATCTCAAACTTATATCTCTCCAACTTTTTAAATATTACAAACCTCAGATGATTTGGTTGGTATCTAAAAGCACATGGTAGAGAAACTGAACCAGTGAGATGTTAAGAGAGAAATTCTTATCTAATTTATGCCCAATTGCAAGTTTACAATTATAATAATGCCTTTGACTTACATTATATGTGTATGTGTTTTAATTCTGCCATATAACATTCACGAAGGCAGTGTAGCATAGTAGAGTCTCTGGCCCCCGAGACCAGAAGACTTGGATTCAGAATGCACCCTTGAAACACACTGGCTGCCTAACTTTGGGCAAATAATTTGACCAGTCAGTGTCACAGGAAACATTTTCAGGGTATAAACTGCCAAGCTATTTCTAATCTGCATTAATGGAAACTGCTTCTTTACTGGAAGCTATTCATACCAATGAAATAAAAGTTATTTTATCAACGACTGAAAAATATAGTCTTATTTATTACCTGAGTCTCTGTATTATAGTCCTAATAAGCATCACACAGATTTCAAATGTCATTCTATTAGCAACAATCAGTGTAAAGGAAATTCTGATGTCATTACAATATCCCTAAGTAATCTTTTCTCCCATTAATTCTGCTTAAACAAGATTCAAATGTTTCATTATTTTATCTGTGTTTTATTAAAGACTTTTCTTGGATGTTCATGAATTACATTAGCAATGTTCTAATATATTAGTAAACATTAAATTCATTAATATGCTAGCAAAATGACTAATATAAAACAAGAATAGCTCATAGAAAATGGGTCTCATATCACTCTGTCTTTCTGTCACATTAGCAACTTTCATTATGCTAAGGGAAAAAACTAATTATTTGTATCTCACTTTAGAATATCATAGAGGTGACAGCTTTCAGTTTGTCACAAACTTTCTTAATACAAGGAACCTTGTTTAATTTTTGATGCATATGGAAATAAGACAATAAGTGAATTATTGTCTAATTATATTCTTTTTATTTTCTTTTGCACAAAAAATTTTTTTCTGAAAGGTAACTCTTCCCTAATATATGAATATGTGTGTATATAGACAAACACACACTAAGAAATACCTTCTTACAATGTATGCATATATGTAGTAAGAAATGCCACAAATATGTGCTTGTGTGTGTGTAAGAAGTGCCCCCCACATATACCTAGGTATGTGTGTATATACACGTATACACACATACACACATACCTATGTATAATTAATATATATATATATATATATATATATATGTATACACACACACACACTTTTTTTTCTGTTCATCTTCTATAATTTCCTATTTCTGCTTTGGAACTTATATGTAAATGTTTTTTCTGAAAGATGTTATTGTTTTATTG
>CM053772.1:203892839-203932224 GCA_028658325.1 Potorous gilbertii | reverse complement strand
TTCTATACATACATTCCCATTAAACACATTTTCATATTAGTTATGTTGCATAGAAGAATTAAAATGAATGGGAGAAATCATGAGAAAAACAAATAAACAAACACAAAGCAAAACAAAACAAAAGAGAAAATAGTCTGCTTCATTTTGAGTTCCAACTCCACAGTTCTTTCTCTGGATATGGATGGCATTTTGCATCATGAGTCCTTTGGAAATGTTTTAGGTCCTTGCATTGCTGTAAAGGGCTAAGTCTACCAAAAACAGTCCTTGCACACTGTGGTTGTTACTGTATATAATGTTCTCCTGGCTCTGCTGACTTCACTCAGCATCGCTTCATGTAAGTCTTTCCAGGTTTTTCTGAAGTCTTCCTGTTCATCATTTTTTATAGTACAATAGTATTCCATTACATTCATATACTATAATCTATTCAGCCATTCCCCAATTAATGGGTATTCCCTTAATTTCTGTTCTTGGTCACCACAAAAAGCTCTGCTATAAATATTTTTGTATATGTGGATCCTTTTCCCATTCTTATGAGCTCTTTCCTAGCAGTATTGCTTGGTCAAAGGGTATGCAAATTTTTATAGCCCTTTGAGCCTATATAGTTCCAAACTGCTCTCCAGAATGGTTGGATCAACTCACAGCTCCACCAACAAGAACTAGTGTTCCAACTCTGCTACATCTTCTCCAGCATGGATCATTGTCCTGTTTTGTCATATTAGCCAATCTTATAGATGTGATGTGGCACCTCAGAATTGTTTTGATTTACATATCTCTAACTGATAGTGATTTAGAGCATTTTTTCATATGGTTATAGATAGCTTTAATTTCTTCCTCTGAAAACTGCCTATTCCTATCCTTTGACTTTTTATCAATTGAGGAATGTAATGCCAGCATTGTAACATCTCTTAGAACAAAAAATACCATGACTGTGGGCTCGGGCATACATGTTCTTTTAGAAGAGGAGGGGTCAGAAGCATAGCAATAGATTTTGATTTGTTGACAATTACTGAGAAAATTAATATTACAATGAAGGACTGAACCTAAAATTTGATTATGTCATCAACTTTTAAATTGTATTCCCAAACCTATCCCCAGCCTTGGGAAATGTATTCAAAGAATTTATGTCTCACCCTAGCCTGGGCAGCACTCAATGGCTGCTCCACCTAGATGGGTTCTAGATAAAGTAAAAGGTTAGCTCAACCTTCAGAGACTGAACTTTTAAAATGAGAACTTTAGTAAAAAGGAAGAGCTCTAGATTTCCCCAGAGCATTGGTTATTAATAATAATTTCTTTTAGTTTGTAGTAATTATCTTAAAAAGTCAAATTTTTCAAAATTTCTCCTTCCTAACTTTACTCCCAAACTTCTCCTTAACTTTACTCATTTGTATGTATAGGTAAAAATAACATTGAAATCCAAAGACTGATTTCGATATTTGACTAAATTATTTATTCACTACAGTACTCAGGAAGTTGAGGTCTCCCAGTCTATATAGGTTTATCATCATCATGTAATTATGGACTTGTAGTTGGATTGTCAAACTAATGCCTTGAGAAAACAATGATTTTCTTGAAGTATTGTATTTATACATATTAAATACAGCATTATATTTAAGAAAAAAAGACCTGTGATAGTCATGGGACAAAGTCAGAAAACCATGGATCTTGAGGTAAAAATGACTGCAGAGGTCATGTTGTCCAATCTCCTCATTTCACAGATAGGGAAACTGAGGCCCAGAGAAGGTGAGCGTGTTGCCCAGGAGACTTGACTGTGATCTGAGGTTTCAGGTGAACTGGCCTTGACTAACTAGTTATGTAAACATGTCAAGATGCATAAATCTTCCAGACCTTAACTTTCTCATCTATCAAAAAAGTAAGCAGGACTATTTTAGAGCTGTAACTAGGGCAGGGCAGGTCCCTTATGCCATGGTGCTCAATTTAAAGGAGTAGCATTCGCCTTCCTTTCTCAGCAAAGAAACAACAGAATTTAATATGGTTCCCTTCTAGCTGCATATTCAACATCCAGTACTCCCAACTTAGATCCTATCTTTTACTTGAAGCCTCTCCTGATATTGTTTCACTAACCCAGGGTGGGGTGGTGGGGGTGGGAGAAGGGCACATTCACTTCTGGTACCAAGTACTTGCCCTAGAGTGGACCTGGCAGAGCCTGTTCTGGGGACAAGTGGGGAGCTTGGGGAGGTACACTGTCAAACCAAAACCTAAGAGTCCTAAGATGAACTGAGAGTTGACAGAAATCTCCCATGGCAAAAGTTAGCTTGATCTTGATTTTTGATCAGTGGTGCTGTGGATAGAGTGCTGGGCCTGGAGAAAGACTCATCTTTGTTAGTTCAAATCTGGCCTCAGACATGAGGAAGTCACCTAGCCTTGTTTGCCTTAGTTTCCTCATCTGTAAAATGAGCTGGAGAAAAAAATGGCAAAAAATTCCATTATCTTTGTGAAGAAAAACACAAATGGTGGCACAACCGAACAACTTCCCAAAACCCTCATTTTTAGTGCCTTCCTTCCCTCCGTTAATTATTTCTGATTTATCTTGCATGTATCTTGCACTGTATGTATTTATTTGTTGTCTCCATTTTATTCTAAGTTCCTTGAGGGCAGGGATTGTCTTTTGCCAAATTCTGTATTTCCAGAATTTAGCAAAGTACCTAGCATCTAGTAGGTACTTAATAAATGTTAACTGATTCATAGCAAACAAACAAAAAAACCCCATGGAAATGATTTCCTCTTCTGTCTGGTAGAATATTCTACATAGCATGTAGTATATGAGAAATGAGGTACAAATTCTGAATCATAGAAGCAGAAAGGACCCCAAGAGGTCATATAATCCATTCCCCTGCTGCTTGACAATGCTAAACCTACCTTATTCCTGGATTATTGCCTATCTGGCCCAGGATTAACTCTCCTTAGAGAAGATTTTGTAATCCCTCTTGGCTACAGTAGTTAGTTTTAATGATTTTCATTTCTTCAGACACATATGGGTTTCTAAACTCAGAGGCATTGCTAATTAGGCAAGAGATGAGAATTCTTTAGAAAGAAAGGAGGCTCTTTCTTTTCCTCACTGCTGACCTAGAATTAGAAGGGCTGTTTAAAACATATTGGCAGTTCAGAGCAAAATATGTTCTCCTTGTGTTCTTTCCCTCCTCTCTCCCTTGATTCACAGGGGAGATTAGCGTTAAAAACCCAGCATATTTTCTAATTCAAATGGCAAAATACACACCTGAAGGAAAAAGAGGACGTTCATAACCCTGTGTTCCTACAGAATAAATGAGAGAAAAAGAGAGTTGTTGAGAGGGAAAGAAAGAAATTAATATGTACTGCTGTAGCAGCTGAAAAGTTTTCCTCAGAAAGGGCTGCTTGTAGGACAGCTATATAATATGATAGATATAATATGATCTGGCTTGATCCTGAAAAGTAAAAATGTATAGCATAGCATTAGGCAGGAAGAAAGAAAAGGAAGAGGTCAAAAAATTCTTTCCTTCCCCCTTTCTTTCCTTCCCTTCATGTGCCTACAGAAATAAATGTGTGTGTACATCTGTGTAGTCAAACAAAAGGAGATATAATAATTTTTTAAAGTGTGTACATTTATACATATACATTCAGATCCATTCACTTTGTGGCTGGCTGCCAATTGCAGGCATATCAAAATACTTTCTCCTAGACTGTTTGGTAAGAAGGAAAGGATAAACAAGTAAATTGAACTAGAAAAAAATAGGGCAGTTTCTCTTTCCAGGGTTCCCTAATGATTTGCTGGGTATACTTTCTTTCTTTGTTCTTACTTTTCTCTACTGAAAATATACATAGTCAGCTCTTATTTTATTTTTTTTAGATTGTGTAAGAATAGGTTTTATAGAATTTTCCTTAACGTCTGGAGATGGCAATAAAAATGAAGCCTTTGGAGTGAAATTACTCATTGTAGCCATAGGACCTATGTGAGGAGTATGTTCAGAGGGACAAGTAGGAATTCTTGTGCTTGAAGTAGATTCATTTGATGGGGTATGGTACCAAGAGACATTGTAACGTTGTGACTGTACTAGTATGCAGGGCAGCTTGGTTCCCAGAGAATCCAGCTTATGCCCTGCCTTGGGTTTGGTGGGAAGAGGCTGACCTAGGAGAGGAACATCTTGATTGGATTCTGAGGGTTGTAGCTCTGGGGCTGCACTATGACCTAGGTGAGAAAGGCAAAACACATAAAGAATGCATTTGACATGAGAAGGAAAGACACAGCCCCATATCAGAGCATTATCATCCATGCCATCCTAATTATAGCTCAAAATATGTTCATTTTTAAATATAGATAAATAACAGGTAAAAGGCAGCATGCATAATGAATGAAATCAAAAAGAACTAGTTTCCATCTGAAACACATATTTGTTACATGACCAAGAACAAGTTACCATAACTTCTCTTTGCCAAGATGGTTTTCTAGGACTGTAGTACTGAGGGATTGTCCATATGTATCCATGAAAGAAGTTTCCACAGTATCTACACCAATAAAATCACAAGTCTGAATCACAGTAACAAAATCCCAAGGGTCTCTGCTTCCCATATACTTGTATGTCTTTATGAGATATCCTAAAATATCATTTGGGACTGCAGAAATTTTTTTGCCTGTTTCATAAATCTAATTAAACTCCAACTGTGGTCTTTAATTACTATATTAATAGACTTAAAACTGATTCTGAAATTCCATGTTGGGTTATAAGCTCCACAGACCTGCATTTCCTTTCTTAAACTCCTAGTGATAGTGTCAGTGTTGGATAATGTTAGGTTGACTATGTCTCTCCTAGTGTCAGAGTACCCTAAAAATTATCCATGTTTCAGTTCTCACTCTTTTAGTTGTTAGAGATCAGGAAAGTACTCGAATTAATTTTATCAATAGAAGAAATCTGTGGATTGACTAAATGAAAATTCCAGCTGCTTTTACTTTCTGACAGTGAAAATAATAGAATAAAGTGAAATAAACTTGCCAATGAAAAGACTCAATGTTCCTCCTGTCTAAGATCTAATGCAATTTGCCATTCTGCCAGCATATCCAATGTCAAGAGTCCTTCTCAGAGATAGGAGTGACACTCTCGTGATTTAATTAACGTGCTGCTCACTATTACAGCTGTGGCTTATTATAGCCTAGAGAAATAGGCAAGAGATGACAATACAGATAGACTTCTATCACTTGTTGAAATATATACAATAGTCATGGTGATGAAGAAAGCACATGGATGCAGTGTGGCTGCTGCAAAGATACTCCACAATGTCTAGTTGCTTAAAGGTAAAATACTGCTGCATGAGTTATCACGCCAACTTTGCCAAGATATGAAACACTGAAGAAATACCACAGCACTTAAGAGATGGGGAAGGAGGATTCAATATTGTTTTCTCACAGTTCCTTAAGCTATTATTTTTGATTTTGGCTTATCTTTGTATTCCCCAGTGCTTAGTACAGTACTCAGCACACAGTATAGATCTAATAAATGCTAGTTGACTGACTTAAATTACAGAACCTTTTCATATAAACATAAATCTTAGAGTTGCAGAGGACAATGGGAAGTCAATTATGGTCTATAGACTTTAGAAAAGACATGAATCACAACTCAACTCTAACCTATACCATACCTGGAAAAGTATCCTCTTTACTGAAAGTAAATGTGAACAAGTACTGATCAAGCCTTTGCTTGAAAACCTTCATAATGGGGAATCTGTTCCTCTACAAATCATTTATTTCATTTTGGTATAGCTTTTGTTGTCCCTTCTTGGTATTCATACCAACTGATTAATTTAAATCAGGGAACACCTTGGATGGATCTGGTAAGTGAACATAAAAATCCCTCAACCTTTCAGAGATATCAGTATCCCTAAGGGGAAATGTAGTATTATCTTCTCTAGAAACCTAATCTTCAGTTTGGGAGAATGAACTCAGAAAATATACCTGTATAAAGCTTTAAATTTGCTGCTTTGTAACTTCCATCCATTGTTCGTAGTTCCATGTTTTTGGACTAAATGGAATAAGCCTAATTCTTTTTCCATGTAATGTATTAAAATAAAACTTCTATGTAGTGATCACACTGACCTTAACATTATCTCTCCAGGAAAGGTATTCTTGGTTCTTTCAGCCATACTTTACTTGATTTCCTAGATATCTTACCTATATTCTTGTTACCCAGACCTGAAACCATATCCCAGATATCTTAACTCACTTACCTCCTTCTTTCTTACTGGGTGGTCGTTTCAATCACTCCATATATCTAAGCCTGGAACTAGCCATTATTTACTTCACTCCCTAGTCATTTTCTCCACAACAGTCTTGTCACTGCATGGGCATGCTCCACTTCCGCACACTCTTTCAGATTTTGGGTATATAATCAAATCAAATCTGTTATTGTTCCTAGAAGGATATATCAAATTTCTCCCTCATTGGTCTACTAGCCAACTCTATAACTTTCCAAATCAAAATATCTCTTTCTAACCTTCATTCCTCTTTATGTATTTGCCCAGCCTTCATTAGAATGTAAGTTCTTTGAGGGTAGAGACAAATAATGTATTTCTATCTCTGATGCTCAACACATAGCAGGATGTTAATTTTTTTCAGTCACTCCTTCATTCCTTTATTTTGGCGAAACAAGGCACCATTGAGGTTCCCAAATACTATTGCATTATTTTTATTTCTGTCATAATTTAAATTACTTTTCCTTTAAATGTTTTACCATGTAGTACGTGCATATTGTTTAGCTATTATCTCATTATCTAAGTTGCCTTTAAACATATTGTAATTTCCTATTTTTTCTCTTTTAGTCATCCTTATCTATAGTGCTTTCTCTATAACCATGAGTTTCTACCCCTACTTCCTTGACTTAACTTAAAACATAATATATGCTATTCCATCTTTTAATTTAACTCCATACACCTTTTGATGATTCAGTTGTGTTCCTTGTAAGCAAATTGTTGAATTCTACTATCCTGTTTTTGCTTTGTAGGTGAGTTCATCCCATCCACTTTCATGATTATAACACTGATAATCTGTAATTGGATCTATCTGCTTTTATTCCATTGTCCCTCTTTTTTCATCTTGCTCAAATATTACTTTTTTTCCATTTCTTTTCTTACTTTTAGCATTCCTGTTTATATCATCCTCCAAAGTTCATTTATTTTGCTTTTCATTATTCTTTCCCCAACTCTATTCTCCCTCTTAAATCTCCTTCTTCCTGTCTTACATATCTTCCTATTGAGTTTTCTGTATTATTTGTCTGTAGGTATATGTGTACAACACTCCTTTGTCCATTTCATGTAAGAATGAAGTTCATGCATTGCCTCCTATTTCTATTTTCTTGAACCAAGTTGAATTGATTGGTGATTCCTCCAATTTTGAATAATCTTCTTAAGTACTCAGATGATAAGAAGTAGTTAATTCCTCCCCATTCTTCCTCATTTCTTCCTCAGTGCATTCCTTGTTCTCTCCCCCCCTCCCGCCCCCCGCCCCCAATTAAGACCTATCAAAACTGCATAATAGATGTAAGCCATCTATCTTATTTAATTCCCTACACAACTCTGGAAGACATTAGAATTTTGTAGGGATGATTGACTTCATTGTTTTGAAGAATATAAATATTGCTTTAATTTTCAGCCCTTTTCAAAATATTAAATGTATTTATTTTTTGAATTTTATCTTGCCTTTTGTGCTTATGCTTTATGGTTCTATTAAAGTCTTTTTTTTTAAATTAGAAATGCAGAAAGTTCTTTATTCCATTAAAGGTCCATGCTTGTCCTGTAGAATCCTAATTTCAATATAAGTGATTCTTGGTCCTAAGCTTCTATCTTTTGCCTTGGATAAGGTGTTTCAAAACGTTCTCTCCTCTGTAGCAGTTGCCACCAAGTTTCATGTGATTCTTACTATGGATTGGTTACGATTGAACTTGTGCTTTTTTGTTTCTTTGCTTCTTGAAGTATTTTCTCCTTTGATTTGCAAGCTTTGGATTTTGGCTATGATATTCCCAGGAGTTACCAGTTTTGGGTTTCTTTCAGAAGGTGATTATGAATTCTTTATATTTTCTTTTTTTGCCTCATGGCTCTAAAAGACCAGTCCAGTTTTCATTTCTGATTTTTTTATTCCTGGAACACAAGAAATACAGGGTCATGATTTTTAAGGAGTCTTATGATTCTCAAATTTTCTCTTTCAACCTGTTTTCCAGCTGGTTATTTTTGACATGAGTTTCTTCTTCTTGAAAAAAAAAACCAGCACTTTTGGTCAAATATTTTTTTTTTCTCACTGAGTTACTGATTTATGTTTGGTATATTTTAATTTTCAAGGACTTTGCTTCATAGGTAAGATTTTCCAACTTTAGTTCTAAGAAAATTCTCCTTCCAATATTTTCTTTTTCTATCCTAGCTCTTTTGCCCCACAGTTTTTATTTTTTTACTTCATTTTTCCAGATTCTCCTATTATCATTGTATATAACCACATTTCCCCTCCCTGAGATTCTGCTTGTACTTGTTTTGAAGATACTTTCTTCTTCTAGCTTTACCTCTAGGCAAATCAATTCACATAATATCTTCATAATTTGCAATGCCTTTTGCTTACTCATAAAATCCAGCCTCAATTTCTGGTTTAGGATGGATCCAATTTCAGGCTCTACTCCATCCCATATTTTTGAATGGGCTGATCGTGCCCTGCTTGTTTCTGACCTCATTTTTATGACTTCTTTCTGCTGGTTTCCATCTCCTAAATGTGTCTATGTCAAGAGTACTGGTAGGTTTTGTTCTCTTAGATTGTCGTGGGTTAGAGGATTATAGTCCAGAGCCTCCCTTTGAGAACCCCCCTTCAAAATACTGCAAGAAAGAAAGACAGCAAATGAGAGAGTGAGAGAGACAGAGACAAAGAGATTAATTTGTGACATGCAGGAGAAGCCATGGTATCTTAGCCAATGGTTCCTGTTTCATATATAAATGAGTCCCTCATGATGGATCAGTAGCCTCAGACTGGCTTCCAAGGGGGTCTGGCTGAATTTCTCTTCTACATGGAGAATACTACCAGGGAAACTGTTTCTGGTCTCATCTGTCCTAAGCTTTGGAAGTGGTCAGTACTGGGAATGGGATATTGACATTCACCATGAGAATTTGATGCAAATAGTACTTGCATGCTGGGCTTTGGTCATTTAAGTGAATACACAGGAACTAAGCAAGCTCCCTCCTCTCCATCCTCATGTAACAGTTATATTAGAGACCTCTGACAAAAGGAGACAATGATAGCAAAAGGAAAGCAGGGGAGGAGTATCCTAATATAGTGGAAATCACACTAGATTTCAGATGGCCAGATCATTTCATACCCCTTTCCTCTATCCTTGAGCCAACCCAGATTCGATCCGCTTTGACCTGCACATAGACTATGCAAACACATTTGTATCTGCTTCTTGTTCAGCCCAGATACTTAACTTTCCTTTTCCTGCACAAAAAGAGTCAGTCCTAATTTTGCTTCTATTTCTTATTTAAAGGAAAGTAATGGTTTGACCAGGAAAGACAAAAAAATTAAGTTGTTTATTTAGGGAGGAATAGAAACTGAGGATGAAGCAACATGTTAGGACCCAATAACCTTCAACAAATTCGGGTAAATCTAGAATCATAAAAGAACAGGTGGTTGTGATGGTTGAATCCTGGCAATGACCCTTGATCATAGACCAACAAAGGATTTCAGGAGGACAACTATCTTGATTTTCAGAAAACAGATGAAGGAGAAGTCTACCAATAGTAGACTAGTATGGTTTCTTTTCCTCACAAAATTTTCAATCATAATATAAAAAAAGAAAGCAGGGAAGAGGGTATTGAAAGAGGGAACTGGGGACCTCCCAAAACAGCAAGACTTTAGTTAGAATACATTATACCATACAGAACTTCTTGACTTTGTTTACATTATAGTGAACTTGTACATCAGAGAAATGTTGTAGCCATAATATTCTTCAAACTTGTCGAAACTTTTCATGCTATTCTTGTGGACAAATGGAAGGATATGGACCATGGGATAGTATAGCTTGGTAGCTCTGGAAATGGTTGAATGATCAGACAAAAAGAATGGATGTGAATTATCCAATAGCAGGAGGAAAAAATCTAGTAAGGTGCCACAAGAATATGTCCTTTGTTCTCCTGTGCAGTTCAATAGTTGTGTGCTGAAAGTATTGATGGTATACTTGTAAAATTTGAAGGTGACACAAAGATTGGAAGATTAACTAACATTGGATTACACCATCAAAATCCAAAAATGCCTCAACAGATTGAGACAATCAACTGAATTGGATCTGATGGAATTGAATAGAAACAAATTAAAGGAGAATTTAAGCTTAATTTGAGTCAGGACCGTGCCATAGTAGCCCAAAACAATAGCAATAAGAATACTAAGGCTATCCTAGTTGCAACATCATCTCATCATCATCATCATCATCATCATCACCATTACTAGGTTTTATACAGTACTTTAAGAATTGCAAACCACTTTAAAAGGATTATCTCACTTGATCCCCACATAAACCCTGGGAGGTAGTACTAGTATTACCCCCATTTTATAGAAGAAATTTAAGCAGCAAAAATCAAGTGACTCTTACCCTGAGTCACACAACTATGAACTCAAGTCTTCCTAACAACAGACCTAGCACTCTATTCACCTGGCTCTCTACATAAAGAAATATATAATGTCTATACATGGAAGCTAACATTTTCATTATGCTCCACTCTGGTCAGATCAAATATTGAATGCTGCATTCAATTATAGGCATCCCACAGGGGCAGAATTGATTCTGCTGGTCCTGGATAAGAATGCATGTGTGAGGTTTATGATGGGTGAGTTCAGAAGAAAACACTAACCGACTTAAGCTGCTCACAGAGTTATCCTTCCTTATAGCCACTCAGTTACTGAGTGTCAGAGGCAAAATTTAAACCCAAATATTCTGACTAACCAAAAACACACAGAAAAATCTCACAGTCTGTATGAGTTGCCAGCCATGAATATTCTGGTGCAATTTTGAATCATGAAATACAACAGACTCACCACATGGAAGACAGAACCAAAACATTTATTCAGATACCAGAAAGCCAAATCCATCATATTAATAAAAATCTATACACAATAACAATGTAGAGGATAATATCACTCCACAAGCCTTTCCCCCAATAGGCTTCCCACAAACCAGGTCTTTTAAACAAATCACAAACAAGCTCTCTCACTCATGTCAGCCAGCCAGTCTGCTTATCTGCATCCTTCCCAGCTCTGACTAGACTCTGACCAATTTCCTCTCATCTCTGCTCCAGCTCCGCCTCTTTCTGTTCCACTCTTGCTGCTCCATTCCTTCCTGTACCATGTGACTTGACTCAAGGGACTCAGGCTTCCATGAGACCAGGCAGGCCACATGGGCCTATTAATGAATGGGAAAGATCTTCCCATTTACATTACCATTAGAGTTAGAAGGGACCTCAGAGGCCATTTATTAAGTCAAATATGTACTTGACTTCCTTCTATAACATTCTCATTAAAGAGCCATTCTGCCTTTGAATGAAGACTTCCAAATGCAGGATAACTCAATACTATCTGAGGCATCTTATTTCACTTTGGGACAACTTAGCTAATTGCAAAATTTTGGTTCCCTCCACCCCCACATCAAGGTATAGCCTATGGGCCATGTATTTACCCCTCCCATTACCTGATCTGGGGGAGAAGGCTCTCTCAAAAGTGATCTCAAGTTAGTTTAGCCTCACCTAGGCATCTTTCTGGTACTCTAAATTGGTAGGTAAATTTCCAATGTCCTTTGGTAGAAGGAATTTCAACATGGGAAGTTCCCAGTGAAAATGGAACCACAAGTTGACACTAAGCAATGTTTGATGCTAAGATAAAAGGAGACAAGTTAGAGACTGAAATGTAGAAAAGAGTAAACAACATAAATACTTCTGTTTTTCAGAATGCCTTGAAGTGCTGTATCAAAATAAGCTACTGTTTTTTCTTCTGTTTCAGTGAGAAAAGGTTTTCCAAATAGGCCATAGGTGATAAAAGATTTTATGTTTTAGCAAGAAAAAATATTAAGTACTAAGCAATGAAGAAGAAAGGAGAGTGTTCAAATAAAATAAAAACAGAAAATATTAAATATATTTCACATTTGCTGCAATTTTGGTTAAATAGTATCATGAACTATCACAAACAGTTATCTTCCAAATTTATGACCAAAATTGTTATCTGTGCAATTAAGTTCATTGAGAGTAAATTTATCTTTGTATGTCTGGTATCTAGGATAATGTCTTGCATATAGTAGGTACTTAATAGATGCTTTTTGAATTGAATGGACTGTGAGAGTTTAAAATTATTGATATTTTTGTGCATTGTGAACATGCAACTTAGAAGACATTCTCATCAATAAAGAGGTTCCATGGTCCATATAAACAACATTTCCTATATTTATAAGTTATAATTATTATATCAAATTAATGAAGGAACAGTTTGCTACAGTGGGAAAAGAGTTCTAAACTTCTAGTCAGAGAAATTATATTGAGTCTTGGTTTTTTTCATTTCCTGTATATATGACCTAGGCACTAATAATATCTGCCCAGCCTACTTCACACAGTAATAATGAGGATGAAATATGATAATTTATGTCAAGATCCCATGTAAAGAACTGTCAAAATGATCATTAGTATCATCATATTTAGATTGCTGAGAAGTGTGACATGGTGGAGAAAGCCAGTCTTGGTGTCAGGAAGACCTTCCACACCTACTACCTTAGCGCCCTTAGGCAAGTTGATGATGAGAATTTAATATGCCTTGGTGGAGGGCACTTCTACATTAGGATTTACCCACACCAATGATATCATAGTTGAAGACCTGATAGTAAACAAATTGTAATGTACATATATTTCAAGAGAAGTTAATTAGTCTTTGTTTTTTACTAATAAATTCTCATAACATTGTGTAGTAGAAGGAGGACTACTGGTTTTGGAGCAGGAGGACCTGGGAATAAATCTCACTTTTGACACAAATGTGTCACTTTGGGACAAGCTACTTTATCTTTGCTCTTTAATCTCTTTAGTTGTCAAATGAGAGTTTGACTAGATGACTTAAGATCACTTCTAACTTCTAGTGTATGATCCTGAGATCCTGTGATGCTATATTCCTGAATTCAGCATTCACAAACCATGGAAAGCGGTTAGAAGTGTATAACAACAAAGTCTTTTCACTTCTATTTGACAAACAAATCTGTCAACAAAAATGGCTGTTCATTGTGAAATGAGAGGATACAAAAATCTCATTTTAGGGTTACCTCAGGCTTTCCTATTAACCCAAAACATAGACGCTCCAAAGGGAAGCAGATTTAATGCCTGGATTATCATATCAGCAAAGGAAAAACAAATAATCATAAGAATACCAAAGTACACAGAACAAATGCCTTTGTTGAGAACACAAGCACTGATGGACAATTGTAGTGCCATTGGTTCATTACATTTTCTTGTATAAAATTTTGCCTTTTTCCTTTCTGACAAACATTTAGAGCAAATGTTTGTACCCATGGATTTTCTTAATATAATGAAGCCATCAGTTTAATTTCATAATCTATCAATTTATTTAATACAAGAAATTAACCCCTTACCTAATAGTATCACTACTTAAGAGGTATTCATTTTTATCTAATTTAAAGAGGATTTATTGCTTTTCAGCTTGTAATGCTTGACAATCCATTCTTCATGCTCCACATGTATGTCTGTGTATATATGTATAGATCTACATCTACAGACACAACTGTACTGTCTATATCTAAAGCTAAACCTATATATATATTTCTACATCTATTTCTATATATATTTATAGAAATTTGTATATATATATATATATATATATATATGTATATATAAACAACCATCAACATTCACACATTTAACTTTTTGACTTCAAGTGCTTGCTTAATTTTATTAGTGACCTCATTTGTACTTTCATGTTGACAACTGGGCACATTGGGGCTGTGTATAGTAGAGAAAAAAAATGAAGCATAATGTTGTGGAGTGGTTAGTATCTTACTGGATAGTTTGCTACTTTTTTCACCCTTCAGATGAAGCAATATGAAGACAGTCTCAAGGTCTCTCTGAAAAATTTTAGTATAGCTTATGAGACATGGAAGGCACTGGCGAAGGACCACCCAGCGTTGTGTGCTCAAATACAAGAAGGCATTGTGCTCTAGAGGCAAAGCAGAATCACAGTAGCTCAAAAGAAATGAAATGCACAAATCTAGAGACATCTTCATCTCAAATATTCAAATGGACTATTCGTGCTTGAGTTGTGACTGAGGCTT
The DNA here is from genome assembly GCA_028658325.1 of Potorous gilbertii. Lineage (NCBI taxonomy): Eukaryota > Metazoa > Chordata > Mammalia > Diprotodontia > Potoroidae > Potorous > Potorous gilbertii. Next base: position 203,917,906 of record CM053772.1, on the reverse strand, counting down.
CCAAGTGCATATTGGACTGATCACCTATAGTTGAACCCATTGGCTGTCTTTGAGTATGAAGGACAAGCAACAAGAATGTGCATTTGGATAAAATCAACTCACCTCTTCTAATGCTCCCACACTCCCAGACTCTTAAGAATTTCAAACCACACGTGGAACAGATGTCACTGAAGGATTATTTCAAGATGATGCGTCCTTCACAATTTCCAATGACATCCATTCATCGGAAAGGACAGATTGTCAGAGGCGATATCAAGACCTAATCACTCTCAACATCTTCCAAAAACAGTGATTAGTCTCAGCAATTTCTACCTTGGTTTTCAAAGGATGACCAAGATATAAAGCAATATAGTGTACAGTACAATGTCCTCATACTACTCACGGAGACAGGGGAAGGTAAGATTCAGGTTAAAAAATGTTTTAGTTTTAAGAATTTATTTGGTATACCACATTTATAGTACTGTGGATTTCATATCTTATGAATAGTGATATTGTCTGAAATCAGTTTGGTTTTCCTTTTTATTGAGATGTTAGGACAAAAAGTCACACCATTCTAGACAATTGCTAACAAGAAAACATGTTTTGCAAGTTACCAATTTTATTCTGTGTACTGTATTTTATGGGATATTTTATGGTTACTTTGTTAGGGAAAGTGCATTTTATTAGAAGTAATATTTTGTTACAAAGAATTATATGCAAAAAAGTGTGTTTTCAGCAATCTCTAGTGTAAGATTATAGTTTTTGGTAGTTGTGAGCACCTAAACCCCCGATTTCCCAAAGATTCAATTGTTCAACATTTTTGTTCTTTACTTTTGCTCCATATCCTACCCCTCTGCAAGTTGAAGTTTGACTGTATATATATATGTATATGTGTGTATATGCATATATGTATGTACACATATGAATATGCAAATATAGCGACATGAATGTGCATTTGTACATATTATATGTGCATGTGTTTCTGTTACAGATATATGTACATGTCTGTATATGTGCATATATTTTTCTCTGTGTGTATAGCTAAATGCATTGCTATATAGACATTAATCACCCACTAGGAAATTATGCTACAGAGTATGTTTACAATGTGATGTGAAACATAATACTTACGCACATATTCCCATCTCCTAGATTCAGCAGGAAATGTGCCACAGCCCCACAAAGCTTCACTCGCAGAATTCATTCCAGCAGGGGTTAAGGAAAGCGACTAATGATGGGGAAGAATAAAAAAGGACAACAAAACCTTTGTATGTGCATAGCTGCCTTCCTTCTCATATCCATTCCCTAAGCATGGGAGACAATAAAGCCTTTTAGATACAGCTTAGGAATTCTCATTATCCACAGTATGTTACCCTGGGACCTACAACAGGTAATAGAGAAATGGCATGATTAGAACATAAATTTAAGAGCCAGTAGTTTCAAAATTTAAGTGTCTTTGAGTGTATTTAGACTGGAAGAAGGATTAAACATTCTTCTTGGCTTCAGAAGGCAGAGTTAAGACCAAAAGTTATCAGCAAATCAGTCAACATTTCTGAAGCACTCCTGCGTGGTATGAGCTGGGCTAAGTGCTAGTGACTCATACAAAAAAAGACGAATGATGGTTGCGGCTCTCCATGAACTCACAGTCTAATGGAGGAGACAATAGGCAAACAACAATATGCAAACAAACAAAGCATACATAAGATAAATTGGAGATGATCAACAGAAGGAAGGCACTATCATTAAGGGAGATTAGGAAAACTTCTTGTAGTAGGTAGGATGCTAGCTGAGGCTTGAAGTAGGCCAGGGAGATAAAGGGAAATGAAGAGGGAGAGATTTTCAGGCATGGAAGGACAAATAGTGATAACGTCCAAGATCAAGACAGGCTATTTTACACTGGAAGGAAAACAAGGAGGCCAGTACTACTGAATCAGAGAGTACATTGTAGGGAGTAATATGCAAGAAAAAATGGGGAGAGGATGGGTCAAGCTTGTGAAGGGCTTTGAATGTTAAACAGGAGATTGTGTATTTGGTTGTGGATATAATAGGGAGCCACTGGAGTTTATTGAAATGGTATATGTATACATACATGTGCATATATGTGTATGTACACACATACATATATACACATATGTATACATGCATATGTGTGTGCATATATATGCATGTATATGTGTACATGCACATAGTATATATTTATATGTATGTGTAGCTATCAACATAACTGTAATTTAGAAAGATTAATTTGACGGCTGAGTAGATGATGGGATAGAGTAGGGAAAGACTTGAATGAGGCTTTAGCAATAGTTCAGGTATGATATGATGATATGATGATAACTTGCACTATTGAGGTGGCAGTGTCAGAGGAGAGAAGGAAATGTATATGAAGGATATTACAAAGATAAAAATAGCAGGCAGGCTGTTAACATTCTCTTCCTCTTCACATTTATTTCTATAGACCTTCTATATTAACTTCTCTGAGTCTACGCTGTGTTCCTCCAGAACATGAGCCCTTTTCCAGAGGAAAAACTTCTTTATTTTTGTCTGTTGTATCCCAGACAGCCAGCACAGTGCTTAGCATGTAGCAGATTCTTAATAAAGGTTTGTTGAATGATTAAACTTAATTGAGTTCCTATCCATGCTTTAAGTAACCAAGAAGTCTATATACATTATCCAGCCTTCCCACAAATGAGCACCTTCAAGCAAAATGCCCTTCTCTCCTTCACAGCCAGCTGCCTGCTTTCTCTCTCCTTTCCAACTCTGACTACTGATTCACTTCCTACTCTACCTCTTTCTGCTCAACATATTCAGCAAACTTCTTCTACCAGAGGTTTTATGTGATACAGACTTTCATGTGACCCAGGTGGGTCAGATGGGCCTGTTAATGAATGGGAAAGAGCTTCCCATTTAAATTCCCCTTCCCCTTCCTCAAGACAACAAATAATCTGATACAAGCTACACATGGACAATAATGTTGAACATATTTCCATATCATTCAAGTTATGAAAGAAGAATCAGAACAAAAGGGAAAAATCATGAGAACAACAAAAAAAAAGAACAAAAAAACTGAAAATGGTAAACTTTGAATTGCATTCAGATGCCTTCATTTTTTCTCTCAATGTGGACATCATTTTCCATAATGTATCTCTTACCATTGATTATTTGGTAATGTGTTTATTTACATGTAAATTTCCACAACTAGCCTGAAGATTTACAAATTATACACAACATATCTAGACTCTATGTATCACCTAGATTTAGGTTTGCAACCCCCCCCCCACATGATTAGGTGTTAATAGATATTGGTTGACTATTATGACAAAGGAGAACATATATGTGAAATCTTTAAAAAAGCCAAAATCTTAATTTGAAATAATCAATGGAAACAACATTCATTGAATATGGAACTTTTCTTATATATTTTAAAATTTACTCCTTGGGTCATAGCATGGGTTGAACTTTGAGGGGTAGCTTTGAACCTTCTTTTGTCTTTGTGAAAAACAAAGTAAGACAAAAGGGTTCATCATTCTATTTATCTATTTATTCATTCATTCAGCAATTATTTATTGAGCAACTACCCAAAAAGTGTGACTTTTGAAGCAGAAATTAGCATTTGGGAATTCTTTTCCTTTCTTATAAAAAAATGATTATCTTAAAGGAGATTTTTTCCTGTTATCAAATAACATGATTTATAACTAATGCTTGATGTTACTTGGGGAGCACTTGGCTTGGTATTTTGCATTTACCTGACACTTCTCCAAATCAGCCCTGCTAATTTTCATCCTCCTGTTCCCTTAATAAACCTAGAGTGAATATTTGATACTCTTTCAATTACTTTTCATCCATATTTCAATGAGAAAGAGCTCAATAATTGTATTTATGCTACTGCATCAGTGAGTAAAGCCACATTATAATAATATTCAAATGAAAACTGGCATTTTATACCTTTGCTTTGTCAATCTTGAGAACTTTGCAAGATTGCTGCAAAACTATTCATTCAATGAATATTTATTGAAAGTGGTTTGATGGAACACTGGAAAGGACACTGGACTAGCAGATAGGTGTCTTGGGTCTTAATCTTAGCTTTCCTACTAACTAGCTGTGTGCTTTGGGGCAAGGAACTAAACCTTTCCAGCACTCATTTTCCACAACTGTAAAATGAGGAAATTGGCTTAAATAACATTGAAGGTCCCTTGAAGCTCCCATATGGCACATTTTGAAGTGCCAGCTGTTTTAAGGGCATGATTCAAGGCCTCTGGGGAATATGAAGGAAAAGGAAGAACCTATAGTGTATTTGGGGAGGATAATATATAAAAGAAGAAACAAAACAAAAATTATCAAGAAACAGATGAATAGGTAAAATAAGATAAAACAGAGATCGAAATGGATTTGGATTTATGGGATCTGGTTTTGAATTGTAACTTTGCTTTTTAACCACCTATGATATGCCTCTTTATTATTTTAAGTGACCAGAGATAATTGCTCCCTGTGCATGTTTTTGTGTCTAAGGGGCTCAATGGTGAGTTTATTTGCTCATATTTTTCAGTAAAACTTTCATTCACTTTGGGAACTGTATGCTTGCAAGGGGAATTGGTGTTAACATATTGGGTAGTGCCAGGTAGTGATTTTTATGTGGGGATGGAGACATTTTAAAGTCCCAAAGGTAAAGTTTCCTGAACCTATGACTTTCTGATTTTGAGGGTCTCGAAAGCTAGCATTATAAACATGAGAAGTTTAATGAGAAGCACTATGAAATAGAACTATTGTCACAATATAACATATGAATTTGCTTAATCATCCAAGATGTTTTCTAGCTTTCTTCTTTACAATTTAGGAAGCAGCCTGAAAGAGTTGATGAGGTATAACCAAAGAACATAATTCATTCTAAAGAAATAACTTGTATTCTCATTCCTTAGAAATGACGTGAATCATTTAGAAGTTCTCCATACCTGATATGAGCCTCTACTTAGGATTTCTGGGATTTTCATCTATTAGAGAATGGTTACCCTTTTCATAATGTAGATAGACAAAAAACAAAATAAGTGATGAATTTCTTTTTTTCTCATCAAGGATGCATTATATAATAAACCCTGATGTCTCAGGCATTTACTATCTGTATGACCATGAGGAGAAAGTGAGGCTGGTGACCTTGCACAGACCTCACTCACTCAAATCAAAATCAACTTCAAGTCATGTCATCACTTCCCTGATGTCAAGGTCCTCTTCAAAAAGAAGGACAAACACGTTAGTAGTTCAAGCTGCCTGAATGGGTAACTTGGCTCATCCTCTCCCTTTCCCTCCTCCTCTCCTCTCCAAAGGATGGTAAATTTTGCTGACTCAAAGCTGTTCACTTAATTTGAGGTTACTGGCTAGATTTCTTCCTTCCTTCCATCTAAAAAGGCCTTAGTCGAAAAAGGGCCAGGATATCCCATTGCATCCTGATGAATATCTAGCCAGTGGACCCAGGTGGCTCAGGAGGAGAAAGTGAGGCTGGTGACCTTGCACAGCCCTCCCTCACTCAAATCAAAGTCAAATGCAAGTCCTTTCATCATTTCTATGTTGTCATGATCCTTTTAGAAAATGAAGAATGAACATAAAATGGACAAACACAACACTAAGGAAAAATACAAGAAAATGTGTACAATAATACCACCTATCTCTCAGGGCTGTTGTGAGGACCAAATGCTATATTACTTGCAAACCTCTTAGCATGCTACCCTGACACATAATAAACACCATATTAAATGTTAGTTATCATCCTGATCAATATCATTATGAGTAGGTCTCTACCTCTGGTTCTCTCTTGAGCAACTTTACCATCTTTGTTTCAATATTTTGTTAAACAGAAGCTTCCTGACTGGGTTATCTGCTTCCAGTTTTGTCAACAGTTCAAAAGCTCGGTATTCTTTTCTCTTGGTACCTCTAGAGAGTAGCTTATAGTAGTAATGTTAATGATTTTATTGCAGTATAACATTGTTAGGACACAGTTCTTTCAGTCACCTTCTTTGACTTCGGTCAGAGTCTAAGGTTCCAGTGAGAGGGGAATGAGAATGATTTTTGAGAAGAGGAAAATGTAACCAAGGGTTTCCTCCTAGGATATAATAGTGTATATGTATGTATATGCGTGTACGTATGTATGTGTATATATATATATATATATATATATATATAGCTTTACACAGATACACATATATGTATGTGTATGTATGTTATTGATCTTTTATAGTAGCAATTCAAATTTATTCTCTAGAGAACTGAACCGTAATTTCCAATTGCTCTTCATATGTCTTTCCATAAAGCACCAGGGCAATATGCAGATCAGGTTCCTGGGAAAGCCCCAGATTTCCATCTTTCTTCAAACCTATTACATTCACCAATGAGTAAGAAAAGGGTTAAGGATTGGAACTGTGATTTCACTGGTTAGGTAGGGGACTCTCAGGTAAGGAAATTTCTTCTAACCCTAAGACTAGTATCTTCCTTGCCATTTAGAGACTTAGTGAGTCGCCTAAAGCATGGAGAAGCTAAATGGTTTAACCAAGATCACAGGGTCAGTAGATCTCAGAAGCAAGACTTGAAATCAGGTCATCATTAATTATAAGAAAATCATAATAGGGTTGCAGCTAATCTACAATAACTTGTAGTCTGCACTGAGAACCTTGATATATAAAACAAAGAGATCATCAAAGCAATGGGAATTAATACCAAGATTTTGACTTGACATATTCTGAATGCAGAGTACTTCATTCGGAGTCCAATCCCTTCTTTTAATATGTTCTACATCATAAAGGTAAAATGACCTTAATTAGAAGGAGAGATTTTCCCAGTTTAAGGTGTCTTTGTACATTGATCTAAAGTGGTTTTGCACTAAAAGTACAGAAATAACCGATTAATAAATGTCAAAGTGAGAGGAATGTCTTTGAAGTCCCATGAATCCTTTAATGTCAACATTACACAGTTTTTGTGTATTAAGTATCTAAAATAAGAAACTAGGCTTAATGACTACACTTAGGTCAAGTTATCTCTGCCTACCTTTGCAAGGTATTGTTAGAATAATTTGTTAAAAGAACATTAGGTACAGCAGTTCATATTTCTTTGCGCTGTTTTTTTTTTTCTTCTTCCAGTTAAGCTTAATTGAAAGTAACCTGTTCTTATTATGGGTAGGATAGTTAACATAACCCTATCTCTAATTAAAATAATTAAATATGTGAAAATGTAAATGAAATTTATTTATTAAATTCAAATTTTATCTTATTTTTTGAAGGCAATGAATCATGAAAATGAATGAATGAGAGAGAAGACAGAGAGAGAGAGAGAAAGAGAGAGAGAATAATCCTCTCTTAGTAATAATAAGAAATAATACTTTAGAAATAGAGACCCATAATTTCTATGTCTCTTACAAGAAATGGGGAATTCTCATAGATCCATTTGTTCTCCACACAAAAGGTTAAGTGGGTCAAATGTGACCCTCTAGAAATCATACAGTCTATAAAAGGCTTGAAGCTGCCCAGTGCTATTGGGAGTGGGAATGAGGAAAGCTCCTTTCCATTATTACCAATGTTTTGCACCATAGCCAAATCTTTCCTTGGGGCAGACTCACTGTGTGTGGTCACAGTGTATTTGTGCCCAGTGAACCCAGAATAATACAGGTTAGTGTTGCCATTTAAGATGGGAGCAATCCCCATAGATAAGCCAGATCTTTCTAGCACTCACAGAATATGAGGGCAGCAGCGTAGATACAGCACTAAAATAATCATGTCCTGTATTTATATAATAAATATAGTATTGTGTATGATTTTCAATGCAAATCCAAGGGACAAAGGGATTGCTTATCAAGAGTGAGGTTCTCCAGTTGCTGCAACTTGAGGTAACCTTGTGCTGATTGCACTGAGCTTTAATATACCATAAGGCTTCCTCAAGGGTAGCTATGGTGATTCATAAAATTCAGCTCAACATGTCACATTAGAAAGATAAAATAGATAAAGCACATATTCACAAAATGGTAACACATAGTTGGGAGGACAAGTTGGTCCATGACAGGCTGGAGTGGCAGATGGGCAATGAACCAGCTCATAACTACCAGAGGAGGAGATTGGACTGATTGGAATTTGGGAACTACACAGCCATCTCAGCAATCCTGAGCCGTTGGATACATGAACAAAAATCTACCTTAAAACTTCAATGTTCTCTTGATGATTCTGTATGACTGAATCATGGAGTACCGCAGTCTCAGAAGAATAAAAACTTCAGGAATCCATAGATCAATTAGGTATTTTGGTGTAGAGTAGAAGAGGGAAATCTATATATAGGTTGCAGCATATTATGGACAATTAGTAATATAAAATATATAACCAAAGATATTTATGACTTCAGAGTGTCACCAGAAGGTTATTTCCATTTTGCAGATCAGCAAACTGAGTTTCAGAGAGATTAAATAGTGTATTTTTTGTGTATGAGGCCAAGCTGAGACCAGTTAACTTATGCTGTCTTCTATTTTTTTTTTGTGGAGTAGGTTAGGGGGAACTCTGGAGAGAGAAATTCAATATGCATTGCTGGGAACAGTGATTTTCTTCCAAAAGGCAGAAGAGGTTGCCTTTTCATTCTTCCTCTTGGTAAAATAACCTGGACAAGAAGTTGCTTCCCAACAAGAGGATTACATAGAAAGCAAGTTCTCTGTTGTTAATGTGACCACATACGGAACATCAAACAAATGAGACAGCCTGACTGTGGGAAATTTCACAGTGACAGTAGCAAAGCCAACGAAGCCAAAACAGCAAAGCCAACATGATCATAGCATGCCTGGCAAGTCATGGGGAATAAGATTCTTAGATCCTAAACTCATAAAGATAGGATCCTAGAGATGAGTGAATCCAAGATCCTCCTTTTGAAGGTGAAAAAAGTAAGACAAAAAGAGATTGGGTAACCTGGTGAGGGTCATAAAATTGATTGGTGTCTGAGGCAGGATTTGAACCTGTCTTCCTGACTCAATACAGGGTAGGGAGAACACTGGGTTTGATGACAGAAGAGTTGGGTTCGGGTATAAACCCTGGCATTTACTTAGGCATAAGACATAGAGCCGGTTATATAACTCTTCTAAGCTACAGTTTCACCATCTGTAAAATGAATATAAGAATGAACCACCATAATAAGAGTGGAAAGAGGACTTGGAATCATTTACCTGGTTTGAAACCTGGCTCTGCTCTCTATATAACATTGGGCAAATCGCTTCCCTTTCCTGGGCTTTTTTCCTCATCTGTATAATGGGCAGGTTGGATTAAATTATTTCTGTATTCTCTTCTGGCATGAGATAATATGATTTTACTATCTGTGCTGCCCATCTCAGAGGTTTGTTGTGAGAATCACAGTGAAATAATATATGGGAAAGATATTTGTAACTGTTGCATGCTATATAGATGTGAGTTGATTATTATTAGTATATGACTTCCCCATGCTAATATCAGAATGAGAAGAAAATCATTTAAAATTGCCATTTTCACAAAGTTATTGAAATTATGTTTGTTACAGGCCGTTATCTCATAAAGGTTTGGAATATGGCTTAGGGTAGAGGAATTATTTAGTTTTTCATTGACTAGCCAATCCAGTCCTTCACAAAATAAAGTTAGAAATTGATTAAAGGAGAACATTAGGTACAACAGTACACATTTCTTTGTGAACATAAATGCCTCCTGTATATCTGAGAAATTGTAGGGTAGAAAGACCAAATTAAAAAAAAAAATCAGTTCCTTGAGGAATCAAGGATCAGGTATTAGAAAATAGGGAATGTGGCATGTACGTAGATGTATATATCTGGAAAGGTTTCAGTCTCCACGTAGAAAGTGAAAGCTATTGGAGAAGGGGACAAAGTGAGGAAGGCATGCATTCTAGCTGTGGCACATATAGTGTGTTACATAAAAAATATTGTATTATATTGGATGGAGCTATTTCAGTTTTTCAGTTTCTGCAACTCTGTGAAGAACATATTTAATATGATCAAGAAAGTGTTTTCCTCTCTTTCCCTCTCAGCCTTGTGATATTTGCTCTGACAATTGAAAATATGGACAGTCCTATTCACAGAGAATGCCTCAAATCAGTTTTTTCCCTGAGAAAGAACAATCAGTTGCCCTTTATATTTTTCCATAGCACATGGGAATGTGTTCTGCATGAGAAGAAAACCATGCCTACCAGCAGGTTTGGATGGGCTCTTTGCAAGGAGGCATATGCCTGCCATAGCACAGAAAGTACAAATCTGTGTTCACCAAGAAAAAAATCCCAGCGAGTCAGAGGCTTGGTGCCACAATCATTCCCTTACTTTCATTTATCATTTCAAGCTGCGTTATTTTGATGGCTTTTCAGAGGCAAGATGACTGGTGCTGATGCAGAGATAATGAAATCCTGAAAGCATCAAACAACAGGGATATCTGTAGTGGGTAATGGGCATCCTTCCTCAGTTTATTAACTCCAGCTGTGCTGTTTGACAGTTTTTGTCAAGAGGTATAGCACCGTTTGGGAATAACTGAGCAGAGAAAAAAGAAGGCTGTGTCAGGAGGTAAACTGGTTCACACATAATCTCTAGTACCATATTAAAAGGATGAGAAAATTATTCCTTTCCTTTCCTTAAAATAAAAATAAAGACAAGGAAAGAAAGAGAAAGAGAAGGAAAGAAAGGAAAAAAGAGCACCAGTTTAATTCCAGCATGAGATGAAGTGACCAATATGTTTCATTCCCTAGAGGTGTGTCTACCTCAGTGTTCACAATAGACTTGATAATGGATGTCAATGTTTATGCTCTCTGAAAGGACTCATTGCAATCTCCAGAAGCTGTCAGGGTGTCACAGTATGTAATATGGGTCTAGAGCGTGATTTCTCCCACCATGTAGCTTACTGATAGATTGAATTAGGGGTCTGTCTGTTCCTCTCTCTCTCTCTCTCTCTCTCTCTCTCTCTCTCTCTCTCTCTCTCTCTCTCTCTCATATTGCTTGAACTAGTGATTTTACTCAGTACTGAGAATGCATTTCATGATGCTTTGCTCTTTAAAGTCTCTATATTCTGAATGCAAGGGGAGTTCTTATCATTCAATGAATAGATAAAGGAAAAGTCACTGGGGATCCATTCAATATTTCAACCTGCTACCCGTAAAACTTAGAAAAAAAAGAAAGAAAGTAGAGATTTTGTTCAAACAATGAAGGGAGAAACCATATCTTCACTTTAAATTATGAAAACTGAAGCCAGAATGAGATTTTTTCCATCATTACAAAATCACCACACCTCAGTTTTGGAAGGAATTTGAGAAGTCATCTAGTTCAGCCTAGAGCAAAACAGGAGCTCCCTTTTCCCCAACAAGTTATTATGCAGCTTTTGTTTAAGAACCTCTAGTGAGGGGACAACCCACAACCTTCTGAGTCAGCCCATTCCACATTTGAATAGCCTCACATCAAAAATAAATCTACCTCTGGAACTCCCAGTGTGTCCCCTGTAAGAAGCAGTGGGGTGATACGTTGGGGAGAGTACCAGATGCCTTGGAGTCAAGAAGACTAGAGTTCATGTTTGGCCTACTCTCTATGTGTTCCTGGATAAGTCACTTAATCTCTGTTTGTTTCAGTTTCCTCATCTGTAAAATGGGAATAAAAATAATCCCACCTATCTCCCAGGGTTGTTATGAGGATCAAATGAAATATTTGTGAAGCACTTAACACTGTGTCTAACACAATAAGTGCTACATAAAAAGTTGCTACCATTATTCCTCCTAAGCTTAAGTTCACTCCCTCTTCCATGTGAAAGCTCTTGAAATTCCCCTAAATATCCTCACATGGTCCGTTTGAAATTAGCATGATTTCCTTGCTTTTGATTATCCTGGTTTATGTATTCTGAACCATCTCCAGTACTTCAATATATCTTTTAAAACATACTATTCCAGATATTAATTAATTAGGGTGATGCCCATCAATTGGGAATGGCTGAGCAAGTTGTGATATATGAATGTAAAGGAATACTATTGCACTATAAGAAATGATGAGTAGACAGACTTCAGAAAAACGTGGAAAGACTTATACGAACTCATAGTGAGTGAGGGGAGCAGAACCAGAAGAACACTGGACACAGTTGCAGCCACATTTGATAGACTTAACTCTTCTCAGCTATGAAAGGTTCTAAGACAACTCCAAAAGGCTCATGATGGAAAATACTGTCCACATCAAAGAAGTTACAGAGTCTGAATGCACATCCAGCACACTATTTGCTCTCTCTCTTTTATGCTTTGTTTTCTTTTGTTCCTTCTTTCTCATGGTTCATTGCTTGTAACTCTTCTTTACAACGTGACTAATGTGAAAATATGTTTAACATGAATGTATGTATAGAGCCTAAATCAGATTGCATGCCATCTTGGGGAGAAGGGAGAAGAAGGAGGAGGAGAAAATTTAAAACTCAAAAACTTGTGGCACTGAATGTTGTAAACTAAAAATAAATAAATTAATTAAAAAATAATGACCAAGGCAAGATAGAGTGAGGTTGTCATTGCCCAACTCATAGATACTATGCCATTCAAGGCAGTGCATGATTCTAACTTTTTTGAGGGGGTAGGGGGTAATATTCAAAAGGGCAATTGCCATATCACACTTTCATTCATTTTTTACTTGCAAAAAATAGTCTTTTTTAAAAATATGAACTGCCATGTATCCTTATATCCTTCACTTTGTACTTATGAAGTTGCTTTTGAACAAGTATAAGATTTCTTGTTAATTTCTATTATATTTCACTTTAAAGGGCATTCTCCTGGATTCTAATGCAGTCTACTTGTTTCTGTTTCTTAAATCCTGAAATTCCTTTCAAGTTCTATTCAGTTCCAATTCTTCCCACCCAGTATGAACTTGTATTTTTATTTAAATAAACGTACACTTGTGTATAGTGTTTCCCACAGTAAACTGTAATTTTCTAAAGGGTTGGAACTGGTTTGCCATTATAGCCACAATGACTATTCCAGTGCCTGGCGCATAGTAGGCATGGAGATAATGTTTAGTGCTTTATTGATTGATCATGGGACAAGTCTCTAGTAGACATTTTTTTTTTTTGGTTTGAAAGTGCTGTTATTTAAAGAATGTATAGTTACTACAATGGTTTTATTTAGATATTTATTATTGGGTGAGCTAGAGAGAGGGCATATAAACAATTAAAAGGAAGCCTGTGTTTCTTGAAAAAAATCTAAGTTCACATTTATTTATTTTTAAGGTTTATAAAGTTGTATTTGTACAATAAGATAACTGTTGGCTTTTGTTGTTATTTTTCAAAAACTGGCAGTTTTTACTTAACATTTATGACATAAACATTCCCAAGATTAGTTAACTTTTATGTGAACTTAGCTATACTTTAAAGATGAACAAAAATAATGAGAAAAGTAAAATCTGTGGGGAAGAAAGTTGGCCATATTACAAAGCACATTGATTGCCATGTCAATTCCAATTTTTTTCCCCCAAGGAAACCAATCTTATGAAATACTGTAGAAGTAGTACTTAAAAGTGAACTGTATTAAGAACTAAAACTTAATTACCACAGTTCAAAGGCCTAATGTTAAGAATACTAGACAAAACAAAATATGTAATTTTTTAAATAAAAATGGAAGAAAATACACAGAATAAGTAATGAATAGTAGAAAATTTGAACTTCTGGCTCATGTATTTATCAGAGATAAGACTAATAATATTTAATTTTTTAAGTAATGTTAACAGATTCTGTAACATAAAAGTTTCTTTGAGGAAATGCTAACCTTTTAAAATGTGTGGAACAACTTAAATATACTTTTGATCACATGTTGGAAGTTCCATAAGAAGAAAGCTAACTGGTAAATGAAATGAAGAGGTAGTACAAAAGGAATGTCAGGGCATCAAGCAGTAGCTAGAGAGAAGAGGTAAATTAGGAAAATTAAAAAGCACAGTGCAAGAGAACCAGAGAAAGACAATTCTCCCTAGTTGATAGGTATGACCAAAGAGTACAACTACACGGCAAGGAAAAATATCAAGAATTAAATTGATATAAAGACATCAGGCATACTTAGGGAAGAGAAGCCTGCATTATTACAAGAAAAAAGGAACCACTTAACAAATGAAGCCAGAAAAGGACAGGAGTTAGAGAGAATGCCAGTAGTAACATTTAACTGCAAGGGTGTGGCATAAAAAGTACAATTAGAGCCAAGAACCACCAAAACTTTCAGACCAATTGCTTTCATTCTCTTCACCTCAACAGCACAAAACTAACTGGATCAAAGAGAAAATTCTGTTTCGTCCCAGGAACAATATTTGGAAACTTTGCAATAAATGGGAGAAGCTGTTATCTCAAGATGCTGTTTGGATATAAATAAGCATCTTTAGAACTAAATAGTAAACAAAAGGAACTAAAAACCTACATAGCTAATATTGTGATATGTGCTCTTTAGTCACAAGGTTTAAAATAAAGTGCTGAGTTCTTAAACGTTACAAACATTTCAGGTGAGTGGAATAATAACATCCACCCCAGCCCCCAGATATGTTCTTTCAGATGAGTGAGCAGACAGGGGAAGAATATTATCACTTCCCTGACAGAGCATCTTTTAGGCGGATCTCTCTTTTTATGACTAATATCTGATTGCTGTATTCCTTGAACCTTATCTTAAACTTTCATTTTAAAGATGCTACTCCTGAAGAAAATATCTATCACAGAAAACATGGCAGCAATAGGCTCAACCAAGAAAATATTTGTATCCATCTCTGGTCAAGTTAAACAGACACATTACTGAAGTACCCCAAACATTTGCTGAGTATCACTATACAAATACTTTCACTGCAAGTGAGGTTCCTTCAAAACAGTTCTTACATATCATTCTTACCCAAAACTACAAAGTAAGTACCGAAGTAAAATATAGTGATGAAAGCTAGGTTACAAGAGCTGTGGACGTCAAGACCGCAACCAAAAACCTTCACTTTACAAAATTCAAATGAGACACAGTTTACAAATTGATAAACTTGTTTGCTGTTAACAATGGGAAATGTAAATCTTAACTATTACTTTTATTCAGCCTTTACCATAGCTCCCAAACCACCTGTTTCTTTCTGTATGGCTCCTTTGCTGAGGTCAGCTAAGTTTGTCGTGCTGTCACCAGGAATCCCATTCAGTGCTTCATTATACTGTTCAATACTTGGGTTGGCTTCCTGGTGATACTCTTGCAGTTGAGAAAGCTTACTTCTTGCCTGATTAATTTCTTCTTGTGTTGATTTCAAAGATTTAATTATTGTTTCCAGCTGAACTTTCCCTGCTTGGATGCTCTGTTCTAGTTGGGTTTCTTCTTGTTGCAACTGCTTCAATTCTTTTTTGGCCCTATTCAGGTCATCCTCCTGTGACTTTAAATCCGATTCTTGAGACTGGATCTGAGTTTTCAAGGATGAAATCATCTGTGTTTCCTCCTGGCATTTCTGCCTTATATCACTCAGCATATCTTTAAGTTTAGCTTTCTGCTGGTCCACTTTATCGAGGGGATCTTGAGCATCTTGTTTCTGGGCTTCCAATTCCTGTAAATTACTTGTTTCTCTGTCTAAGTCATTCTGCAACTCCTGCACTTCATTAGTTGTCTGTCTAATGGCTTCTTCCTTTTCTCGAATGTCTTGTTCCAAGGAATACTTCTCTCTTTGTAGCTGAACAATCTCCTGACTGATATCATCAAGTTCTTTTACTCCTGTGAATTCCCCTGATCCAAGAGTACTTGAACTATCCTGAAGAGGAGTGTTTGGTTCCGAGGGAGGGATCATGTCAGGGGACAAAGCCTGAGGAGGATCGATTCCTTTATGAACCTTTTGTTGAATGAAATACATGGCTAATGCAAACTGCTCCTTGCTCAGCTTTCCCATCTGTTTTCTATCAGCCAGGGCCCATATGTGTGCTAAGAGACTCTGGGTAAGGCCCGAGTGAATAAATATTTCTTTCACTTCCTGGCCACTCACATAGCCATCCATGTCCAAGTCAGTTTTCAAGAAAATCTCATCAAATCTCACTTTATCAGACATTGGTACCACCCAATTCACTGTTGGCTGGGCTTGTTTTACACTATGTTTGGGAGATAAGCTTCCCATGCTGTTCAGACTGTTCACATTGCCATGGAAGGGAGTTGAACGCAGGCTATCTTTGGGTGTGGGACTTGCAAGAAGAACTGGTACGGCACTGGGAAAAACAGTTTTTTTTCTTTTGGAGGGTGGTATAAGTGACGGTGGAAGTACAGATGGAACTGGTTCTTTCTCAAGGGCTCGATATACTAGGTGCATCGCCACAGCGAATTCATCTTTGTCCAAATGTCCATCTTTGTCAATATCACTGAGATCCCAGACCCGGCCCAGGATATCGAGAGGTAGCTTGGAGTTCATCAGAACTAGTTTTACTTTGTCTCCAGAAATCAAACCATTTATAGGTAAAAGGCTTTCAAAAATTCGATCAAATTTTGCTTTCTCTTCCACCCTAACAGCCCAGTGGCACTCTGCTGAAGGAGGTGCAGCCAATAAAGGACTGCTAGTGTCATGGAACTTGGGAGGTGGGAGATTCAAGTTTAGGCCGCTCAGGTTAACTTCGTGGCCATTTTGCGCACATGCTATCAGTCTCAGGGCAACATAGAATCCCCGTTTGTCCAAGAAGCCCTTACCCTCTGGATCTGCCAGATCCCAGATCTTTTCAAGGACAATGTCAGAGAGACCTGACTTTTTCAGAAAAAGTGCAGCTACACCAGCCCCAACTCTCCCTGTGTATGTTGGATCTACCTGTTTATAATAAGACTCATATAACGGATTTCCAGTCGTAAACGGCCAGGAGAGCGGAGTGAGCGGGCTCGCCATCTTCGCACCGCTCCAGCACCGATCGACCTACGCGGGGAGGGGAAGGGCTCAAGTTCACGTTTATATAGTACTTGATAGGTTCCAAGTAATTTATACGCATCATCTCTCTTCAACAGTATTGATGTAAACATTAAATGTCACCTCCATTTTATTCATGAGGAAACTGAAAGTCAGTAAGCCACATAGACCTGAACCCTGCTTTTTATACTCCAGACCCCTTCTACTCTGAACCTTTCAAGGATATCAAACCTTTCCTCTCTTTTTTGAGAGGTACTCTCAAAAGCCTTGGCACCAATCCTAGCACCTAAGCGCAGATCTCTTATTTGATCTGGTAAAATTCTCCTAGTCATATGGTCCAAACCTCAACTACAAGGGCTTACTTACGATTTAGCAAAATGCAGCCTTTCCTTGGTGTGATTTGTGATGAATGAGTCATTTCTTCAATAGGGACAATAAAGAGCCCACTGTTAGCAAAAGGGCAATGTTACCTTAGCATTACTGTCTAGGATGAAATCCGCTCTTACTAGCTAAATGCCTCGAGGTAATCACTTAGTCTCTTGAAGGTTTAGTTTTCTTGTCTACACAATGAGAATGGCAATATCTCCTTCTCCCATGGTCATCTTGAAAATAAATTGGGATACGGTAGGTGAGGGGTGTGTGTGTTTGTCCTGTGTTGCTGAAGAAGACCATGTCATCAGAGAAATAATGACATGCACTTGACTTGTTTTGAGTGAGGGAGGGCTGTGCAGGTCACCAGCCTCACTTCTCCTCCAGAGCCATCTGAATCCAGGTATTCATCAGGATGACTGGAGATGACCCAGGATGAGGCAATTGGGGACAAGGTCACGCAGTTAGTGAATTGTCTGAGGTGGGATTTGAACTCGGGTCCTCCTGACTTCTGCACTGGTACTCTATCCACTGTACCACCTAGCTGCCCCTGCAATGTTTGCATTCACAAGTAGGTCAGACAGAATCTCAACCAGACGGAGTCTGAGCTGGATTGAATCTGAGACGTGAAGTACTTATAAACTTAAAGCACTATATAAATACCAGCTCTTATCACCGTCATGTTCTTATTAATATTATTATTAACTTTCTCAGCGTGTGTGTGATGTTTGTGAGGATCAGTGGAATAATGTAGCTTATCTGTGTACTCGGTCTCGGATATAGTTACTGATTTTTTAGTCCTGAATCATTAACCCCCAAGGCTTTCAAAGTTCCTTAAATCATGTAGAGACCTTGTGAATTGACCTGAAATGGTCATGCAGTGATTACTACATAGACATTCAAGCCATGATGGGGTAATAGATCTAGACATTAAAAGACTCAAAGCACATGCTCTGCATCCTACTTACCCACCGTTATGGGAAATAGATGGAAAAATATATGAGGAAATATATATAGGAAATATATATGAAGAAACTGAGGTTCATAGAGTGTGAGTAGTTGACTTATGGTCACACAAATAGTGGATCTCAGGGGCCACCTCTGAACCTAATTCTTCTAACACCAGAGTCAGTACTCAACAGGCTTAGATGCAATCTTTAATACATTTTTTTCCTTCACAAGTTTTTTTTTTTCCATATTGCCTCCCAGAGTTCTTATTTAAAAGGAAAAAAAAACCCAAGGAAACTGAAGGGGATAAAAATTAGCCTCAATTTTCTTCTTTCTCCATGACTGTAACAAAATTGTGATGATAAAATTGAAATGGTTACCGGGCCAGAAATCATAGATGCTGCAAGAGATATGTGAGACAGAAGGGAAGGAAGTTGGGGGTGGGGGTGGCAGGGAGAAGAGGAAGGATACCAGATGGTGAAGAGGCATATTGGCTCTGAAAAAAACATTACCTGATATCTGCTTAATTCTAGTCAATGACACTTACACTACTGATTTTGCAGAAAAGGGCTACTTTTAACCTAAAGTCTTCAGTTACATGGATGAAGTAGTTACTGACTTAAAAATGAAATGTCATATTCTGTTTTACAGTCCAGGAAGTGGCCTTGGAGATAATAGCCAAATTACCTCATGGTCTTGAATCTCAGTTGTAAATGGTATTTCAATGAACCACTGCTTTTTTATAAAAACAATCTTAAAGAAAACCAGAAAATAATGTTTCTTAAAATACCTAGTTGAATGTTATAGGTTCTCTTCCAGGTCTGGAAGCCCATAGCACAAACATTATATTCATTTCTCAAAACCAATTTTTTTCCATTTCATTTTTCTTCCCTGATCCATTGGGCAATCTTTGTGCATTCAGTGTGTTGCCCCCAAAGAATACGAAAGGAGAGAAGGTTATGATGGCACCTTGCTTCAAGTTTCCTTACACAAAGGTCTTGATAAGAGTCACTATAATAGATCAGGTAGCATCTGCCAGCTCAGGGGTGGAAGATTTTTTTTTCATTCACTCTTCATAGTTCATTTTCACCATCTCTCCTCAAAAGACATTTCATGGACAGATCTCAAGCCTGAAAATTCTTTTGAAATGAATTTAGAAAACCACTAGACAAATAAATAAATCAATGAACACATCAGGAGATCAACAAAATAATTGCTAGTTGTATAAACAAAGAAGTGAAACTCTCAAAAGTAAGGGCATGAGGAGGGATTCAAAGACAAGTTTGAAAAATGTTTTGTTTTTTTTACCAGTTTTCAGTTAACTTCAGTTACTTGACAATAAAATCAGAGAATTGCATATCTTGAAGGAAAAAAGAGACCTTAGAAGTTGCCATCTGAACTATATCTTTAAAAAAGTGAGATCGACCCCCTTTATAGCATTCCTGATGAATGGTCATCCAAGCCTTTACTTGAAGACCTCCAATGAGGATAAGTCCAAGACAACCCATTCCATTTTCAGACTGTTCTAGTTTAAAAAAAATATCTTCTTGCTCTCCCTTGCTCCCCCTTTTTGCACTAAAATTTGTCTCTCTGCAACATCTATCTGTTCATTGTTCCTAGTTCTCTCTGAGTTTACAGAGGGCAAAACCAAAAACTAAAAAAAAAATGAAATTAACTTCTCTTCTGTGTGATTACTTTTCAATACTTGAAGACAGGTATTATGTCCCACCTCCTAAGTCTTTATTTGTCCTAGCTAAGCAACCCCAATTCTTTACGTGACTCTACCTATGACACAGTCTCATTCTCTTGAGAATGTAGAGATTCCAAATACAGTCTGATCATGACAGGGTAGAGTAGCCTACTTATCTCTTTTTTTTTTTCTGAACAGTATGCTTCTTAAATGAAATTTAAGATTTAATTTTATACACACACACACACAGAGTCACATATTTACAGCATCATATTATTGATCCATTGGGTTTGCAGTTGACTAACTCTCAGATGGTTTATTTTTTTTCTCATGTACCATTGTCTCTCTCTGTGCCTCCACCTTATCCTATACTCTGCAACTGATCTTTTTCTTTTTTTCTTTCGGACTCAAACATAAGAACTTACCGTATGCAGGATGTTCCTCTACTGAAGAACACATAAGAAGATCAAGAATCATTTGTCTTCAGAATCCTTCCTGGTCAGTCACAGATGACTTCTAGAAGTCCAGTCACACACCTGTTTGTGTTTACTCAGTAGAATTCAAGGAAGTCAGGATGACTGTTTACACAGCCAAGAACAGAGTTTCCATAAACTCTAATAGTGACAGTAACACAACCAGAGAGATTATACTTTTGTTCCTGGGACAATGGAATCTTATTACATTATATATAGGATTTCATTTTATGAAATACTGTACATGAAATCTTATATGTATATATATACATATATGTATGTAAATAATATATATACATATATGTATATAAATTATATATATATATATATATATATATATATATATATATATATATAAATAATATGATAAAGTTCTATTGTCCCAGGAACAAGCCAATAAAGAGGCAGGATGTGCAGGCCATAACAACTCTGGAAGATGTTACAGAATTCACCCAGAGGAAGACTTTTAGAAAAGGACTTTTGATTGGCTCTACTCAAGATAGATCATGTTAACCTGTTCCTTGTCATCTTGTAGACCAAAGTGCTAGGAAATGATAATGCCCCCCCAAGTTTTAGTTCACTTCCTATCCTTTCTTATAGTCGATGGTACAGCCTTTGCCGCTAACCTACCCTTTAGATATACTGGATAATCTCTGTGTCTGAACCAAAACTTCTTGCTAAGAGAATAAGTGTCATTTGAATTATGTCATTGCAAAGATGTAGCAACGATCAGAAGGTCTGAGCTGACCTCAGGAAATTCGGGATGTTCTAGTAATGATTCAAATTCAAAATATTCTCCTTGTGGAAACTAAAATTTAGGTGTAGACGAGGTTGGCCATCTCATCTTGATTACACTGTCCCCACCTAATTTATATTAATATTCTCTACTTTCTCAAGTGCTTGTGTTTACATGTTGTATTTTCCAAAACAAAATATAAACTTTCTGAGAGTATGAACCATTTTCTCCCAGTATTTTTCTCTACCTAATGTCTAGCATAGTCCCTTGCATACGGTATACATTTAATAAATATTTGTTGGATTGGATTATGAATCCCAATTCCCAAGTTTATGAATGCATCTCATCACTCAACTTCCCCACCCCCAAAACAAATTGTAGCTGCCATTTTGCACTGGAAAGAGATTTTTCATTTTAAAAGATTTTGACTATGTAGGTTTTTTAGTCAGTTAACATGCTTTGAGTCATTTCCTACTATGTATCAAGAATAGGAACAAGAGTATAAAGACTGAAAGAGTCTCTACTTAAAAGAAGCTTACGTTCTAATAATGGAGAAGGAAGATATATGTGTGTGTGTGCGTATGTATGTATTATACTTATCACATACACATGGAACACTAGCCTTATTTGGTGCTGGTTTTCCCAATTAAATGCAAGAATGCTCAAAATATGAAGCCCAATCCAAGCTCCCAGGATGTGATAACCTCAGGGACATCTTTGTCTTCTGGCAGCAGGGCCACCCAAGGAATGATTCCTGCCAGCAGTCTGGCACATCAGCCAAGACCAGGAATTGGATCTCCTGAGGAACATTGATCTTTGGGTTCCAGTAGGTTCTGAACATCTACCATTGTAAGAGTCAGGAGAAATGATGTAACAGAATGCCAGCCTTACAATGAATGTTATAGAAAGGGAGAGAAGTAAAAGAGAAATTGTACTTCTGTTCTATAGATTTACCACCACCATTACCATCAGCATCTGTGGCTATACCTGCAAAGTAAACAAAACAAATGACAATTTTTCAGATATTCCGAGTTCAAAAACACTTATTTGTGTCAGTTGTTAAGATGTTACAGGATTAAATCGTGGTATTTTGGCCTGTATTCCATGTATATATGATTTAGTTTATGTATGCATGTGTGTATGTGTGTTATATCACAGAGGGAAGCTATCTGATCCATGTGATAGGGTAATAAGAGAATCAATATCACATAATAAATAAACTTGACTTTCATTCAGGAAAAGTTGGATTTAAGTCCTACCTGTAACACTTACTTGATATTTGACCAGGGATGGATCTTTTTTTTTAATTAAAAAATTATATTTATTTAGAAGGATTCAGAATGTCAACAAAACAGCTGCAACTATTTTTTGTTTTTGCAATTACAGAATGATATTTAGTTAATAGAACAAAATTATTTAATATACTGCATCAAAAGACAAGATGAAAATGAACAACATCCCCATATATAACTAATTTGTCCTATGCACAAACAAGAACTTGCTTTAAATTTTGATGCCAGTTTACAACTGCCATACTGTACCAGGCAAGATTAGTGGCTAATAAAATTACCACTAAAGGACAAGACTATATAAAGACACCTCAGGCAGTGTGTTAACTATTGCTTCATAGCAATGCAAGGATCTGAAAAATTCCCAATGAATTTTTGAGGCAAAACTCTTTTTGCATCCAGAGAAAGAACTATGAAATTGGATTGCAGAATGAAGCAGACAATTTTCTTTTGTATTATGTTTTGTTTTGTTTTATGGTTTTTCCCATTCAATGTAATTCTTCTATTCAACATGACCAAGGTAAAAATGTATTTCATGGGAATGTATATAAT
Organism: Potorous gilbertii; assembly: GCA_028658325.1. Classification (NCBI taxonomy): domain Eukaryota; kingdom Metazoa; phylum Chordata; class Mammalia; order Diprotodontia; family Potoroidae; genus Potorous; species Potorous gilbertii. Next base: position 203,895,018 of record CM053772.1, on the reverse strand, counting down.
GGGAACCTATATAAGATTGCACACTGTCTTGAGGAGCGAGTGGAGAGGGAGAGGAAAAATTCAATATATATGGAAGTGATTGCAGAACACTGAAACAAAATAAAATAATTTTTAAAAAAGACACTGTAGAGTTTAAAAACAAATATTACATAGCCTTACATTTAGATTTTTTTCTTTAAAAGTAGTGAATTTTTTACAGGGGGGTTAATTGCTTTACAAACAAGAAAAAAACTGCTGTAGAAACAACTTATTCATCACTGTCATTATCTTCTTCATCTTTTTCATCTTCCACCTCCTCTTTTTTCTTGCTCTTCTCAACTTCTCTCTTTTTCCCGACATCAGGTTTTCCTTTACCCCAGTAGGCAGCAATATGTTTTCATATTTTTCCTTCGGTTTACTGACTTCTTTTCATAAGGTTGCCTGCATCTACAGCAGTGTTATTTCACATTTCTCCCAACATTTTTTGTCACATCTCCAATAGAAAACCAGGATGCTCCGCTTTGATTTTGGACAATAGTCGGAGCAGAGTAAGAAAAATACTGAAGAAGACGTTTTCCTTCTTGGGTTCTTAGGATCACCTTTGGCCATTTTGGTTGCCTTCTCTCAGAACCGCACAGAGTAGTCCAGCGCCCATCCAGATCTTACATGCCTTGGCTCTGTCTCTATGGAGCCCAATGTACTGCAATGGCTGTGGGAGAGCCAGGCACCAGAGATTCATCTTTTATCCTTTCTGTAGGTTAATTTCTACCTCTGAAAAATTGGATAATAACACATAGAGGGCTGGGATAAAGGGTTAAATATTCATACACTTAACATCTCAGTGATTAGAGTTTCATGTAGATCATCATCTAAAACCCATTCCACACCCACTCTCCTTACTTGATTCCTTATCTCCATATCCCTCAATACTTCCGACCCGAAATTTCAACCAAACACCATCTAGTTCTCCCACTGTGTCCTTTGGAATGCCCCTTCCATAACCAACAAACTTCATCCTAGATCTTCTCCTCCCACTCCTGCTATCTACTAGACTGGATCCCCCCACTACAAATTTTTATTGTACAACCTCAAGTAGACCATCACTACTGCTAGGCAATTCTTTTATACCTCCCTTATGAACTATTCCACTCTGCTCAGGGGCTCTCCTAAAATTTTCCTAAAAATGGCTCCCCTTCCCTTCGTCCTTTGAGTGGAAATTCTTGCCTCATATTTTACAGGAAAAAAAGGTCATTTTGTGTGTTTCCTCTTTTTCACTCTTCCTCATTTCCTATTATCCAAGTGCCTTCTGACACTATCTCCTCTTCCACACCTGTCTCACATGATGATACGTCCTTCCTTCTTATTCCATCCTGTCTCCTCCACCTGATTGCTCCCTCAAGCATTCCCACTCCTTCACTTATTTTCAATCCCTCTTGTCTACTGGCTCCTTCCCATGGGAATGCCGATATTTCCATATCTTCCCCCATCCTAAAAATCCCTTTACATGGTCCTTCCTTCCCCACTATTGTCCTCTATTTTTTGCCTTTTGTAGCTAAACATCTCAAAGAAGCCGCCTACAGTAAGCCACCACTCTCTCCCCCCTTTCATTCTCTTCTTCAGCTCTTATAATCTGGCTTCTGACTTTATCATTCCACCAAAAGTGCTCCATCCAAAGCTATCGGTGATTTCTTCATTGCCAAATCCAGTGGCCTTTTTTCAATCATTCTTCTTAATTTTTCTGCAGCCTTTGACACTGTTGATAATCTTCTCCTTGATATTCTCTTCTCTTTAGGTTTTTGGTATATTTTCCTGGTTCTCTTATTATCTGACTACTTACTCCTCAGTCTCCTTTGCTGGTTCCACATCCAGATCAAAACCTTTAACAACTGATATGTTTCAGGTTTCTGTCCTAGACTCTTTCCCTTCTCATTCTCTCCATCCTCTTTTCTCCTGTATGCTACTTCACTTATTGATTTTGTCAGTTCCCATGAATTTAATCACCACTACTATCTTGATGATTCTCAAGTCTACGTATTCTGCCCCATATTTTCTGCTGACCCCAAATTTTAAACATCTGCAAACTGCCTCTCAGACATCTCAAATTGAGTGCCCAGTAGGCATTTGAAACTCAGTATGTCTAGAAGGGAACTCATTATTTTTCCCCCTAAGCCTTCCTCACCCTATAGGGAAAGTAGAGGGC
>CM053772.1:203855049-203892339 GCA_028658325.1 Potorous gilbertii | reverse complement strand
CACTACTATCTTGATGATTCTCAAGTCTACGTATTCTGCCCCATATTTTCTGCTGACCCCAAATTTTAAACATCTGCAAACTGCCTCTCAGACATCTCAAATTGAGTGCCCAGTAGGCATTTGAAACTCAGTATGTCTAGAAGGGAACTCATTATTTTTCCCCCTAAGCCTTCCTCACCCTATAGGGAAAGTAGAGGGCATCAACGTCCTCTCAGTCTCTCAGGCTCAAAACCTATGAGTCATCCTTGACTGGTTCTCACCTTCTATTTCAAACTTTTGCCAAGGTCTGTCAGCTTTTTTCGTTTGCTATATCTCTAGAACATATTCCTTTCTCTACTGCTACTGCTCTGGTGCAAGCCTTCATCACTTCATGCCTGGACTGTTGCAATAATCTACTGATGGGTCTGTAAGCCTCAAATCTCCCCCCAGTCTATTCCATCCTCCATTCAGCCACCAGTGATTTTTATAAAGTACAGGTCTGACTGTCACCCTCCCCTCTACCACACACACACACACACACACACACACACACACACACACACACACACACACACACATTCAATAAACTCTAGTAGCTCCCTATTGCCTTCAGGATCCAATAAAAAAAATCTTTTGTTTGAAATTCAGGATCCTTCCGAACTTAATCTCCTTCTACCTTTCTATTCTTCTCACACTTTATACTCTTTCATGTATTCTTTGATCCAATGACACTGACTTCTTGGTGGTTCCACAAAATGGTTCTCCATTTCTTTGTTCCAAGCATTTTCCTTGCTGTCCTTTGTACCTAAAATGTTCTCTCTTTTCAGCTTCATATACCAACTTTCCTGGTTGTTTTTGAGTCCCAACTAAAATCTCATTTTTTTTCATAGAGTCTTCCATAACCTCTGTTAATTATAGCAATTTCCTTCTGTTAGCAATTTGCCATTTAGCCTGTAAATAACTTGTTGTTGTTCAGCCATTTCAGTCATGTCTCACTCTTCATGATCCCATTTGGGGTTTGCTTGACCAGGATACTGGACTGGTTTGCCATTTTCTTTTCTAGATCATTTTGCAGTTCAATAAACAGAACTAAATAGGGTTCAGTGACTTGTACAAGGTCACATAGCTAGTAAGAATCTGAGGCCATATTTGAACACAGGTCATCCTGACTCCCGGTCAAATACTCTATCCATTGTACCATCTAGCTGCCCATACATAGCTTGCTTTATAGACACACACACACACACATGTATATATGTATATATATATATATATATATATATATATATATATATATACATATATATATTCTTCTGCTCATTAGATCATAATCTTCTTGAGGGAAGGGGCTATCTTTTGCATTTTCTTAAATTCCCAGCATTTAGCACAGCAGCTGGCACAGTTGTTATTGTTCAGTCATCCAGTTGTGACTTTTCATGACCTTGTGAGCCAGCTGTCTCTGGGATACGGGAGTGTTTTGCCCTTTCCATCTCCAGTGGATCTGACAATCAAAGGTTAAATGACTTGACCAGGGTCCCACAGTTGAAAAGTGTTTGAAGCCTGATTTCACCTCCCATATTTCTGACTCTAAGCCTGGTGCTCTATCAAATGTACAACCAGGTGCCTCACTTGGCACATAGTGAGTGCTTAATGAATGTTTATTAATTATTGATTGAGATTCAAATGAGATAAGGTATATGATCTTTGAACCTATGGGAAGATTAGCTATTATTAGTATTCAGAAGTTAGTGTTTCATGCTTTTACTCAGACACTGAGCTGTACAGTTGGTTTCAGAGTAAGACATTTGGCAACAATAAAAGTAAATTCAACTGGATTACTTAGGTTTCTACCAAGTAGAAATCTATAGAGATTTTGGTACTTCTGCAATCTATTCTTCTACTATAGCTAATATTAGAGGTAACACAGCTAATGGATAATGGTAAACGTAGAGTTAGGAAGATCTGAGTTCAAGACTTGCCTTTTTCTTTATTACTTCTAGGAATTTTACCAAGTCATTTAAATTTTGTGATTTAGTTTCTTCCTCCACAAAATGGAGGTAATAGTATCTGTTTTACCTATCTCACAGGTTCTTTGTGAAGATCAAATGGAATAATGTGTAGAAGTCCTTTTGCATTATGTAAATGTATATTATTTATTTTCACTATGATAACTCTGCCTGAAGTTCTGTGAGATCATTTATTTATTCAGTCATCTAGTCATGTCCAGTTCTTTGTGACCACATAGAGGTATAGACCATGGAAAACCAATACTGTCCATAGGGTTTTCTTGGCAAAGATACTAACTAGAGTGATTTGCCATTTCTTTCTCCAGTAGATTAAGGCAAAGAAAGGTTGAGCGACTTGTTTAAGGTCACATAGTAACTGTCTGAGGCCAGATTCATATCTAGCACTCTGTTTACTGAGTCACCTAGCTGCCTTTTGTGAGATAATGGTTTCTGAATCACTCACACATATGTGCACACACATACATACATGCATACACAATTCCTCCTTTTTTCCACCAACCATGTCCTTGGGAAAAGTGGGATGAAGTGTAAAACAGTTGCAATAAAACATTAACCACATCAAGTTTACTTAATAGTGACTACCTGAAAACTCTGGTCTAGGCTATAGTACTTGGATCTCTGGCAACACCTTTTGAGCTTTTGAAACTCGGGAGGTCTAGCCATTTTTATACAGCTTCACCAAGGAGCAACAAACAGAACAAGAAATAAACAAGAGTAACAAATGAAAGAACAGAGGTAGCAATGAGCCCACATGGGGAGAGTAAATAGCTGGCACTGGAGATACCTCCTTCCCAAAGCAGAGAATAAGAGCAGTTTTTAATTTCTATTACCACCAAGAAAAAGAGATTAAGATTCACTTGTCTGATTCATTCTTATACACACCCAGTTCTGGCTTCGCAACGGATCAGAGACTCCTCTTTGACACACAAGGAGAGATTAAGAAACAGTCATAGCATATCTGTCTGTATTTTAAAGAATAAATCCCTTGATTAAACATTCCTGGAAGTAGGTATGCCTTATGTCCATGTTGTTGATAACATAAGACAGAGGACAATAAGCATATTTTTAAGTACTAAACTATCATTGATCAGTCCTTGTGACATTAGGTAGTCTGGTCCTTGGAAAGCAGAAGGATAATCAGAAATTGGAAATAATTGGAAAAGAAAATGGAACAGTCATGCAGCTAGAATAAAGGATAAATGATAGTTCATGATTCATTGGTATGTACACAATGTCAAGAAAGATAGAGGAAGGTCCAAACCAGTTTGATGGCCCCATTTGTGTATAACAAGGACAACAGTCACATGGAATGGGAGAGAATTGATTAGGTTGCGATTTGTATCAATAGAGGGAATAGTCACTTTAATGAGATCTCATGTAAAACTCATTGCAATCTGTCTTCAGCCCACCTTTGTAATCTTTTGGCATATTAATCTTTTTCATGCCCTCTGCATTTTAGCTAAACTGGCTTATTAAGTGTCTATCATACATAATCCTTTGTTCTGTTTGAGGCTCAGCTGAAGAGGCTCTTACTACATAAGACTAACCTTTAAGTTGGCATCCCCCCTTCCACTACTATTGTTATTTTATACACATGCCTATTTACTCATCTATGTTCATGTTGCTTATCCATAATAACATAAATTCCATAATTTCTTGGATTAATTCATTTTTGCCTTTGGAACCCCAGCAAAGAGTAAGTACGTAAAATACTTATTGGAAAAAATGTCCCTATGTAGGACATATGATCATTTTCTTGACACATATTTGAGTGGTTGGAACAATGTATTCTTGGGCTATGTTGATGAATAAAGAAATCTTTAATAGAATAACGATTAGGATTTCATTCCAGGGAAGCCAGCACATAGATTTCTGAGAGAGATGTGGAGAGAGAGAGGAGGGGTAGTAGGAAGGGGGGGAAGGGGAGGGAAAGGGGAGGGGGAGGGAGAGAGAGAAAATGCTGTTAGAATCCTAGATGATGAAAATGGTATGGAAGAAGGAAAAGGAAAGTAGTCATTAAGGGTACAAAGAGGTCAGTTCAAACAAATATGGATTCACCTGAGGCAGCAGCTAGGTGGTACAGTGGCGCTAGTGCAGGAGTCAGGAGGACCTGAGTTCAAATCTTGCCTCAAACACTTGACACTCACTAGCTGTGTGACCTTGAGGAAGTCACTTAACCCCAATTGCCTCATCCTGGGTCATCTCCAGTCATCCTGATGAACATCTGCTCACTGGATTCAGATGACTCTGGAGGAGAAGTGAGGCTGGTGACCTGCATAGCCCTCCTTCACTCAAAACAAAGTCAAGTGCAAGTCTTGTCATTATTTCTCTGGTGACATGGTCTTCTTTGGCAACGAAGGATGAACACACAGTTCATCTGAAAGGAGACTGCTGTTAATATTGATTTGGTTTAATTTTAATTTTTTCCTACTTAATAGTATTTTATGTTTTCCAATTACATGTAAAGATAGTTTTCAGCATTCACTTTTATAAGATTTTGAGTTCCAGTTTTTTTTCTCCCTTTCTCCCATTTCTTCCCACTCCCAAAGATGGCAATAAATCTGATATAGGCTATGCATGTACAATCATTTAAACATATTTCCATATTAATCATGTTATGGAAGAAGAATCAAAACAAAAAGGGGAAAAAAACGAAAGAAAAAAGGAGAAAATAATATGCTTTGATCTGCATTCCGACTCCATAGTTCTTTTTCTGGATGTATGTAAAATTTTCAACCGTGAGTCTTTTGGAATTGTCTTAAATAATTATAGTGCTAAGAAGAGCTAAATCTAGCAGAGTTGGTTGTCACACAATGTTACTTTTGCTGTGTACAATGTTTTCCTGGTTCTACTCACTTATCTCGGTATCAGTTCATTTAAGTCTTTCTAAGTTTTTTCAAAATCCATCTGCTCATCATTTCTTATAGCACAATAATATTCCATTACATTTACATACCACAACTTGTTCAGCCATTCCCCTGTTGAAGGGTAACCCCTCAATTTTCAATTCTTTGCTACCACAAAAAGAGCTGCTATAAATATTTTTGTACATATGGGTCCTTTTCATGCTCTCTTTGGGATACAGACCTAGTAGTGATATTGCTGGATCAAAGGGTATGCAAATTTTATATCCCTTTGGGCATAGTTCCAAATTGCTCTCCAGAGTGGTTGGATCAGTTTACATTGGTTTAATTTTTTAAAAAGGAATTTACCTGTAAAGTCAAGAAACAAAATAGATAAAAGATAGAAGTCATAGAATATAGATAGTTGAACAAGCTTTGATATAAAGAGAATGAAAAGACAGGCAGCTGATGGAGCAGAGAAAATCAAGAAGATAAGATTATTCCTTAATTCCATTTCAGTCAGTAGATTTAAAGATGGTTATTAAAGACATGCATGAAAAGTAGAATATAACAAATTAAAAATACCATAAATAATAACAATGATGAATTTATACAGTGACAAAATATTTGTACATTATTCCATTTACATAGAATAAAAAGCAACAACCCATTAATCCTAGCTCAGGGTTCCAATTTCCAGACCACAATTTTAATAGCTTTGTCAGTATCCACTTTATGCTAAAAAGAAAGGAACAAAAGGAAGGAAAGGAAGGAAAGGAAAGGGAGGAAGGAATGGAAGGAAGGAAGGAAGACCAGTTACTGAGGCAAATTAATGTAGTAAAATGTGTATTGTCTTAGGCGCTACGGAATCCAGGTTCAAATGACAGCCATACTAATTTTTACCTATGTGATCTCGGACAAGTCATTTAAATCCAAACATTAATATAGTACTTTTTTCTTCTTAAAATAGAATATTTTATTTGTTTTAATAAGCCAGAATTGGCCTCACCTTCTTACCCAGGTTCCTCCTCACACTGTAATTGAGTCCAGAAGAAAAACAACAGCCGTTACAGTCACATATGGTCAATCAAAACAACTTTCCACATTGAGCATAAAAAAAAATATGTACTCTGGGTCACTCACCTTTATCAGGATGTAGGTAGCATGTTTCATCATTTGTCCTTCATAATCCTGGTTGTTCCTTTCTAATAATTTGTTGTTGTTCAGTCATTTTAGACATGCCTGAATCTCCATGACCCCATTTGAGGTTTTATTAGCAAAAAGGCTGGCATGATTTGCTGTTTCCTTCTCCCATTTATTTTACACATGAGGAAACTGAAGCAAATAGGGTTAAGTGACTTTCTAAGAGTCACACAGCTAGCAAATGTCTGAGACCTAATTTGAACTCACATGAACTGGCACACTCCTGACTCCAGGCCCGGTAATCTATGTACTGTGCCACCTACCTGCCCAATACTAAGGACAGTTCAGCATAATGGTATTAATAATATAGGAACAGTGTAATGGTATTCCATGATGTTAATATAGCGTGTCTTGTTTATTGATTCCTCAATTTCTGGGTAGCCCCTCAGATTCTTATTCTTTGCCACTTTAAAAAGACCTATAAGTAATTTTGTACATCCTTAGATTATATTTTGCTTAGGAATAACGCCTTCCTTACTCAACCTATTGTTCCTCTAGTTTCCCCCTCCCACCTTCTTCCCATTTCCTCCTATTTTTCAATTGAATAAAATGTATTTCTGTACCCTAGTCTCCATGTATTCTTTCTTCTTTTGACTAGTTCATGTGAAAATGAAATTCAAATGTTGTTGCAGCCTCAATTTCCTCTTCTTCTTTGTATAGATATCTCCTGTACCCTGACTGGTTAAAACAATTTTTCCTAACCTCCCTGTTTCCCAACATATTGCCTTTTTTTTCCCCTTTCAATTCTTTTCGGAAGATCATGAAAATATAATGTAATCATTCCTAAGCTTTATCTAATTGGACTCCCCTCTATAATATGTGGTGACATCAAGACTCAGAAAGCACACGCATCATCTCATGTTTAAATGTAAGTAGTCTATCCTTGTTGATTTAATCTTTTTCATTATTTATTCATGTCTTTTTATGTTTTGCTTAACTACATTTTTTACACTTCAAACTTTCTATGCAGCTATGGTTTCTTCATTAGCAATGCTGATGCACAGGAGGCACTTAAAATGTTTACTTTCTGGTGGCTGATAAAATGTGATAGTGACTATGGTTCCTCAATATTTGAATTCTTTTGTTTTGCATTTTTAATTCTTTTTTCTTTGATCTAGAAGCTCTGTGCTTTGGCTATAATGTTCTTCAGAGTTTTCATTTTGGGGCTCCTGTCAGAAGCTGACCAGTAGACTCCCATTTCTACATTGTACTCTGTCACTAAGATCTCTGGTTAGCCCTCTTTTATGATCTTTAGAAATAGAAAGTCTAACCTTTTCATCATCATGGTATTCAGATGATATAATGATTCTGAAATTTTCCTCCTTGATTATTTTCTGAGTCAGTTGATATTACAACGAGATTTCTTATTTTTTTCTTTTTTCTTCTTTAGTTTTTTGGCTTTGTCACACTACTTCTTGTGGGTTCATGGAATCATAGGTTTCTCTTTCTTCCGTTCTAGTTTTCAAGGAGCTTGCGTCTTAGGCAAGGGTTTTATTTTTGGTTTTACCTTTTGGACCAAGCTAATTCCTTTTCTAATTCTTTCTTCCAGAACTCTCTTCCTTTTCTAATTTTTCCTACACCTTTCATTCCATTTATTAAGAAAAGAAAAAAATAACAATTTCACTTTCTTAAACTTTGGCTTCATCTCTTGCAGGAGTTCTAGCCAAGCTTGTTTCCCAGCTGTGGGACACTTCTTGGAGGCTTTCAATATTTTGGAGCATTCTCTTCTTCTGGATTAGTTTCCTGCGTTTCTTTCCCACCACAATAGCTCTTTATGGTGAGCTTCTTTTGATTTGCTTGCTTGCTCATTTAGCCTATTATCTCCTGACTTGATGTCAAGGGCAGGGCTTTGTTGATCTTCAGGATGGAAGGTTTGGGTTGATCATGCGGTGACTATCAGGTTATTGATTATTGTATTATTTCAGGATCTCAGACTTTCAGTGTTACCAAGGTAGCAATCTGGACAAAGTCTACTTTCTTATCTTATTCTGTAGTTTGAGCTCTTTAAGTTGCCGACCTCAATTTGTATCTGTGCAAGAATGGATTGCTGTTAGCCCTGAACCAAGGTTTGTCATCTAGATGCTTGTTAGTGATGTGGGCTTTCCACATCATTTATGAAAAATCAGGTTTGTTTTTTCTTAAGGGGGTGGGAGATGTGCCACCTAAGGGGGCACTTCTCATTTCAAGATCAATTCTTGCAGCTTACCAAATGGTAAGGCCTGGAGTGTTTAGGCAAATTACCTGAAGACTCCCTCTGGAAATGGTTCCAATATGGTATTTTATTTTGTTTTGGTTACTTAACTGCTTGAATACTTGAATAAACCATACTCCAGAACAAAATCATTTTAATCCTTTTTGGATAACATGGTCTGAACTCTTTGACAAGTTGTACAGTCCTCTGGCATCGATAGCATTTTAGTTGTACTGATGAAAGTCATGAATTCCTCTTCACTTTGACAAAGTAACGTAATTTTTACCTTATTTATCTGTATAAAATTCCAACAATTAATCTGAACGCTTATTTATATATTTTTTTTGTATTTTAGGTCTTTAATACAGTGTTTCTACCTCTCACAGGTAACAGCATGCATTCTTCTGGAAACTAGGGAATAACTCATTGAACTATTGTGTGAGAGTCTTTTTATTTTCACCTGTATAAATGTATATTAAAGTAAAATAAAACTGACAATGGTCAAAAAAATGGAATGCTGTTAGATCCAGCCCATATGAGTTAGTTTAATCCTTCCAACCACTCAGTAAAGTAAATATTATTCATTTTATATTTACATTTATAATATCCATTTTAAAAATGATGAGATAGAAGTTGAGAGAGCTTAAATGACTTGACCAAAAGTAGATAGCTAAAAGTTGTCTGACAGAATTTGAACTTAGGTCTTCCCTGACTAACTCATGCACAATGAAACACCTACCTGCCTCTGGAATTCAGTTTCCACCTGTACAAAATAAGGAGGATGGACTGGGTGATCTCTAAGATCTCTGCCAGCTTGACTTTAGGAGTCAGTGATAAATTCCAAACATGAGAAAGCTTCAGTTCTGAAGATACAAAAAAATAAATTTTTACATGGAAGTTCATTGCCAACACTTGGTTTAATGAGAAACTTGATCTAATTAAAGCTAAGGGAAAACAAAGCTTTTACCTTTTAGATTAATAAGGGGAAATAAGCTTTGATTATCAGGATATTTATTTGAACCACTGAAAACAAAACTGTTCTTTCTAAATAGCAATTCTTCTTGTTGTACCTACTAACTGATTGGAGAAATATCACAAATTTTTTGGACCTCAAGAGCCAGCCTTTAAAAATGGTAGAAATTTTTTTTTAACTGTCTCCAGTAAGATGGAAGAAGGGGAAATATTTGTTCTGTATATTAATTGATCAATGTACCTTGCATTACTTTTCACTGATTTACTGTTGAGCTTTTTACTGAGAGACTCCAGCAGCATTGAAATCTCTTAGTGTTGTATGGGGGAATAATTTATTTCAGGATTTAGCCTTCTAGACAGGGATGAAAATTAAAAATACTCAAACATCATACAGAGATTTACATGCACACAATACATACACACTCAAGTATTCAAAGGACTCTATCATTTAATTTGACTGTTCCCTCCAACTATGCAGATCACAAGTCATCTATGATGTACATATATAATTATATATATCTTTACTGTAATATTATATGAATACAATATATTATCATTTGGCATTAATTATAACACATTCTGCATATATATACATGCATGTATATATGTGTGTGTGTATATATGTATGTATATATATATATATATGTATATAAGACTTTAGTCAAATCCCAACCTATTTCCCATTCCACTTAGCTGAAATATCTTTAATATTATGGCTGTTGTCTCCTTCATTCTTGAAGAGGATTAAAATGACATCACTATGCTAGTAAAGTTTCAATGTGTCTGACAGTGGCTGATCAAACTGATATAAACTTGGAACGTTCTACTACAAGTTAGACACAAATAGCACAAATAGTTCATGTTAACTTTTGGGATGGATACTCCAAATTTGTGATACTGCATTTCCTTTGAGCTGTCTCAATTTTACTTAGCTCATAGAGCACAGAATCTCTATGTGGGCATACCATGCAGAGTGGTCCTGTGCCAGTGTCTCCCATGTCATACAATCAAGTCCAAAGTTCTTAAGAGAGATCTTGAGAGTGTCTCTGTATTGTTTCTTCTGACCACCACATGAATGCTTGCACCATGTGAGTTTTCCATAAAATAGTCTTTTTGCAAGCATGTGTTTTGCATGCAAACAATGTGGTCAGTCCATCCAAGTTGCACTTTCTGAAGCAGAGTTTGAAGCTTGGCAGTTTAGTTCAAGTAAGCATCTCAGTGTCTGCTATCTTATCCTACCAGATAATCTTTAGAATCTTCCTAAGACAATTCAAATGGAAGGTAAATGTCCTTAATATTACACACAAACACACACAACATATTTGTGAACATGTATGCATATATATACATATATGTATACATATGCGTGTGTGTATATATATATATATTATATTCCAATGGATAGATTCAACCATTTAATTGGTGAACCAAAAAAGTAACAATAGTCATCCTCTTGAGAGAAAGTTGATAGGGGTGGGGTTTTGGGGGAGTGGATAGGCAGTTCTCTGTCTACTGTATCCTCTTCCCCCATGAATAAAGGACAATCTTGTAAATATTGAAAGGTCAGAAGATTTTGACTTCTCATCAATATCCTAGCAGTCTCCCTAAATAGCTTATGGTAGTGTCCTCATTAGAAACCCAGGAAAAGTTAGACACATTTAGAAAAGGCAACTTCAGGGCTCCACAGGGAACCCAACAGAAATGGTTAAGGGAAACTCCATAAATAACCCCTTAATGAGCAATGTGCTTTCTCAACTGGAGTCCACTTTCCCCTGAACCATTCTTAACTCCTACCATTTAATAGAACCTATCAGAGTTTATACTCTGCTAGAATGCATTTGGTTAGCTAAGGTATAAAGTCAATCACAGCAGCACACCTGAGGACTACTGGCTGTGAATGATTTCAAGGGTCTAGTTGCATAGTATGGTAAACTATTCAGTAACAAACTAAACATTGTTCATCAAAGTAAAGCATGATATTTAGCAACATCCTTAAGCAAAACATGTCATTCAATCAATTTATATCTTATAACAATAGTAACATCCTTAATCAATATCAAGTATCCAAGTAAAGTCCTTTTTCAAAATACCACATCATCCATCCCTAGGTTACAGTAAGGATAATGTTTGTAATCAGTATCAAGTGTCCAAGTAAAGTTGTCTTTCATCTTAAGTCGAGGTTGACGTCCAAGTCCCATGGCTCTTCCTCTGTGGGCTGTCCACTCCTGACTCTCACCTGGATTCACATGTAGGCACCCCTCTGCTCCTGCTCCATGTCTTAGCTCATGGGACTGCGCCACTCCACAGCTTCTGTCTCTGGGAAAACAAAACTTAGCAGGGCAACAACAATACTGACACACACCACCAGCACGATTATCTCAATTCACTCATAAAAACCAACAGACAGGACTTATGTCTGAGAAATCAATAGATAGGTTTTCCTGTCCACTCTCAGAGTTCTTCCTCTCCTCTATCAGAGGACTTCCTGTCTGTTCTCAGAAGTCTCTCAGCTTTTTTTCTTCTCAACACTGGCTCTCCATTCCATGCTGTCTCTCTTCACATCTGGTTCTCTCTCAGCTCTGGCTCCCTTTATATACAGTTCTACTTAGCATCTGATTGGCTAGAGCACACATGTATCTGATTGGTTACAGCCTACTTGCACAAGTCTGATTGGTAAAAACTCTCTCTACAAAATATATACATACACACATACTGTTTCTCGTTAAAGACTCTTAAATAATCAAAGGCAAGATTCAATCAGAGGCATTTGATTGTCTAAAACAAAAACAGCATTTTTGCCATTAAAAGTAGTTTGTCATTACACAAAGTTACTTCCATAGCTCCACATCATAATAAGATAACAGAACAAGATTTTTTGGGAGAAAATCAATGGGCAGGATGTATATTATATTGTGTTGCATTATATTATATCATATCCTATTATATGATATCATATTATACAGTACATATTCTGATAGTCATAAACACTTGACAAAAATTATACATTGACTAGGCTAACTAGCTAGAACTATTTAGAATGGCATCTCAAGAGAGAAGTTATGAATTTTTTAAAGAGAGAGGAAAAAATTATCATATAAGAATATGGTGGCTCTTGGCAGTAGATAGCATAATACTCCATTAATTTCAAAATAATTGACTGAACCATTCTAGAAAATAATGTAAAATATGCTAAGAAAGTAAATAAAATCTCCATGCCCATTAACCCAGACATCCTACTCACTGTTAGCACACACTCAACAGGATCAAATATAAAAAAGAAAAAACTTTATATATATATATATATATATATATATATATATATATATATATATATACTTAGATTCTTATTGTAGCACTATTTCAATAGTAAAGAAATGGAAACCAACAACCAATTAGATACCTGCTGATTAGGAAATGACAAAATAAATTGTGATATATGAGTATAGTTAATTCCAAATTAGTGAGAATAATGAATGACATGAAGCAATTTCAATATTTCAATTTGTACTGTATATTTACATTGGATTGGGAAAAATGAATATGCTTTACATATAACTATAAGTTGTAATAGTGCAGATTTGAATAATCTGACCATTTCATGGAATTTCTTATTCATACTAATTAAGATCTAATTTTATAATGGAATAGCATTGTCTTAAGAAATGAAAATATGGAACTTTAAAGTATGAGAAAATGTACATGAACTGAATTAAAACTGAATGAAGTGAATTAAAAAGAACTGAGAATAACATATAGAATGCTTAAAAAAAACTGGTGAGCAAGTCAATAAACATTTATTAAGCACCTTTTTGTTCCTAACACTGTGCTAATTCCTAGGGATACAAAAAATACACAATATAGTCCCTGCCCTCAAGGAACTTATAATTCAATGGAGGAAAAAAATGTAAATAACTATATACAAATGGAATAAATACATTTGCAAATGGATTTATATTGTAAAGATCCATTTGCCCTTGGCTGTCATTTTTCTTTGTGAAGGTCAAACTATTGCCTGATGAGGAAGCTTCCTGGTAATTTTGTTCTATTGTACAAATTCCACTATAAACATTAATCTGTACAAAATAGTGTAAATCAGTTAACAATATTTATTAAATGCCTTTATTTTATTAAATTTATTTAAATGACTTTTAAAAAATTATTCAGTGCTACATACTGAGTATACAAAGCAAGAAGAGACAGTCCCTGTCCTCACTGACTTTTTTCTCTTTATTTTCAACTATGAACACATTTACAGATAACAACATATTGATGAATAGATAAAGCCCATATTGTGTTCGTCCTTCGTTGCCAAAGAAGACCACGCCATCAGAGAAATGATGACATGACTTGTACTTGACTTTGTTTTGAGTGAGAGAGGGCAGTGCAGTTCACCAGCCTCACTTCTCCTCCCAAAGCTCACATATAAAATAAATAGAAAATCATTTGGAGAGATACACTTACAACTGACAAACTCAGAAAATCCTCTTCAAGAAGATGACATGAGGTAAGGAAGAAAGGGGTTCCAAGAGGAAGAGGTTAAGAGTGAAAGCATACAGCTTTGGGGAAACAGCATATGCCCAATCACATAGCTGGCGTTTGATTCTTACCTTTTCTTTATTCATTTTTAACATAAATAGCTTTTTGTCATAAATATTTTAAATAGATCAAGAACAATGGCACAATTCATATTGTTTTGAATTTAATTTTAGTTTGGTGTCTACTTTGATCTTTGTGGTACTTATTTGGTAGTCATAACTGAATATGCTTGATTGGAAAATGTATCTCACAGTGGTTGTCAGTAATTTTTTAGTTATTAAACTTCTTTACATTCTCCCTCCCACCTTCTTTTGTTCCTCCCTCCCTCCCTCCCTTTTTCTTCCCCTCCCTCCCTCCTTCCCTCCCTCACTCCTTCCTTCCTTCCTCTTTTCCTCCCTTCTCTGTCTCTCTATCTCTGTCTCTTTGATGTTACTCTTTGCTCAACATTTCTCACTCTTTTAAAACAAATTTTTTTTACTTATAGGTGTTTATTTAAATTTCTTAAACTGAACTACATTTATATATATATAATCTTCCTCTGAACCCTGGCTCATATTGAAATCAACAGATATCAAATCATTCATTGTTTTTGGTGTGGGAGGTCTTTACTCATTCTTCACATAAGTCAGTCATTCTTTATCTTCTAAAATAAATGACTTGTCAGCTACAAATGTGTTTACAATGGTCTTTTTTCTCATCATGAGCACTGTAAGATGAAGGGTCCTACTGTCCTTTTGGATTCCCTTAATTTTTTTATCTTGATGCAATTGATAGAAAAAAATTCTTAGAATGTTAAGCCCCTTAAAGACTCTACTAAGACCTGGGGAAACAAAAATAAATGTAATAGGTAGTCACTTAAATCTTTCCCCTTACTTCAATCCAAATTCAGTTTAATTTGAGTCAAATTGATTCCCTTAAATATTTTATTTTGAAGTAGTTAATTTTAAAAATTAAGTGTTTACTATGTATTATGCCCAGGGGACACAAATCTAACAACAAAGACAATACCTGCTTTTCTGGAGCTTGCATGTCAATGGAAGAAACACAAATCACTTCTTAGTCACCAAGAAAGGAAACTGACTTTGATCCTGGAAGTTACTGGACATATTGAATGAGACTTCGATGAAATAGATTGACAGATGTCATCCAAGAGCAATGGGTGAGTTTATTTAATCATGGTTAATTGCTCCTAGACCTAGAGGGTTTAGATCAGAGTAAAGACTGGTTAAGGTAAAATAGTTGTCAAAGAAACTGTGGAAGAAATGATAGTCAAAATGAAATTTTCTGTGTCTTTCCTACTCTGAAAAAGGGAATGATCAATTAGCAGAAAAGGTCCTCAAAAACTCAAGACTTTTGCTGCTTCAATAAGAATCTGGGGGTTGTCTTTTTGTTGTGACTCCTATGTGTTTTTAAATTCTGTCCAGGCCTACTTCTGTCAAACCTGGGCCATACAATTAGAACAAGACTCCCAGTGATATTATTTCATATCTCTTTTCCCATTCATTGTTAAACTACTTGAAGAAGCAGTAGGATTGTTCTAGATCCAGCTCAAATGGGCTTGAGAGATTCAACTGCTAAAATTTTCTATTTAAGTATTCACACCTTGGAAATCAGCAAACTACTAGTTAGGCTTTGCTATGTTATTTTGTTGATTGTTTAGACTATAAAAAGTATTATTCAGATTAACCTTAAAAGTGTTTCATGCATATATTATTTTTCAAGATAGTCTATTATTAAACATTCCTGAAAAACAGTACTACCACTTGTTTTCCTCCCACTCTTTTCTTAACCCTTTGCAATATAAACTTCCAGTCTCAATCATTCAACTGAAATTTACCTTTCCAAAGTTACTAGAGATCTCTTAGCCTCCAAATCAAATGATCTTTCCTAAATCTTCCTTCCTGATTTCTCTAAAGCAGTTGGTATTGTTCGTTGCCTTCTACTCCATGACTACTTTCTCCTCCCTGTGTTTTTATAGCCTTGTTCTCTGCTGGTTCTCCTACCTGTCTGACCATTTCTTCTCAGTTTCTTTTACCGACTCTTCATCTAGGTCATGCCTACAAACCATGAATATGCTCCAAGACTCTTGGCCCTTCTTCTCTCTCTAAACTCTCACTAGATGACTTCATTAGTTCCCTTGGGGTCAACATTATTTTCTGTAGAGGATTCCCAGATCTATATATCAAGACCTCTTGTTGTTTGTCCTTGCACTGTATGATGTCTTTACTCTTGTGTAAATTAAATTGAAGTGAGGCAGAATTGCATAAAATCTTCAGTTTCACTCTCTCTGCCACAGTCAAAGTCCAGTGGTAAGACAAAAAGTCAGAATTACTGGCAATGGTCAGTCATGCAAAGGATAGCCTTGGAGTTTCCTATGTATGTCCAAGCTTTAAGTGCTCCACAATTCCTGCTTCAACTCCTCTCATGGTCATTGGAACAAGCTGTTTTCATGCACCCATTCCCTAGTCTTTTTCTTTAGATAGAGTCACATATCACCACAGCCTCTTAGTCATCTTGCATTTGATATCTTATAGGCATCTCAAAATCAACATGTCCAAGCAAAGCTCAATATCTTCCCCCACCCCAAATGTTCTTTTGAACTTCTCAATGACTGTTGAGAGCACCACCATGCTTCTTGTAATTCAGGTTTACAGCCCCAGTGTTTTCTGCTATTTCTCACTGTCATCTTATATATCCAATCTGCTACCTGATGTTTTCATTCCTATCACTAAAACATTTCTTGTGCAAACCCTTTTTCTGTTCTCACACAGCTACAACTCTAGTTCAACCCTTCCTCACCTCACTTGGACTATACTAAAATCCATCCTACACCCACTTGCCAAGATAATGTTTTAAAAGACAAGCGTGACCCTATCTCCCCCCACCATGTCCTCCCAATTTCCCCTGCCACTCCTATACTATATACTCATTAAACTCCAATTGTTTCCTATTATTTCTAGCATTTAATATAACCTCCCCTGTTTGGCATATAAGGTTTTTCATAATTCTACCTCTTTCTACCTCTCCTGTTATCTTCCTTCTTTTCACATGCTCTACAATTCAACTATCCTCACCAACATTCTGTTCCTCATACCTAATATTATATCTCCTCTCTTTGTACTTTTATCCTGGCGGTCCCCCATACCTGACCTACTCTGCACCTTTACTCCCAGCCTTTGGTTTCACTGGCTTTCCTTAAGAATCAGGAATATCTTAAGACCCTAATAAAAGACTAGCTTTATGGATGGGAAGAATGCCAATATTGGTATAGTTCAACCTATAGGATCATACATTTTGAGCTGAAAGCAACTTCAGAAGTCATCTCTTCTAACCTTTTGAATTTTTAGGTGAAGAAACAGATAAAGAGACAGATAAAATGACTTGCCCAATATTACACAGATAGAAAATAGTAGAGTAAGGATTTGATTACACATCCAAATTCCAAATTTCACATCATTTTCAATATACCATGTAGCTCCCCTGTGGAAACAGAATTCCTCCTTTTGTTTCCCACAAAGCTTATCAAGAATATCACATTTCAATTAGCAAAAGTTCAATCAATTTTTTGTTGGGGAGGGTGTCTAAAAACTTCAATTCTTAGAACACTTTTCATCTATTTCTGCCATTGTACTACTATCAAAAGGGAAATGTGCTTCATAGTAATAATATCCATTTTGTATTTTGTTGTTGCTTCATAGTGGTCAATTTGCTGACTGCGAATGTCACTGTCCTCAGTTAAACTGGTTATCGGATTGTAGAACCAGTCTGGCATGAGGCCTACACTCAAATCCTTTCCAGCCTTATAGAACTTCGGGAGTTTGATCTCTGCTGGTATAATTTTTGAAAACTCATAGCTGTCCCTCCTATTGGAGGAAATGATTCAAACTACCTCAAAATGGGAACACATTGACTGTAACTCACACAACAAGAAATTAAGTCATAGATCACATTTAATGAAGCACAGCCTGAGATACCTAATAATTCTGGAAGAATGCAAAATTGGTTTCCCCAAATTTTTACATTATACAAGCTTGAATTTATAAGTATGATTGCTATACAATGAAGTATATCATAGTGTCATTATTTTATATTGCCACAGAATTGTGGGATTTGGCTTCTATTTAGGATGCATGCCCTTTTTTTCTTTCAAATTTATGACTTTAACAAAGAATATCAAAATTGCACATTTTTCTAAAAGTCTCTTCATTATCATCTGAATAAAGACAATCAGGAACATTTGTTTAAACTGCTTTAATATTAATAAAAGTCATTAGCATGTACTTCAGAGAGTTATTTTAAAGACTTCCAGGTAGCAAAGTAATCCTCTGTGCCCAGGTGTGACAAAGTCAGGAAAGCATTACAAATCCTTTTCTCTATATGGGGAAACCCAAAGCAAACACAGGAAATGATTTGCAATGGCAAAAGGGAAATAACAGTATTTTTCCTCTTACCTGATTTTCCTTTTTTTTAATGGGCTAGCTGGGTGATCTTGGGCAAGTCACTTAACCCCAATTGCCTCATTCTGGGTCACCTCCAGTCATCCTTATGAATATCTGCTCACTGGTTTCAGATGGCTCTGGAGGAGAAGTGAGGCTGGTGACCTGCACAGCTCTCCCTCACTCAAAGCAAAGTCAAGTCCAAGCCATGTCATCATTTCTCTGCTGGCATGGTCTTCTTCAGCAGCGAAGGAAGAACATACACATTTTTTTTTAATAATGGAAAAATAAGATATTGCAATCATCATTTTATTAAGATGGAAAATGGAATAAGAGGAATCCAGAGGCTTAAATGATGTTTTCATGGTCACAATCACTACAGACCAAGACAACAACAAAGTTGTTTTCTCACTCACTTACTCCAAGCTTTTATTCTCTAGACCATATTGTCTCTATACTTTCTCAGACCCTATTTGCCTTTTGGGGACCAAACATACTATAGAAATTACATATTAAAGATAAATAGGCTATTTATTATGGTGCCTCTACTGATGTTCACAATTACTGTTTATCGTTTTAAGTCTTCCAATGTATTTTTTTTATTCTACTGCCTATAAAGTCAGTAATGTTAAATGTCAATCTTTCCCCCTCTTTTCTTTCAGGAATAAACTAACTAGACACTTAGAAATCCTTTCTCTTAGGTATTGATAATTCAAGGTCAGGAATTCAGTATTAATTCAATTACTTCTGCATCCTTGAAGATGAGGTAACAGCACAGGAATGCCAAAAGGGAAAGGAAGAAACCTGGATGACCTAGGACAGTAAAAATATCATAATATGCATCTCAGGCACGTCTTCCCTGAAGGAACAAACAAGAACGTAGTGGTTTACTCCAATTAAGGGAACTAGGGGCTTCACTTAATAAGAAATCAGCTGAATGATGCAGACAGTGGCTGCCCTGGCTTATACCCCTTTTGCCACAAAAGAAGAACTGAAAACAAAATAGTTCACTATAATTGTTGCTTTAGAAATTACATCAATAGTTCTGATTTAATTAAACAGAACCTGTAGGCAAAACTGCCTCCAGAGGTTTAAACTCCAGTGTTGGCATGTGTTGTTATTTCTTTTTTAATTGACACTTAATAGCTACCTTACTCTTACATTTTCTCTAAGCTTTGCTTAGCCTGGCATGTCACAGATTAGGTGCCCTTTGACAGCATTTCCCCTTGAGAACAAATAACTTTTCCTATTATATGGCTGTAAGCTCTGCAGTTTCTGAAAGACATGACTGAAACATAACACTTTATCTCTTTATCTGACAAAAGAAGCCAGCCAACCACTAGCATGCCTGTGTATATGGAAAAAAATCTCCAGATGCGGAAATAAATGCCAGCAGTAGAGTTAGTGAGGAATCCTGATTCCAGACACAATCCTGAATATCCCCATAATGTTCTAATATGAAGATAGAGACCTGGGAATTTCAACATCTCAACAATAGAGATGTATTGGATTGGAAATACCCTTTCGTTTCCTTTTTAATATTCTTCACATATTCTAGAACTTCCCCCTCTAACAATTGCTTGAAATTACATTGGAAATATATCAAAGGTTTAATATTGATTGAATTAATATTTAATTATTGATAAATGTATGTGTGTATATGATCTATTTATCTCTTTATCATCCATCCATCCATCCATCCATCCATCCATTCATCCATCCATTTCTTTGGACTGACCTAACCATCTTCTCAACCAGAAGTAGAGTTTAGATCACAAAAATACAATGGAAGACAAATATTTTTTGAAATGATGAGAGAGAATGTGTTAAAAAGGAAAGAGCATGGAACTTTTAGCTAGAAAGCCTGGGTTTTAATCCTAGCTCTGGCCTTCATCAAAGGAAGCCTAGTATAGCAGAAAATACATTACATTTGGGGTCTCAACACTTGAGTTTAAATTCTGGCTTCACTACTTCTTAGCCAAGTCATTTAATATCTCTGAGATTCAGAGTTGAGCTACAAAAGGAAGAAGTTGGGCAAGATAGACTCTAAGATCCTTTTAGGCAGGCAAATGGCACAGTGGATGGAGCACTTGGCCTGTAGTTACAAAGGCTTGAGTTCAAATCCCATCTGATACTTACTAGCTGTGAAATTCTGTGCAAGTCATTTAATTGCTTCCTTCCTCAACTATAAAATGAGGATAATAGCACCACCTACCTCCCAGAGTTGTTTGTAAAGTACCAAATAGTAAATCTTTCTCTTTTACTCAGGAACCCTGAAGGGTCTTCCCTCCCAGTTTGATTTTTTTTTTACTCAAAGGGTCACCCCTTGAGTAACTGCTTAAGGAAACCTATTCTTTGAATGGGTCTATCTCAGTTAAAGTGAGGTGATAAGACCTTAGCCTAAAAGGGCCAGGGCCTCCCATTGCATCCAGGATCATCTCTCCTCTTCCTGATGAATATCAGGCCACTGGACCCAGATGGCTCAGAAGAAGAAAGTGAGGTTGATGACCTTGCACATCCCTCCCTCACTCAAATCAAAGTCAACTGCAAGTCATGTCATCATCTTGATGTCATGGTCCTCTTCGGGAAGGACAAACATCATAACAAGCACAGTGCTTTTCACACAATAGATATTTAATAAATGCTTGTTTCTTTCCTTCTAATTCTAGTTCTATGATTCCCTGAGACATAGGAAAATATTTTAACTTCAGTAGGAGTCAGTTTTGCCATTTGCAAAATGAGGGAGTTGGAAAAGATGACGTTTGAGGTTTCTTCCAGATCTCAAAGGACACGTCCAGCTAAATGTTGTAATCTTATTCATTTTCAAAAAATTGAAAAGCATAAGCATCCCTTTGGGTTACAGTATTTCTATACCCATGTGTTTTCCCTGAAAATTCCAGCCCCATTATCAGAGGAATTGTCTATCTTACACTATTGATATCATAGCAACAGACTCTTTGCAGCCTAACCAAAAAGCTTAAGAAAACATTTGTTGAACTGAATTGAAAATGGCACTTCAGATTCTTGCTACATGTAAATGTTCATTCTCCTAACCAGCACTGTTGCTACATCTAATTGGAATCAATGTCACACCTTCCTCAGAGAAGCATTGAAGAGGAGAGAGGCTGGAACCAGAAAGAAGAAGAGAGAGGCCACTCTGCAGACAAGAGGCTTGTTTTGATATGCAGGACAGTGGCAGAGTCCATCATTCTGAACTGAAAAGGAGAGATAGACCCATATCTACTGCTCACCTCCTCAGACCATGTTCCTATTACCCAGAAAATCTGGGATTAATCTGGGGAAGGTGATCATTAATAAATTAGAGTTTTTGGTTGAGTAGTACTTCTCATTCACTCCATTTTGCTAGGTGCATTGTTTTATTTTTATTGCATGGAGTAGTAGCATTTACTTAGCATTTAAAAAACTCAAATAAAGGATTGTCTTGTTTGTATAAGCAGTTTCCCACTATATTTACTTGAGTTTTTCCTTTTGTTTTATCATTCTTATTTTCCATCAAAACAGTGAGAAAAGAAGATTTAAAGCCAAAGTAATAAGGAGAGGATCAGAAGGAATCCATTAGATTGGGGAAAGCTACGCGAATCCATAGGGCAAAATCTTAAGGACTCCATTAAAAGGGGTTCAGGGAAGTTTTAACTCTTGTATTTTCTAGTATGTCTGCTATGGGCCAGGCACTGTGCTAAGCAGTTTTTACAAACATTGTCTCATTTGATCCTACAATAACCCTGAAAAGTATCATCATGATGCCATTTCACAGTTGAGAAAACTGAGGCAGAGAGAATGATATGCCCTAGACGACACAGCTAGTTAGTCTCTGAGGCTGAATTTGAATTTCTTTCTGGCTCCAGGCCTGCAGACACAAGGATCTCTGCACTAAGCTACTAGCTGTGCTTCCTTAGAAAGAATCAAGTCCTTTGGCCTAGATGAAAAGAAAAGTGCATGTTACTGAACAATTAAAAAAAAACTAAATTTATTCTGTGTGATGCATTATTACCAGAACAGCATACTGGGAAGAAATGAGAAGTGAGTTGGAGTAAAGCCTAGGGGACATCAAATATTTGCTCTGTAGAAGAAAAAAAAGAAGAGTTGTTAGAAGAAATTAAGTTATGCCAGTTTCACAATAGATCTAAATCCCATTGAACTTTATTTTTATGATTAATTATAAATGCCAACTTCATTATGGGCATTAAAACATTGAACATAATATAACAGGACCATATTTGTGCTACTGAATATATCTAAGCTAATCTTCCTTTAAAAAAAACTTTATAATTTCGTTATCCAAATAGCTGTTTATTTTTGCAGTATACTTTCATTCCTCTTCCGTTCTGATGAGTGGGAAGTTAATATTCGGTGCTCAGGTAGCAATGCACTTTCCTATAGCCATGAGAAAACTAATTTAACCAGGGACTGATGGTTTGTAAACTCTAGATATATATGTCAATATAAGGAAATGTGTAGGAGGAATGAAGTCAAGATGGGATATAGCAAGAAGTACTGAGAGCTCCTAACTTCTCCCTCCTAAATTTTCCAAATAGATATAGGTGGTGCAGTGGATAGAGCACCAGTGCAGAAGTCAGGAGAACCTGAGTTCAAATCTCACCTCAGACACTTGACACTATCTGTGTGACCTTGGGCAAGTCACTTAACCCCAATTACCTCATCCTGGGTTATCTCCAGTCATCCTGATGAATATCTGGTTACTGGATTCAGATGGAGGAGAAGTGAGGCTGGTAACCTGTACAGCCCTCCCTCACTCAAAGTCAAGTGCAAGTCATGTCATCATTTCTCTGATGGCATGGTCTCTTTGGCAACAAAGGACAAACACACTCAATGTGAAGTACAACAGACCAAAGTCTGATAGGAAAATCTAGGAAAAATGAGTAACTTTTCCAGTTTGGGTCAGTATGAGAAGACAGAGTCACTGTGGATACTGTAGATGGTGTCTGGCCAGGATGACCCATGTTCCCTCTCCCAGGAAGGAACTGTTTATTATGCCAAGAAGAGGTACATACATTTTTGTATGGTTCAGCAACAGGTGCCAACTAGAAACTCAGTTCACTAGCCAGTTCCCAGTCATAGGTATAGTGTGTATTTGAAGAGGTCATCTGTACCTAGCTGTGGCATATTAGGGGCAAGGGTGGAGGGGGTCCTAGTCTGACAATAGAGCAAGGATCAAGTTCAGACTCAAGTCATGTGGCTCTCTGTCGCTACACCACTCTCCCTAAATCCAATCTTTTGTTCAAAACTGTCAATTTTGTCTTTTTTTAAAAATCATTTCTCCTGTACTCCTTCTCTTCACTGCCACCACTGTGGTGCAGGCCTCATCACCTCACTCCTGGACTGTTGAAATAACTTGCTGCTTGGTCTTTCTACCATGTGTATCTCCCCACTTCAGTCCCTCCTCTTCTGTCAAATTGATCTTTCTAAAGCTCAGGTCTGACCATGTCAGAACTCTGCTCAATCAACAACAATGAGTTTCTCTCATCTCCAGGATCAAATATAAAGTCCTCTGTCTGATATTTAAAATCCTTTCTAACCTGGCACTCCTCTATCTCACAGTCTTCTTGTCCTTTCATCCTGTCATGTACTCTGCAACTCAGTGATACTGGTCACTTGGAAGTGACTCTGGCCTTTTTTTCCTAATCTTTGCACAAGATACTTCAACTCCTGGATTCAATCTTTTTCATTGATTGTCTTTCAGGCCTGGCATTCTCTTCTTGCTCCTCTCTATCTTCTAGCTTCCCTGAAGACCCAGTTGCAATCCTACCTTCTACAAGAAGCATAGTCAGAACCCCTATAATTCTAGCATTTCTTTCTATTGATTATATGCAATTAATTCTGTATTCATTTTGTCCATACATCATTGTTTACATGTCTCTCCCATCAGACTATGAGCACCTGGAGAGCTGAGTCTCTATTTTTCCCTCGTTTGTCTCCCCACAACTTAGCACAGTTCCTGGGACAAGGCTTGGACCTCAGGAGGGGACTGATATCTGAGACCCTGCTTCCAGCCATCTGAAATCTGCAAGGACATAACCAGGACAGGCATTCCAGACCAAAGATAAGCTCACAGTTTGGTTACTCCGAGTCTCCAGTGATTTCCAGCTAATCAACAGTGACTGAGTCTTTTTGGAAATAATATTTTATTTTTCCCAATTACATGTGAAAACAATTTTAACAGTTTTTAAAAACTTAGAATTCTGAATTCTATCCTTTACTCACTCCCCACACCACATCTTGAGAGGGTGAGTCATCTGATATAGGTTATACAATTGCAATCGTGTAAACCATTCCCATATTAGTTGTTTTGTGGAAGAAAGACATATATAAACTAATACAGATCAAAGTAAGTTAAACCAGGGGAACTATTTATACAAATGTCAACAATAACGTAAAGACAAATAGTTTTGAATGGTTTCAGAGCTGTAATAATAGCTAACATTTATATAGCACTTAATATAGGCCAGACACTTCACTAAACATTTCAGAATTTTTGACTTATTTGAGCCTCACAACAGCCCTGGGAGGTCAGTGGTATTATTCACCTTTTACAGATGAGGAAACTAAGGCTTTCTGGCTAAGTGACTTATCCAGGGTCATCCAACTACTAAGTATCTGGGGTCAAATTTGAACTCAGGTCTTATTGACTCCAGGCCCAGGGTTCTATCCACTGTGCTATCAATGTACTCAGTATCACTGTCAGCTGGGACTCCAGAAGACTCTGATGACGAAACATGTGACCCATGTCTGAAAGCAAGGTAGCAGTCTCAGAATATAAAATAAAACTTTTTTTGATTTGGATAATGTGGAAATTTGTTATGTTGACTATACATGTTTACAACAGGCATTTTATTTTCCTTTCATTTTCATGGTGTGGGGTGGGAGAGAGAGAAGGAAGATTTTTGTTGACTTTTGGCCTTTATTGTAGCTACACATGACAAATACATAATATATGATGGCTTTTTCCTCTTCCGAATATGTATGTAGTGCATATATGTATGTGTATACACACATGCACACATATACATACACATACTATACTTGGATTTTTTCTCCCCAAACTTTTGTATCTGTTCTTTCTGAAACTTTAGCTAGACTCAGAGAATTCCCTAGGTGAGAGATGCTATAACTTTGATCCTGAAGTGACAAGTAAACAAGGTCACAGGTAGGTTGCAAGGGATTATGTCAGGAGGTACAACCTGTCATGGTTGTCATGTGAATTTGAGAAACCTCCATGGCTAACTTTTCAAAAGGTTTAGAAAATCCTTGCAGAGAGGGCAGCGTGACCAGGAGAACTGCTTGGGAGCCGAAGTTTCAAGCCACATTTCTAAAGACATTAGGGACATCTTTAAATTCTTCATGGTCTTTGAGGGAAGAAATTCTGTGGTGAAATGAAATCTACACATAATGTCCCTATCCCATTTTAGCGGGTAATTTAAACTTTTTTCCAGTGGAAGACTGTGTGTGTGTGTGTGTGTGTGTGTGTGTGTGTGTGTGTGTGTGTGTGTGTGTGTGTGTGTGTGTGTGAGAGAGAGAGAGAGAGAGAGAGGGAGAGGGAGAGAGAGAATGAGAATGAGAATATAATGCCTTGTTTTCAGGACAGAAAAGGAAATGCTAAGGCCAATGAATGAGACCAGTAAAACAGTTTGGACCCTGAACCAAGTGTTACACAGAGTTAGGTAGAACAACAGAATGCTCCTTCATTTCTCCTCCTACCAGAAACTATTTAGGATTTGGAATATTAACATTTGATGTCTATCTGACTACATAAAACAGTTTTTCCCTTAGGGAAGATCAAACTCAGGAACTCTCAGGGCAGGATCTATAATCCTTTTCTCTAGAGGCCTCAGGGTACAGTGGATAGAGCACTAGATCTAGAGTCAAGAAAACTTGAGTTCAAATTTGTCCTCAGACACTAAGTCTATCCTGAGAAAGTCATGCTATCTTTTCCTGCTTAGTTTCCTCAGTTGTTAAATGGGGTAGTAATAGTACCCACCCCACAGGATTGTTGTGTAGATAAAATGAGGTAATATTTGGGAAATCCTTAGCTCACTTCCTGGCATACAATAATAGCTTAATAAATGTTGCTAGCTAGATTTCTTTCTTTCTATTATGTTTCATTTATAAATTTATTCAATAGATTTATTAAATTTCTACTGGGGGAAATACAAAGTTTAGCTAAAAATTGGTCTTTTATAAAACCTTACCCTCTTTGATTATTCTAATGGATTATTCTAGTTTGTTCACTTTTATTTAGATTTCTGATATCAAAAGTGAATCGAATCATCTTGGAATCGATTCTCATACTTTACTTTATGTACCTTATGATTTAGCACCACTAGCTTTCTTTTTAATGATTCTTGCATGCATCAACTCATCTTCTGACTCCCATTTCCTCTTTTCAATCCCCCATGCTTGAGATACTTTCCCTCTTCACTTTCATTTCTTACTTTCCCTGGCTTCCTTGAAGACTAAAGTCAAATCCCAGCTTCTATGGGAAGCCTTTCCTGGACATTCCACCCACCCTGTTCCATATACAGGTAGTGCCTTCCTTCTGAGATTATCTTTTGTGCATCAGTCATTTCAGCTGTGTAGAATTCTTTGTGACCCCATTTGGGGTTTTCCCAGCAAAGATACTGAAATAGTTTGCCATTTCCTTTTCCCTTTCATTTTACAGATGAGGAAACTGAGGCAAACAGGGCTAAGTGACTTGCCCAGGATCACTCAGTTAGTAAGTATCTGAAGTCAAACTGAACTCAGGAAGATGAGTCTTTCTGACTCCAGGCCTGGCACTCTATCTACTATGCTGCCTAGTCATTATCTACCATTTATTAAATACATACATATGTATATACATACTCACATTGTGTACATTTTTGTCTATATGTCATTTCCCCCATTAGAATGTTAGCCCTTCAGGAGGATTAAGCAGAACATCACTGTAATTCTCCCATATTCACCTCCAAACATAAATAATAGTGGTCCCAACCAAATCCTGGAACAGCAGAAACAACAAAAGGATAAGGTGAAACCATCTTTTAGCCCAAGAAACTTGGAAGATAGGCAAGGAAGGTCTGTATCACTCTAGTAAAATGGAAGTGCAATCCAGAATAGGAAACATCCCAGCAAGCCAGCCACAAGCCCAACCTCAGCAAACCAGTAGGCAGTCCTGAACCCCAATATGGTGGAGCAGAGACCTCTACATACCTCAGCATACCCAGGGGAGCTCCAGTTCCAAGAAACTTCATGTGCTTCAGGATAACCCTGGGCAAATAGGCAGCATCCAGTGGGCAGACCACCATTTACTTCAGGATAGCCCAGGGAAACATGGAAACAACCCAGTACTCTCAATATATGTCAGATACTAGCCCTAGAACCTCAGCTCAGCACTGGGTAAACTACCAGACCCCTACAGCCTTCAGTAGTGCCAACTACCCTCCAAACTCACCCCCTCAGCTCAGCACCAGACATGAGGATCCCCCATAGGCTTCAGGACAACACAAGTGCAGCACCAGGGAATATCTAGGGCCTGTAGTCCCTGGCAGGGACTCTTCCTCACTGGGAATACAGTTCAAATTTAAAGAAAGGAAAAAGGCCAAAAAATGGGAAGTGATCTTAAGGTCAGAAAGAAATGGAAGAGCTCAAACGGAAGCTTAAAAATAATGTAAGAAAGGTAGAAGAAACATTGGGTAAAGAAATGAGAGTGATACAAGAGAATTATGAAAACAGAGTCAACAGCTTAAAAAAAGAAAACTACTGCTTAAAAAGCAAAATAGGCCAAATGGAGGAGATATATAAAGTCACTGAATAAAGCAACTCCTTAAAATTTTGAATTGAGCAAGTGGAAGTTATCGACTCTATGAGATGACAAGAATCAATCAAACAAATTTAAAAGCATGAAAAAATGGAATAAAATGTAAAATATCTCATTGGAAAAAAAAACTGATCTGGAAAATAGATTCAGGAGAGACATGCCAGATTCATTGGACTACTTGAAAGCCATAATCAAAAGGAGGACCTGTACAGCATCTTTCAAGAAAGTATCAAGGAAAACTGCCCTGCTATCCTTAAATCAGAGGGCAAAATAAGTACTGAAAGAATCCACTGATCACCTCAGGAAAGAGATCTCAAAATAAAAGCTCCAAGAAACATTATAGCCAAAATTCAGAACTGTCAGGTCAAGGAAATAATGCTACAGAAAGAAAAAAAAATTCAAATATCAGGGATCTCATAGGATCTGGGAGCTGCAACATTAAAGGATCAGAGGTCATAAAACAAGGTATTCTGGAAGGCAAAGAGCTAGGACTGCAACCAAAAATCACTTACCCAGCAAAATACTTCAAGGGAAAAAAATGGTCATTTAATGAAATAGAAGGATTTCAAACTTTCACAAAGGAAAGAGCAGAATTAAACAAAAAATTGATCCCCGATATCAAGACTCAAGGGAAGCCTAAAAAGGGAAAAGAAAGCTTAAGAGATTCAATGGAGCTGAACAGTTTACATACCTACATGGGAAGATAATACTTGTTATTCTTAAAAATTGTTTCACAAATAGATCTTGGAATGTTTGATATAAGGTAAATTTCAGGGAATTAGAAAAACATAGTTATGAGACAAAAAAAGAGGAGTACACTGGATACAGAAGGAAGGGACAGGTAGAATGGGGTAAATTATTTCTCACGAAGTGAAAAAAACCTTTAATGGTGGAGGGAAAAGTGGGAGGGTGGGCAATGGACATTGCTTGAACCTTACTGTCAGCAGTATTGGCTCAAAGAGGGAATATTATATGCAATCAGTTGAAAATAGACATCTACCTTACCTGACAGGAAAGAAGGAGGGGAGGGGATTAAGTATGTATAATTGTGTATGTGTATGTTTGTGTGTGTGTGGGGAGGGTGATAGGAGGGCTGATGGGGGGAGGCAATAGACAGAAGCGAAACACTGTCAAAGAGGGAAAGGGTGAAAGTTAGAGAGGAAAAACAGGAGGGAAAATAGGATGGAGAGAAAAACACAGTGATCATAACTGTGAATGGTATGAATGCTCCCATAAAATAGCAGAAGAGGAGAAGAAAAGACAGAATCCTACATGTTGTTTACAGGAAACATACACAGAATAAAGGTAAGGGCCTAGAGCAGAGTCTACTGTACTCCAGCTGAGGTTAAAAAAAAAAAGTAGAGGTAGCAATTTTGATCTCAGGCAAAGCAAATGTGAAAATAGGCCTAATTTTAAAAGATTAGAAAGGAAACTACATTTTTCTAAAAGATACCATAGGTGATAAAATAATATTAACACTAAGCATATATATCCCAAGAGGTATAGCATCCAAATTCTTAAAAAGAGAAGTTAAGTGAGTTACAGTTTCATGATGAAATAAGAGATAGAGTGCATTTCAAAATGTAAAATAGATAATTTTGATTATTTTCAATTCAAAAGCTTTTGCAAATCAAAACCAATGTAACCAAGATTAGAAGGAAAGCAGAAAGCTGGGAAACACTTGTTATAGCAAGTGTCCTTGATAAAGGCTTTATTTCACAAATATGTAAAGAATTGAGTCAAATTTACAAGAATACAACTGATTCCCCAAATGATACATAGTCTAAGGATATGCACAGGCAGTTTTCAGATGAAGAAATCAAAGCTATCTAAAAGTTTATGAAGATATGTTCTAAATCACTTTTGATTAGAGAAGTTAATTAAGATACCTTTGAGGAACTACTCACTTATCAGATTGGCTAACACGACAAAAAAGGAAAATGATAAATGTTGAAGAGGATGGGGGAAAATTGGGAAATTAATGCACTGTTGGTTGAGTTGTGAACTAACCCAGTCATTCTGGAGAGCAATTTGGAACCATGCCCAAAGAGCAACAAGCTGTGTATACCCTTTGATCCAGCAATACCTCTATATCTGTATCCCAGAAAGATCATTAAAAAAGGGAAAAGGACCTATATGTGCAAAAATAATTATAGAAGCCCTATTTCTGGCAGCAAAATATTGGAAATTAAAGAGATGTCCATCTTTGGGCAATGATTGAACAAACTGTGGTATATGATTGTGATGGAATACTGTTGTGACATAAGAAGTAGCAAAGGGAAAAGTCATTTACTTCAACTTCTGAGAGCCAGGATGATGGAGTAAACAGTAAGTTACTCAGAGCCTCTCTTATTGACTTTGATCACTTCAGCAAAAGATCTGGAACAGTGGAACCTGCAGAAAGATGGGGTGCAGCAGACTTTTAGGTCTGGAGTTTAGGGGAATTGATGGGAAAGATCCCTTTTAATGTGACTGAAGGGGACCAGTACAGGATGGAAGGTGTTCTGGCAAGGCTGTGGCAAGCCCTGCCTCAGCAAATCAGCAAGAGATCCTGAGCCCAGGATAGTGGAGCAGACAAGTTTCAATACCAGGACTCCCATGGGCCTTGGCCCAGTCAGGGGTTCTAGCAGACACCAGCACAGAGAACCACCACATGTACTAGAGGACAGGTATCCACCAGCAGCTGAGCCTATCTGCGCTGTAGAGTAGCCCTGTGTGAAGAGGCGACCTCCAGTAGCCAGACCATACCCACTCCCACAGCCCACCCCCAAAAGTTCAGTGTAACCCCAGTGAAATACAGAGAAACCCCACCTGCCTTCTGCACACACCAACTACCATCACAAGCTCCAGCTCCTCACTAGGTAAGCTACCAGACCCCTACAGTCTCCAGCTGTCAGCACTTGAGGCTCCAGCACACAAAGCCAGTAACCAGGCCCCTATCCCCTAGCACACGAAGCATGGAACAGAGATCAACTTTAAAAGGCAAAATACCATGAGCAAAAAGCAGTAAAGAAAAACAGTGACCATGGAGAATTGTTATGGGGACAGAGAAGATAAAACACAAATTCAGGAGAGGACAATATAGTCAATATACCCACATCCGAAACCTCAAAGGGGAATATGAACTTGTCTCAAGCCCAAAAAAGCTTTTTGGAAGTCAAACCAAAAAAAAAATGAAGGGTATGGTTTCATAATAAAAAAAAATGGCTGCTGCAAAGTGAAGTAAGAACCGAGATATCATCATGGACAGTGACATCAATGTTGTAATGATGGTCAACTATGAAAGGCTTGGCTACTCTGATCCACACAGTGATCAAAGACAGTTCCAAAGAACTCATGATGGAAAAATGCTCTCTACCTCCAGAGAGAGAATTGATGAACTCAGGGAAAATCGAGTATAAACTTCTTACTTTTTTTATTTTTTGCAATATGGCTAATATGGAAATGTGTTTTGCATGATTTCACATGTATAACTGACATATTATTTGCCTTCTCAGTGGGTGGGAGAATGAGTAGAAGGGAGGGAGAAAATCTGGAACTGAAAATTTAAAAAGAAAACAGTTAAAAATAATAAGTATTTTTAAAAAAAGAACAGTTACCCCAGGCCCAATGGAGTAAGATCATCATATTGGGCACACATTAAACATTCATGCTAAGTTAATGCTCTATACTACCATATATTCCACAAGTGCTGACTAGCCTGGAAGGATTTTAATTTAGCAAATGAAAATAGCCATTAGGATTGATCAGGCAGAGAGCTGTATATAACTGTGATATGACAAGATCTGCCGTTCACAATGCCATTTTAATATCAAATTTGACCCTGGTGAATTTTCTGTTTGAGGACATTTCCCTTAATTAACCAGTAGAAATAAAATCCTTGGCAGAGCCTGAGGGAACTGGAAGCTTCTGTCCAGTTGTACTTTTCTACAAAAGCTAGAAGGCAGAAGTAAAACCACCTGTACTCTCAGGGGAGGCTCTCTACTGCATAGCAGTGACTGATATGGGAGGAGAATCAATCAGTCAATTACTCAACAAGTATTTAATAGGCTATTATGTGCTGTAGGTCAGGTCCTGTGGTCAGTTATGACTGAATGATGTACTCTCTGAGTGATCATTTTGATTAAGCCTAGAAGACTCATATTAAAAAGGTTCTGGTATCTTCTTGGAACAGGAAAAAAATGTATATTTGTTGGTTTCTGTCTTTTGTCACAAACATCTTGTGTTTATTTCACCATGGGCTTTGGCGATCCTGCTGCTTGGTGATACCTCAGGAAGAGAAGCCTCCAACTCCCTCCAAGGCTTCTTCTTTTCCTTATGTCTTTGCAACCTGGAGAGAAAGTCTGCTTGAAATTGTCAGGTTATTCTCCTCATCCCTTGGAAGAACAACAGGGAAACTCGTTTCTCCTCTGCATCTTGGAGGGGAATGAAACTGCTGCTCTTCTGCACCTGAGGGGGACATTCAGGCTCAAAGGTGTAATAAGGAATTGTGGGATAGTAAACTAGATTCCTGAAACTCAATACTGAAGGCAGGTGTGAAATCTGTCAGTGAATTGTGACAATTGTTGAGCTATTAAAAAAAAATACTCCAGTTGGAAAACTTCTTCCTTCCTTTCTGAAATGCAAGGGTATTTTAAGTCAGACATGGTGGTGTAGAAAAAGTTCTAGATTTGGAATCAGAGGACCTGCAGAGGAATTAGATGTTTGTTTGTGGTTACTTACTGCCATGGTGGGGAACAGATCGGATCACTTCCCTAGCTAACTTTTCCAAAAAGTAAAGGAGTTAGTTTACATAATCTTGAACAGCCGTCCTCAAACTTTTTGGTGTAAGGACCCCTTTATAGATTTAAAAATTAAAGATTCCTCCAAAGAGCTTTTGTATTTATAGATTTATCTATCTGTATTTACCATATGAGGAATGAAAATATTTTAATATTATGAAAATAATTTAGACCTCACAGATCCCCCAAAAAGGTTCACATGGACCCTCAGGGGACATTGTACTTTGAGAACTTCTGGTTTTGAAGATCCCACTTCTATAAAGTCCTTATTTTCTTTAAAGTGATCTTGAAAGTGGGATGACATATAACTGGGAGAAATTGCCTGTATAACTCTAACCTGGTACAAGACCTACACATCATGTCCACATTTCCTGATAGAGACTTAAGAAACCAAGAAACAAACTCAGTCAATGCATAAGTATTTATTAAGACCCTATGATAGCTGTAATACTATGTTGGGAAATGCATACACACATGAATATAAAGTATGATCTATGTGCTCTGGGAAGCAAGATCTTGTTGTGCCTCTCCCCATCATTCTCTAAGCTTTGAGGATACATATTTCAACTCCTACTTTCATTGCCAAGAGTCACCAGAGCTTGACTTTATCTCTTCTGCAGAGTTTTCTAAGGGAGTGAAGGGGAAAATTCTGTAATGCCATCATCACTGACCCCCGTCAATATGCTTTCCCCAAGAGTCTCAGTTGAGAACCATTTAGTCAGGCAGTTTTAGTAGCTTTCAAAAAGGAGTATTTTCTAAGGTAGCATAATAAGCATGTTGTGTAGCCTTTTTTCAGTTGTGTCCAACTCCTCACGATCCCATTTGGGATTTCCTTACCAAAGATATTGAAGTGGTTTGCCATTTCCTTCACCAGCTCATTTTAGAGAGGAGGAAACAGAGGCAACCAGTGCTAAGTGACTTGCCCAGGGTCACAGACACAGATAATAAGTGTCTGAGGCTAGATTTAAATTCAGGAAAATAAGTGTCCCTGATTCCAGGCCTGTTGCTCCACCCACTGAACATAGTGGATACAAAATACCCTTGCTCAAAAGTCTATGATACATTCTCTCACAATTACAGTATCCAGGGGAAAGTGTATTCAAACTTAGAGGGCACATATGGCAATGATAATTCAGAACCTGGTTGCTTTTCTTTCATTCATTGGGTACTTCAATTCCCTTTAACTATGGTGAATTTTCATTCTGTCTTTGCCTCAAAATAGAGGCACAGTTTTCTATACTTCTAGGTATTTGACTAGGACTCCCATGGGAAGACAGAAGATCCAACATCCCCTGGACCCTTTGAAATTTAAAAGGTTGTCTTCCAACCAATGGGGAAGGATACCTGGACTAGGCTGTACTGAGGTCCCCAATCAAACTTATTCAGTCAGAGCCTTAGAAGTGAAATTGATTGGGCATCTTATCACTTTATATTGGATTGGGTAAATCAAATCACTCTAGCTTCCCAACTTCCCATATGTGTGTATGTGTGTGTGTGTGTGTGTGTGTGTGTGTGTGTGTGTGTGTGTGTGTATAAAGAACCACTGATTTTAAAACTTGATGGCTTTGTAGTGATTTTTATATAAATAAACCTTAAGTATTTTACTGAAAACATTTTAGATTTCTATGCTATTTTCATTTATTTTCTATTTCTTTTGAGTAAATTCTGTTTTGCTAAATATGGTGAGTTAATTCTTTGGAGATATAAACTATGGACAGAAAGTAAAAGTCAGGGAAATCAAGTCAGAATGGTGGCTAGACATTTTTGTGTAAGTATTGATTTTAGGTTTCTCTTGGAAAGTAATGAAGATAAGGTGGGACCATATAGAGAAAAGGAGAATGAAGATATGAGGAAAAAGAAATAGAGGAGAGACTGAGTAAGTTTCAGAAGTTCAAGTGGTTTCAGTAACACCAGTCAAGTAATGGGAAACCCTACAAAGATAGGTTTGTTATATCATTAATGTGAATAAATCTGGGTATACTGGAATCCGTGGTATATCACTAGAATAGCTGTTACTACTCTGTCTTTTATAATACTCACAATCTGTGCTTTCAACTGTATTTTATATTAAATTAGAAAAAGGTCTATCATTTTCCTGTGGAAAGTAGACTGTACTGCACTGCCTAGCTTGATTTCTGAATAAATATATAAGTTAAACTCTGGGAAAATGAGATTTACCATACTTGTACCTATTCACTATTCTAAAAATGAGTTATTGATTACAGTGTTACTACAGTTAATTTTGTGTTGTTCACGACCCTTGGGAAGGCTGGAGATCACTTTGAGAAAAGATGTAATTAAAAATAAGTTGCTGACCATATTAACAAAGCATTTGGGTCTATTAGAGGCTCAATTCTTTAACCAAGTCAGAATTTAGATATATTTGAGCAACTACAAATTCAAGTATTTGCAGTCCCAAAGGTCTGGGAAGAATTATAATTAATAATAACATCTTTTCTTTATCTAGTTTTTTTACACATTCCAAAATGCTTTGCAAATTACAATTTCATTTTCTCCTCACTCAAATATTGTGAGATCAAAATTTATTATCCACATTATTTAACAGATGAAGGAACTGAGACCAGGGAAACTTAAAATATTTACCCAAAATTATATATAGATTTGGTCACAGATAGAAAACTAGAAACTACCATTTTCCCCATTCCACAGTGTTATCACCATTCATTAAGCAAAACTTTTTTGAGTAGGCACTGAATTGCTTAAAAAGAAGTCATCACTATTAATTGTTCAACAAATACTTCATCAACTATGTTTATTAGATACACAGCACTCTGAGCTAGGTCTTACTGAAATATAATAACTTTCACTGACCACAGTAATTTTAATGTCTTACTAGATTTTAATCTTATCACCAACTGGAACATATTTAGCACCTGCTGTTTGTAGATGCACTGTGCTAGGGGATATAAAGAAATGGTAATATTCTTCAGACTTCTTTCCCTTCTAATTTATAGAATCATCCTCTTCAATATTATCAAGTAGTCTGTAATATATCACTGAAGCATGAATATAAGATAGAAAACTACAAACTCCCTGCCTATTAGATTATAATCAATTTTCATTTTCTTTACATTTTAACATGTCTTTGACACTTGAAAGCTGAGCTGCTCAAAACCAACATGCTTGATGTTTTGCTTCAGCACTATTTTTCACAGGACAATGTCATTCTGAAAAACATATATATCAATTTCTGCTTCCTGCTCCCCTACAAAAATAAGCGAGATATTTCCCTGAGAAGTTACAAAAAATGACTACTCTGTTAGCTTTTTTTTTATTTGGGTGAGATTCTTTTTACCAGGCCTATTGCAGTTGGGCTTAGGAGTTGCAAGGTTGCCATGGGGATTAAATCTGATGAATGTGGAAGTTCTCTGTAAATGGCAAAAGCTCTGCATATATGAGGTCAACTTATCATTACTAAAGTGTATGAACATGGCTTTGAAATTAGTTGTTTAGTCTACCTGCCAGCTATAATCCTGTTTTACAGGGTCCATATATTCATATTGTGTCATGATATTTTTGCCAGTTGCCTACTCATATCATGCATCTAAGATATTACTGATGAAAACATGAGAAAGAAATAGGCAAAGATTTTTAGAACAGCAAATCCAAGCTATATTACATAGGTAGGGTGTGGAGAACACAAGATCTCATTGTGTTCACTGATGGCTGAGAATTATAGAGTAAAGGATTAAAGGCTTTCTTCAAATGAAGTCTCTCCAACCCCATTACCTCAAAGAATCTATGAGCTCTTTTGAACGTGGACATTTGTTTCCAGAATGCAGAGTCCATCCTGTGTGACTTCATCCACATTTTCCCATTAGACTGTTGGTCTGTCTAATTCACTTTCTCTTATCATCTGGATGATGAGAGAACACACGGGATACTCTTGCTAACCAGACAAGGTTTTGTTTTCTATTTCTGTTATTGTTTCTTTCCTAGAGGTCATATATTTTTAATGACATCTTTTACACAGAGTTTCTCCTGCACAGACCCTTGTTTGTAATATGAGATCACCTGTTCACACACCCGCATTAGTATTTTCATTGACTTTTGGGTAATCCTCAACTTTGACTACTCTGAGAATGTGTTTTCTATGACCCAGTGCATTAATTTGACTCTGTGATGTAAAATAAAAGTTTAAACATTCTCCTCTAACAATGTGTCTCTCAAGGATGTGTCCACATAAGGCAAGATTTTTTGAAGAATATAAAAGCAGAGGAAACCTTGTTCAACAAACTTCTGATTGTCACTATCTAGTGAAGCATAAAATAGAAAAATGTATGCTCAGCATAGGACTTTGCTATTGTCATAGCAATCTAGCTTACCAAATAAATGGAGGAAGGAGACTGTAGATGGTGATGTCTTCTGGTTACTCTTGGCTGCCAATGATTCAGGCCTAGGGATATTGTAGAGTTTCCCAAAGGAAACCTGTGATCATTAAAAAGAAAAGTTAAAGGGAAAAAAAA
>CM053772.1:203827120-203854549 GCA_028658325.1 Potorous gilbertii | reverse complement strand
ATCAGAGAAATGATGACATGACTTGCACTTGGCTTAGGTCAATAAGTATTTTGATATTTTAAGGAATGTGATAATGGTGACCTTTGTTATTGCAAAGGCACTTTGCCAGGATGAGCATGACTCTAGGAGACATTGGTGGTGTCATGGTATTCCAGCTGGAAGGGAGCTTAGAGGTGATTCAGTTAAATTCTTTATTTCACAACTATTGGGTCTGAGACGGAGAGGTTGTCAGTCACTCAATCAGTCAATAAACATTTATTAAGGGCTTCTATTTGCCCTGTGCTAAGCTCTAGAAAGGTGAATGAGAGTTCTACTCATGAAGAGATTACAGTCTAATGGAGAAGATAACATGCCAACATCTATGTCCAAACAAGCTCTAGACAGGAGGAATTGGAAAGAATCAGTGGAATAAAGGCACTCAGATTAAAAGGAAATGGGAAAGGCATCTCACAGAAAGTGGAATTTCTGTAGAAATCCGGGCACACAGATAACAAGGGGAAGAGCTGGGTTTTCAACTCATGTCATCTTGACTCCAGTGCTCTTTTCACTCTGCCAGCATGGCTTGCATTCAGATTTTGCCAACTACACTTGTAGAGGCATAGACGTTCATCTGCATGGGGTAGGGGTCTGGGAGGTAGGATGGAAAGACAGAACTATTGTGTGTATCTATAGACCGCAGGTTTTTTAGTTCCAAAAGTAACCTCTTTCTCATGCCTAAACTAGTTCCTCAGCTTGAAGCCAATTAAGTCTTTGAGGACCACCAGAATTATATTTTCTTCCTGAAGAGCTATTATAAAAAAAGATCCTCTGGAGAGTTGTCTGATTTCAAAAGAATGTGTTTGTACCTTTAGAGATTCTTTTTTGCATTTTTTCAGGATTAATTCTTATTGTGGTCATTTAAATTTGCCTTAATTACCAGGATAGCATCTTTGAACATCAAACTAATTTCAACAATAGTCCTCAATAATACTTGACTTTTCACATAGGGGTAAAAAGGAGATGAATTAATCAGCTTGGAGAATGAAGATAGAGATTCTGTGTGAAAAAAAAGAAAACTTCATAGGTTTTATTCATCAAGGCAGGTATTTGATTAAGGTATAATCCAGACCACTCAGCATTTTATTGGCTCTCTTGGTAATATAAACACATATAATTAGCATATACAAACATGAGGTTTAGTGCTGCTTCTTATCGTCAGAAATGCTTGGGAGACTACCTTTTATAAGTTTAAATAACTGGTAATTATAGACAGCATTTAATCTGAAATAAGTCCCTTTTAAATAGTAACTGTTTGTGTGCCTATCAATCTTAACATATTTGAGGGGGATTCATTAATAGTTCAGGAGGGCCCAGAACTTTACAGAGGGTGTTTAAATGTCCTGCAGGACTGTAACCCCCCCTCCCCATTTATATATATATTTCCAGGCCCAATGGAATTGCCTACATCATTTCAGCTTTATTTTTCACTATCTATGGGCTTCTGTAATACAATGGAAATGCTTTTGCAGTACAAAGCAAATTTTAAGTGCTTTTAATTAACACCCATTTGCAGGTCGAATTTGAGTGCTTAAAGACACTTTTGTCAAGCATTCTTATAAATCCTTGAGTGCTTCGCACTCAGGGAACCTTGAAGCTTTAGAAGAAATGACAATCTATCTCCCTTCTTTTCTGCTCAGCTGTGGCCTTCCCTTCCTGCAAGTTCCCTGTATCACTCTCTTCTTCTTGATTTCCCTGGCTTGGCTGGTGTGGTATTTGAATACTAGTTCTTTTTTTCCAGGTAAAAAGGGAATGGTTGAAAATGATTAAGCATGAATTCTGTGGCTTGCTTCTTTCTACATACTCTCCCTTCACTCCTAATTCTGCGTTTTGTGACTCCAGAGTACACTTTTCTGTGGGGTGCTGTAATTTCAGCTTGCCCAATGTATATTGTTGAGGAACTTAGAATATTCCGAGTGGTGTTGC
Source organism: Potorous gilbertii (assembly GCA_028658325.1). Classification (NCBI taxonomy): domain Eukaryota; kingdom Metazoa; phylum Chordata; class Mammalia; order Diprotodontia; family Potoroidae; genus Potorous; species Potorous gilbertii. Next base: position 203,852,587 of record CM053772.1, on the reverse strand, counting down.
TGGCTTTCCGTGATAAGCATAATTTTCATTTATATATGATACCTAATGGTTGTATAGTTTTTGCAAAACCATACTTTACAGGTAAGTTATGGATCTGATATAGTTAGCTATGCTTACTGAATTACATGATAGAGAGATACATGGGAAGGAAGGAAGGAAGAAATAGAAAGAAAGAAAGACATACAGGATATGCTGGTAAATATGAACTGACTCTGGATGAAACGAAATGTACATATATATATTTATATACATTATATATATAACATACGTTTGATTTAAATCTGCATTATTGCTATTTTCTTCCATACTTTCTTAAATCTAGACCAACGAAACAGTCAAACCCTGATTTGTAGCATTTGCTGAGGTATAGCCTCTCACACTGAAAATTTACCAATTGACCCTTAAAAACCACTACAAGCTGGCTCGGCCACAAACAGGGGTGGGGAAACCGGCCTCAAGGCCACATGTGACCCTCTAGGTCCTCAAGTACAGACTTTGACTGATTCCTCACTTCACAGAACAAATTCCCTTAATAAAAGGATTTGTTCTTGAAGACTTGAATTCAGTCAAAAGGCCCCACTGAGGGACCTAGAAGGCCATATGTGGCCTTGAGGCTACAGGTTCCCCACACCTGTATATGGAAATTGAACCTTAGTGAGACTCAGTGTTCAAGGTTGTAGATTTATATTAAATGGCAAATGCAGGTCTTAAAACCAGGTTTTTGTGTTCCATCTCCATGTATTTGGGGTAAAAATATTACAAACTTAGATCTGGGAGGAATATTAGAAATATTAGAAATTAGTAAGTCCAACACATTTTAGAGCTAAAAGCAATGTGTCCAATATAGAAAAGTAAGGAGGAGAACCAGATTCCAACCCAGGTCCCCTGATCTTTAATTTTTGCTTTCCCTGCTTCCTTTCCTCTCTACTCAAACATCAGTCAAGGCCTTATACAACTTCCTTGACATACATCTCTGCTTCACTCTACTTTCTTTGAAATCGCCTCTCAAGTTCAAGTTGGATATTCTTGCTAGTCCATTTTACCACCACTGAGATAGAGGCATCAAAGATATCTGGAGTATGTTGTATCATGTAATCATGGGAAACCAAGTACCTATATGCATTCAATTTAAATTAGTGGCTAAATTATTATTTAATAGTCCAAATAATGTTATCTTTGTTCCAATGTAATTTTCTGTCTAGTCAAAGCCTGAAGTCTACAAAAGCTACAAAAGACTTTCCAAGAGAAAAGGAGAAAAATGTCCAAGATGCCTGGTTTCAGTGGAAGAGATCTAGCCTTTGCAGGGTATCTGAGGCATGGCACTGCAGGTACCTCGAATGAACTCCAGGCCCATCTCATTATGAGCCTGAGAATATAGCCAGCTTTAGGTGCAAAGTAGGAGGATGTGTCCTTCACCTTTCCTGTGATGGAAATGATGGGGTGATAGGACCAGGACCCCAAAAAGGAAAAGACCATGTTTTTGAAAGCTATGTCCCTTGCCACCAGGAAGCAATTTCCCTCAGACTTTCCCACATAACTCAGTCTCTGGCATTGACCTCAGGCATCTGGCCCATCCCAGTACACCTAGACACTTAAATGTGTTTTCTTTGATCCTCCCTAACCAATGAACTCCTTCTATTGTCTCGTATACAAGAACCAATCTTATCCCCAATAAATTCTGTAGATTCATATAGAATCTAGCCAGCTTCTATTGGCATCACAAATAAACCTCTCTCCTTTGACTGAAAGAAAGCTTGATACATTGAGTTCTTTCCAGGCAGACCCCCTCCACACCCTGTATGCTTTCATTTCAGGGTTCCCAGCACCCCAAACTTCAACAAAAATACTAGGAATAGTGTCTGAAGGGAGAAGTCAAGTTCCCTATTTGGTCTAGATCTACGATTTTGTGAATTTATGAAATATCCTGATGGTCATTCATTCTTTGAAACAATATTTATTATATTCTTGCTCTATGCAGACTACTGCTCTTGATGTGAGGGGCTGAGAATAGGGATGGGGAAGAGGGATTAGAAAAGTAGGAAGCTAGATGTAGAAGAATCAGAAGGATGATGAGCCATGACCCTCTTACTCTTAAGGAGCTTAAAATTAAATTCACAAGGTGAATTACCACAATGGCATTATATAATTAAGATCTAAATTGTGTGTATTGACACACAGTCTGTCAAGGTTTAGAGAACTGGGGAAATCCATAAATGCTAGAATAGGATCATAGAATTTTGGACTAGAAGAGACTTTAGAGATAACTGTCCCCACCCCACACCTGCCCCATTCTTTATTTTGGAAGAATAACAGAGGCCTAGAAAGATGAAATAACTTAATTAAAAGTCATATACTTTGTTATTCCCAACCTGAGACTAGAGTTCAGTTCTCTTTTTATTATTAAATAATAATTAAGCAGGCCTTCATCACCTCATGCCTGGACAATTCATTAAACCCGCTGTCTGATGTCTCTCCAATACATTCTCCACTCAGTTGTCAAATCACTCTTCTAAAAGTTCAGATCTGATTGTATCAATCCTCCCAGCAACAGTGGGTCCATGTTGTCTCTGGAGTCAAATATAAAATTTTCTATTTGACTTTAAAAATCCATCATAACCTGGTCCTTTCTCACCTTTTCAGTCTTCTTGTGCCTGATTCCTCTCTACTTTTTCTGTGACCCAATGACACTGGTCTTCTTGCTGCTTCATGCATCTCCTGTCATTTTTTTCTCAACTCCCCTTATTTTATATATGAAGATACAGAGTCCCAGGGAAGTAAATGATTTGTTCATGGCTGCAGAACTGGAACAGACTCTCATTTTCTATTCACAATTCATTCTTTCCACGTTATGTAATTCTTTGTTGCTGATGCATTCATATTCAGGCCACATGGTACTCTACTTCCTGTGGCCAGGACTATGTGATCATTCAAGTTGGCTGTTGGGATTACAGATGCCATCTATGTCTGACTTGTGAGAGGTTTTTACCCATGACCTTGGCTTTATTAATTCAGTGCTCTAGCCCAGAACACTACTTACATAGTGACACACATCAAGAAAGACCTCTTCTTCCCTCAGGGGCTCAGTTTCTCTAGGTGACTTTGGGCATTATTCTGATGAATGGAGATTATACTGGTAAAGGGCTTTGAGCTTACTGTGTGAGAGGTACAATAAGCAGACTATTATTTATGGAAAAAATGGAAAAGTGTATTATGCAAAGCTATAAAATCAAGATGACCTTGAACGTACAGCAGTGTGGAAACAACTGTAAACAGAAGTTGTTTATTTTGAATAGCATCTCTAAACCATAGGGTTTAACTGATCTGAAACTGTAAACATTAGTACACAGAAGCTTCCAGGAAGACACTAAATGTTTTAATCATTTACCATGAATGTCTAATACTTATCAGCTAAATGTGTCCCTTGATTTTTCTCACTGAGCTTAGATGCACCATTTTCATCCCAGGAAAGGGGTCAGTGTTCTTTCTCCACAATTTAGTGAAGCACTATAATAATTAGTGCCTTCATTTGATGAAGAATCAATGACTGGTACTTCATTAATGATGGCAAATATTTGGTATGGCATTATTTATTGTTTGTGTCAAGAAGAAAAAAAAATCTATGCATCAGAGAACTTGGGTTCAAATCTTGCCTCTACTACTTCTGAATTGTTTGAGCTTGAGTAAGTCACTTACCTATTATGGACCTCAGTTTTTTAATCTGTAAAAATGTGGTTAGACAGATGTTTAACTATATTTTTTTCCTTTCCCTTTTCTCTGTCTCTCTCTTTCTCTCTCTACTCTTCTTATCCCCACATCTAGGGTCTATTCTCAGGGCAAGAAGTAAGTGAGAAAGAGCTTAAACTAATGTATTCTGTAGAGTGCTGAGTGTGTTCATCCTTTGTTGCCAAAGAAGATCATGCCATCAGAGAAATGATGACATGACTTGCCCTTGACTTTGTTTTGAGTGAGAGAGGGCTGTGCAAGGTCACCAGCCTCACATCTCCTCCAGAGCCATCTGAGTCCAGTGACCAGATATTCATCAGGATGACTAGAGGCAATTGGGGTTACATGACTTGCCCAAGGTCATACAGCTAGTGAGTGTCAAGTGTCTGAGGTGAGATTTGAACCCAGGTTCTCCTGACTTCTGCACTGGTTCTCTATCAACTGCACCGCCTAACTGCCCCAGAGTGCTGAGTAGATAATAGCTTACTATATGTCTGAATAAGTAACTGAGTTGATCAATGGATTATTGATATATTGTGCTAATATAGTTATAAAGTTGTTATTATAGTCCTACCAGTGAGCTTGGAGACAATAGGATTTAGGTAGCATGGAGAAAATAAGAGGAATGCCGTAGTACTCAGTCCTGAAGCTTCCTTGTTTAGGCATGTGAGGCAGAGGTGATGGGTGTAGTGGATAGGGAATCCGGCCATTGAATTGAATAGACTCAGGTGGGCACACAATCTTATATGCTAAGAAGATTCCAGGGTATTACAAACTATTTCCCACTGTTTATAGAACAGTATGTAGAGATTGGGTTGCCACTGAAAAATTTGGTGATAGGAGACTGGGAATTTTAACTAAATGAACCATTTTAAAATTTCACAATTGTCAGGATTTCAGAAGCTCAAACTCAGCTTGCATGACATGTCATATAATCAATAAAGATATGACTATAATAGTAGAGAAATTACTTGTCTTCATTCTGTATGGTGGAAGGAATTTTCACATTGTAGAGTTCTCTGCACAGATTCACTCATATATTTGAATTTATATGTCTGTTTTGGTGTCTCTGTAGCTATATCTTTACTTCCATATCTAATGTACAATTTTCAAGACCTATATTACTGTACATCAGGGAATGGAAAGCTTTTATTTTAAGAAAATTGTAGGCTAATAAGGAATAGATGATCCCAAGCAAAGCAAATCTGTTTCAATGAGGGTTTGGTAATCTGTTGCCTCTCTGTATTTTTAATTTACTTGTATTTCAGTTATAATGTATTTTGGAATAATTATGCCTCGGATCAGATATGTCACTTATGAAGCATGGTGCAGTTGAAAGAGAATTGATGTGATGGAATTTGCACTTTAGCTCTGGTTCAGCTACTCGTTTGCCCTGTGACATTGGACAAGTGACCTGACCTCTCTGGAATTCAGGTTCTCCTCTGTCAAATGAAGGATTTAATAGATAACTGTTCTATCTATTTTACAATATTATTGGGAAGACCAGATGGTGTCATGTGTCAGTATTTTAAAAGTAAAAAGCATTGCTGAAATCCAAAGAATAAATCAAATAAATGACACTGTGTCTAGTGGTTCAAGTACTGTGTGTCTCTCATTGTAGAAACAGAGGGATTCTTTTGGATTACTTTATTTAAAAACAAGGAATGAAGTTTTTAAAAAAGAAATGTAAAAATAGAAATAAGAGTTCTGTTGGATATTTACATAAGGAAGAGAAACTTCTGAGATAGCAGAAGAAACAAATTTCTCAATGTGTCTGATATGGTAAAATGGTAGGCAATTTAATATTCTGCATACAGAAAGAACTGGATTCTGAAAGTTGGGGAAGATAGATCAAACCAGTGAATACCATTTGTTAACCACTCACTGAGTTCTAAGTACATAGCTAGATCCTTTGGAAGGTACCAAGTTTAGATTTGATGACTTTTTCCTTTACAGAAGGAGTATTCAGTTCAGTTGGGACAGAAAAGAGGCACAAACACAGATGGCTATAATACACGACATTATAACTGGTATGCATTAGATAATTGCAAAACAAAGTACTAGGTGAGGTGTGCTAGAGAAGTTTTTGCTGACTAGAGGGATTAGGGATGACTTGTTTGAGGAAGTACCATCTGAACTGAACTTTTTATGTTGGGTAAGAATCCATTCTGGAAATCCCTCACAGAATATCACAGTGTGGAATTGAAAGGGATTTCAGTGGCCATCTACTATAATTTGTCCTTAACTAAAGCAAACCCAACATGTGATTATTTAAGATTTCTCTACTTCAGGACTTCCAATGAGGGTAGAACCTACAGCCCATAACACCGTGAGTCAGCTTTTATTTTTGAATGTTTGCTGCTGTTTTCCTAACAAGTCTAAATTTGTATCTTTCAAGGTCAAATTTTTACCTGTTGCCCCTGATTCTAAACCCTAGGGCCATATTAAATCTAATTCCCCATCACACATATTCATTCTCTTCCTGTCATTACCTAAGGATGAGGATGGAGACAAGAACTATTATTTTGTTAGTACAGGAAACACTAAAAAGGAAAGCCCCTCTGCTTGGCCTTATGGTAGCTCTCAGAGATATAGCACTGGAATGGATCTCAGAAGCCATCTACCCCAAACTCCTCTTTTTATGATGATGAAATGGAGGCCCCATGAGGTTAAATGACATGACTAAAGTCATTCATGTCATAAGTGACAGATCCAGGGTTCCAAAGGACATTAGTTGACATACAAAAAGCTGCTGGAGACACTGTGTGGACAAAATGTAAATTTTTCAGAACATATTCATTTTTCCTAGTACTATCCCTGTTCGTATACCTTATCATGAATGCTTGGAAGCAGCATACTCACCTCTTGGGACACTCATTAAGGAACCCAGGACCAGTACATACTTTGTTTCTATAGTTTTTTGGAAGAAATTGTAACATACCAGTTAATCATGTTCATACCTCCTTTAAGGTCTTGTCACCAAGATTCTGGTTTAGTACTTGTGCATTTGGACACTGAAAACTACTTCAGGCTCTGACAATTTAGGAGATTTACATTATTTAAAAGGCGGGAAGGAAATGATTATAGCCATTAAAACATTTTCCTTCTTTAGGGTTAAGTGACTCCCTCAGGTAACATGGCTAGTATATGTCTCAGGCCAGATTTGAACCCAGTAAAATGACTCTTTCTCACTTCAGCCTTGGCACTCTATCCATTGTACCACCTGGCTGCAAGAGATCTTGTCATGTGTTGATGAGGCACAGAACTTGCCTCCAAGGGATTTAACAGTCTATATTTATTTATTCTCTCCTGTCAGCCTCAGGATAAATTACAAAACCAGGCACTCTGTTCCAGGTGGTGAAAGAGTGACAATTCCAATAGGCATTCAAAGAAGGAAATCCTATTGGACTAGGCCAGCTGGGGGAGACTTAAGGAGAAAAGAGGAATTGAAACATTAAATACAAACAGTTCCTGCGTTACTGCATTATAAAAATTCAACTTCACTAAAGAATTTTTAAAGAAATCTGCCTTCCAAAAAAATCACCCATGGTAACTGTACTGCACAGCACTGTGCTTTCTCTCTGTTTCTCCACTTTGCTCCCATAAAAAGAAAACAAAACAAAACAAAAAACACCTTAAAGAAAATAAAACCCATCATATGACAGCATGACTGTGGCCACTGAATGAGGAGTTGGCTTGAGATCTCTGGTGCCAAGACAGGAGACCTTTGTTTGTGCTCAGGTACCTGTCCCCTGTTCCCTGTCCCCTCTCCTGTGTTGCTTCTCTCTAGCCTGTGACCACTCCCATGTGTCTGCCCCAATGAGTTCTTCCTCTTGGTTCCCACCAGGACCCCCCATGGCTGATCATGGCCCCCACCAAGTTCATCTTCTTACTCTCACTTCTCTTTTCTGTCCTTCCATCCCACTCCACGTATATCCTTGAACAATGTGCTGGCCCCTCTCTCCAAGGCTTTGGCCCCCTTCTTGCCTCCCTGTAGGGTAAATTTGAATTACTTAAAAATCAATTTATGTAGAGGTTCACTTATGCAAAGTCAGAATTGTCCATACAGGATATAGCAGACTGGAGGATTTTAGAGGCTGGAAGAAGCATCATGAACAAAGAGGAACACTTCGATATCAACATTACTGGTAAAGAATTTGGAATTTAGGTCAACTTCCCTCCTCAGGCAGTGACTTTCTGCCAGTAGTGTGGTAGCTGAATAAAGCTGACTCACACATTTTCCCTTTCCTCCAGAATGAGTGGAAAAGGTATTTATGAACACTTAGGTGTTAAACATGGGGCTAAGTTCTGGAAATACTAATACAAAACAAGATAGTCCTTGCCCTAAAAGGTCTGCCATTTTAATGGGTAAGGGAATAGGAGGGCACACTAATAAAACACATAGAGCTTGGGCAGAGGGTGTTTTTCTAGTTCTAGTGGGGGTATTTATTTGATTATTTTTCTAGAGCTGAAGAGTGGTGAGAGTGAATGGTGGAAAAATGGTGAAAAAACCAGTTTGCCTAGGAGTAGCTGGATGCAGTGGGACCCATGAGACATCTACCAATCAGAATACCTGGGGCTCCAGAGTGGGAGATGCAGAGCTGAAAAATTTATGAAGCAAAGTAAGGCAAATTTATACTTAAAGGAGATTATTCTGGAAGTAGAATGTAGACTAGATCCAATGGGAAGAAACTGGAACTGGGAAGGCCTGTTTGGTAACTCATGCAGATTGCCTGAAAATTGCTGATATGGCCTTGAGTCAGGGTAGACATGGTCAGGAAAGGCAAGATAATAAATAAAAATCCTTTTCTCACTGTCCAGGAATGGATATAAGTGAAAAATTGAACTATATAGAAATGATACCTGTCATTCTTCTTATAGATATGGCTTAGAGGTAAATTAGAATAAGGTTTGGAGAATCTGTTATCTTTTGCTGACTATGTTTTAAAGTCAAAGGAGGGCTTCTCTCTTTCAGAATACATATGCATGTGTGCACATATATACATATATGTGTGTATACATTTATGTATATATAGATAGATGTACCCACACATATTTTTCTTTACAAGATTTTTTCTTTGCAAAAAACAAACAAACAAACAAACCTCTGCAGTGTTTAAAATAGTGTTCTTATTATGCCCTGATTTTTTTTTGTCAGTAATATTCACTTATGTATGGGAGACAAATTTCAGCAATGCTAGCCATTTTAAAAGCAATAACACACTCCAGGGCATCTTTTATACTTTAACAGTATTACTTGTGAGGTTGTGAAAAGCACTCAGATTTCAACCTTAGTAAAATTGGACCCATATATTGTAATGTGTACCCTGAAGTACATTACATTTCCAATAAATAGTGACCTTCTTTAGCATATAGCATAGGCTAGCATATTAAAATTAGTGAACTAAGAAGTTTAATATTCTAACTTTAACTTGAACCTTAAAGTATGATGCCTTTGACTCAGAGGCTGTATATGTAAAATATCATTTATTCTGCTTTGAGGGGTGTAAAGTCAGCTACTTCTGCCATATTAGTCAAATTATTTCAGACTTCACCAGCCAGTGCCAATACACCTTGGTGCTCACCCATCCTAATGACTGACATAAAAATTAACCAGCTTCAAAATAGCTGAGTATGGAGTCTAAGTGGCACTGGGTGGTCTTGTTAGCAGGGGCAGTAGTGCTTGGAATCCTACTAAACTTTCTGGAAGTTTCATAACTTCTGGGGAAGCACATGAAAATAAAAGAGTAGAGGTAGTTTTTGGGTAAGTTGAAATTATCATGACAAGGTGTTGTTATCTTTTTTGGCAACATATAAGAAGCATGTAGTGGCCTTGGTGGTGTTCTGCTAAGTACTTTGCTCTATCATTTCTGTAGAGCTAGCTGAATCGGTAAAGGAAAATCCCCAATCCCCTTTTTTTCAAACCTCTTTGAAATCATAAATCTCTCACTCTTTCCTTATCTGGTCCCAGAACCCATCTGGAAATTGTGTTTGTTCTTCGTTGCCAAAGAAGACCATGCCATCAGAGAAATAATGACATGACTTGCACTTGACTTTGTTTTGAGTGAGGAAGGGCTGTGCAGGTCACCAGCCTCACTTGTCCTCCAGAGCCATCTGAATCCAGTGACCAGATATTCATCAGGATGACTGGAGATGACCCAGGATGAGGTAGTTGGGGTTAAGTGACTTGCCCAAGGTCACACAACTAGTGAGTGTCAAGTATCTGAGGTGAGGTTTGGACTCAGGTCCTCCTGACTCCTGCCCTGGTGCTCTATCCACTGTACCACCTAGCTGTGCCCCCATCTGGAAATAAGGAAAGAGACTAGATCTATAATTCCTTGATATAGACAATTCCCAAGTGAGGAAACTCCCTCTACCAATGCAGGTTGGCACCTTCTCTGCATTTTATACTCTCAGAGTATTGACAAGAACACTGTGAAGTTAAGTGACTTTTCCAGTGTCATGTAGCTGGAATGTGTTAGAAGTTGATCTGGAATGCAGGCCAAGTCCTAAACCCTTATATTTTTCTTCCTTTCCTAAAATTACAGTTTTTTGATCTTTCAAGTAGTTAGAGCAACCCATTCTCTTAAAATCCATAGAATCAGATGTGGAGCACCAACCCCAAAGTAAATGATACAGAACATTCACTTATCCATACATTCAACAAACATTGACTTGACTTGAAAAGTGCAAGTCATGCCATCATTTCTCTGATGGCATGGTCTTCTTCAGCAATGAAAGAGGAACACAATTTACTTTTCTATCACATGTCAAGCACTGGAGATACAAAGATAAAAATAACATAAACCCTTACATTCTAGTAGCTTACAGTTTAATGGAAGCAAAACTGAAATGGAAGACATTGAGAACAATATAAAGAACTTGAAACAAAAAAAGAAGTTTGAGGAAGGTGAGATAATTTTCACTCGGGTTGAAGAAGATTATCATGGAGGACATGGTGCCAGATTTGGATATTAATGGAAGAAATGCAGGATCTGCAGATAACGAATCTGAGTTCAAATTTTCGCTTTTATATTTGAATGTATGATTATAGTCAAGATGAACCCCTCTTTGCCTCAGTTTTCTCATATGTAAAATGAGGGAATTGGTGTAGGTGACATCTGAAGTCTCTTTTAAATTTAAGATTTTGTGGTAGTGTGAAGGGAGAGCATTGAAAGACAAAGATGAAATTACATAAATTCATTCCAGATATATTCAGTCATTGAACTGGTTTGAGCTGGTCAAGAATCCAGAATGAAGAGAAGTCTAATGTGACTGACAGGATATGTTAAGGTAGGAGCAGAAGATAAGGAAAAGTCAATTGGAGCCAGACTGTGGAGAGACTTGAATTTCAGTATCAGAAGTTTTTATTTTGTTTTGGTAGGTAATAGGGAGATATTGAACCAGAGGAGCAGAATGTTCAGGGTGATGCGTTAAGAATATAATGCTTGTTTATAACATTTATCATACATGCTTTCTTGAAATGAAATTTTATTGCTATATTTTGAATGCTCTCATGTTCTACTATGCACCTGACATGCTTTTATTTTTCCTTTTTTTGTATTTAATTTTCAATATTTAAGTTTATGATATGTTTCTTTTTCTTTTCTCTATTCTGTATTTGAGTTCTAGTGTTTGAGCTTGAAATAAAAAGAAGAAAAGAATTTTTAAAAAAGAGGATAATGTTTGTGGTGATATACAGGATAGATTAGAAGAAAGGATAATTTGGAATCAGGTATAGAAGCTAAAAATATAGGTATGATAGCTCTCCCATTATTGAGGGGCATCAAATACATGTTTTTCAAGTTGCTATTTTTATGTATTTTTGATAGAACATCCAAGACTTCATCCTAAAAGAAGTATTTATTTAGATTGAGGCATGTCTTTGGCTTCGAGAAGTTTTATCTTTTGGAATGTTGTCCTGTATTATTTTCTACTAAAAGCTTACAAATAAGCCTTACTTTAAAAGTTATTTGTGAGCAATGAGTAACTTGGCTGGTTAAGAAAAACCCATTTGGTGACCTCATTTAATTAATAATTGGAATGTGCCAGTGTGCCTTAGTGAAAAACAGAGATGAAACACAGAACTAAAGAGTTAGGAGTCAAAGTTATAGTTCTGGTTTTACCCTAGCATATTGTATGACTTTGGGAATGTCACTTCATCACTTTTTACCTCATTTTTATTTTTCTATAAAATGAAACAATTGGGCTAGTTGACCATTCAGATCCTTTCTAGTTCCAAAGGCTTATAATTCATCAGGCTAATCTCATCTACCCCAAATAACAGTCATAAAAAGCCTAATGCAGTTTTAAGATACATTAATAGAAGTATAGTGTCAGATACAGAATTCAATTTTATTCTTTTCTGATCTCATTGTATATCAGTTTTGTTCAGTTTTGATCATGACATTTTTAGAAAGTTCTGTTCAGTTTTGAGCAACACATTTTCAAGATGACAAAGAAAAGCTCAGGGGTGTGCCAGTAACCATTCAACAACCAACTCTGAAAAAAAATAATGTACCTGTGACATTTTAAGTTTAATCTGCATCATAAATATTATCTACATTGATTTATTAAGTACAGACAATCACAACACAAGAGTGCATCCCCGATTTGCAATAATTGCTAATTTCTGAGGTTGATATTCTTATATTGAAAATTTAACAATCTGCTCTGTGAATTGGTTCAAACTGCTTCTAGCAGGTCAGACCCACCCAGGAGAAAGCAACCGGAGTGAAAACTGAAAACCCTACCTTACAGAATTGAATGAAGAAATTTTATTGAAAATAAAAGAAGAAATTGAATGAAGAAGATTTAGGGAGAACATGTTCATAGTTACAAAATATAATGTTCTCATATGAAAGAGGAATTATATTTATTTGGATTCACCACAGTGAGTAGAAGTTATAGATAGATAAGATTTTTGACTCACTGCAAGGAAAATCTTCTAAATAATTAGAGACTTTCTTAGGGGCCTGCCTTAGAAGGGAGTTTCTTTTTCCAGTTATTCTTACTGGAGGTCCTTATATACAAGATACAAGATAGATGGCCATTCATTGGGCATACGAAGGAGATTCTGTCAGGCCTTTGAGTACCTTTCTAACACAAAGATTCTGAGGTTTCACGTACAGACTATTTCAGAGTAGTCAATCTGCTCAGTAAAAACAAGCAATCAAATAAAAAAAACCACCTAATATACTATCCGAGGGCTAACCAAGGCAAAAGTGTCTCTATTTCTCTTTCCATCCCTCCCTTCTTTCTTCTCTGCCCTTCTCCCTCCATCCCTTTCCTTTTCCTCATAGATGAATGATAATTATTAAATACCAATTTTGTATAACACTCTCATTTCATAGGAAAGGAAATTGAGGCCTAGAAAAGCTAATATTTTATCTAAAGTCACACTTGAACCAAAGTCCTTCAACTTCCAAGCCTCTGGAGGGCCGTCTAAGTATGAGTGCAGTACTGAAATGATGGAAATTTATCACGATGCCATTCTCAATATTATTCTGAAATAAGACATACAAGGTCATCATTACTTAAGTAGCAAACTGATTTTTTTAAAACTGAGTCTGAGTCAATATCTTTAAACTTCAAATTCTCTATCTTGACTTCTAATTCTCAGCTCCCAAACCCAGATAAAATGCCTAACACATTTGTTTGTTACTTAAATTTTCTAGAATTGGCTTTCTTTTTGTAAAATGAGCAAAAATATATCTTTATAATTTTAGGCAGTATGGTTTGTAGGTTATTTCTCAAAGTAAGGTATTTTAAAATCTTAGTAAGTCTACAAGAAAGTAATTTTAAAGGTTATAGCTTTTCGTAGTGTCAGATAGCTTACATGTATTTCTTCTTTTCAAGTACACTCAATATACATAATGGTAAAATATAAGTTTCTTGCAGTTTGACTATCACAAATTGTAAAATGGGAAATCGGTCTGTAATAATGCCTCCCTACCATTCACACATGAAATGACCCTTTTATGTTACTCAGAGGAAATCTTGTATTGTCATGCTATAGCTATTAACTTGAAATTTAATTTGTGCTAATAGGCCTTAGGTGGATAAGGAACAAAATTAAGTTACTGATTTCATTTCAGATTCTATAGCTCATAGAAAATTAGAATAAATATGCTATATTATTTTATGTGTAAGAGGGAAATAGGTGTTTTTTTTAAGGAAATAAACTACTTTGAGCTCTAATTTCAATTTTGCCACGAATGATTATCTATTATTTTTCATAATAAAAGTAAACATCTTTTTTATGGTTATTTATTTCAGTCTTGATTAATATCCCCTGTACTGTTTGATCTACATATTTTACGCTACATTTCTACACTATAAGGTTCCTGTTTTGGTAGGTGTATAAACCTCATTCTTATTTTTAAATGTATTTTTGATGACATTTTTCTTTACATCACTCCACTCTTAGGAAATAGTACAAAAACATCAGGAATAATACCTGAGAGACTTGGGCTTTAACTAGGCTCAGTTTTTGATTGGTTCTTTGAATTTGATCTTGTGAATTTTGTGATTTCTATGTTCTTCCCTGCCCTCCTTCTAATGCCATACTGAAATGCCATTGGGGTGATTTAAGTTAGTTACATCTCTTAGTGAGTTTTCTTTAAACTGACTCTATTGCTACTCAATTTCATAAAATGATATTGTTCGTAATTACTGTTCATCCTTCTTCATTTGAGTTTACAAGTAAGCTCATATTTTAAACCACATTTTCCTCAGCTGCCACATAACTGGCAAATAAACCAAATGTCTGCTAGCTAAGGAGCTTGTCAAACTTTTTTCTTCCCTGTGATATGATAATTGATTTACAATAGTTAACGTTCTAGATGATATCATTCTAACCTTTGTTCATTTCTTTTCTACCATGCGTATCGCTATTTTCTTCACCAATTACTTTTCAAAATAGGTCAAGAGGGTTTTAATTGTACACTGTATCTTTTTCTCTCACTTTTGTTACTTCTACTTTTGTACTAAATTTTGTTTTTGATCTAGTAAATTTTGGATTGACAGCACGTAGGCACCTGCTTCTAAAAGACTATTATTAGTAATAACCTTTTAATTTATGTTAAAGAATAGTTTTCATTTTTGTGATGTTGTTTGGGGCTCACCATGTTTGTCACCTTCTTGAAGATAATATAAAAGCATGATGCTTCTGTACAAACTCACTTTGCTTATAACTTAACCCACATACATATTTCTCACTGAATTCACCTATTCTCTTATTTATATTGAAGTCAGTGAATATCACTGCAATATTATGGCATGGAATTATATACAGATATACAATATACAGAGCTTATCTGTGGAACATATATTTTGAAGAAACACCGTAAAAGAAAAATGAGTAGGTTCCTGAATTAAAACATGAGCCAAAGAGTAAGCTGGATTACCTTTTGGAAATTGCATAGTGTCTCTAAACACCCAGAAACAGATGCCTATCTTTTAAAATCTGAGAATCTGTTATTTGTTCCAAGTCATAGAACATATTTTCCAAGTAATTAAAATTGATTAGAATTCAGAGGGTAATGGGAATCACAACACATAATAGAGTAGGATTACAAAGAAGAACCAGGGTAAAGTAAGTCATCCAAGAAACATATGACCTGAAAAGATGAGTTTATCAAATGACAGCAGTAAAGAATGACTGACAGATAGCTGTGTAGTCCACTGAGTTTCTTGCAAAGTCAGGGAAAGCAACAAAACAAATCCTGAGCATGTTGGTTGAATTGCATTGCTATGAATTTATATAGACGAATATGGACAGGGTCCACACCCTGACAGATATGGATTATTATAAGACATAACACTGGAAGAATATACACATCAATAATATTACCAATCCATTTTTGTATTTAGTGGGCTTCAAATTCCTTCTTTGTAAGATAATGGCATTGCACTAATCAAGAGATGAGTTCTCCAATTTTTTTTGGTTGGTTATTTTTCTAACCTCCAATATTTCATTTTAAGAACAAAATGAGTTAATATATATGAATATATATATATATATATATATATATATATATGAAAATATTTGGTAAACTTCATAGAAGTATGCAAATTAGACCATTATCACTGGCATCATCTTCTTCATCATCTTCTTCATCATCATTGTTAATTATCATTATTATATAACTGATTTTTCCATTTTCTTAAAACATCTGGTTTATAATTCATTGGGGTCAAAGAATTTAGTAAATTGTGGCCTACCTAGGGCCACTAGAATAGAGAAGGAGATAAAAGATGTTAAGAAAAACAGTTTTCATTTGTATCTGAGTGGATCAGTGGCTAAGAGACAGGAAGACATGAGTTCACAACCTACCTCACACAATTATGACCCTGGGCAAATCATGTAACATCTTTTTTTTCCCTTGGTTCCCTCATTTGTAAAATGGGCATAATAGCACCTATTTTTCTCATTTGTGAAACTCAAATGAAGTTATAATTGTAAAGCACCTAATACAGTGCCTGGCACACAGGAAACTCTGTATAAATATTTGTTAGGATAATGGTGATGATGATGTTGCCAATTTCAGTGTGATTGATTTCTATGATGACCAATGAACTGATAATCTAATAGAACAAGGGAACTGTCACTTTATTTCCATAATCCCTATAAATTAAATTAAGAGACACAAACTGCAGTAAGGTTAGAAAACAGATTTTCTTATGACCCAAAGACAATAAGAAATGTCATTTCATGAATTAATGTTCATCTCTTGATTAGTGTAGGCAAAGTGACACCTACAAAGGTAATTGAAGTGTTCTTGCTAACATTTTCAACAAGAATTGAAGCTAGAGAAAAAGACCTCTTGTCTTTTCAGTCCTCCTCACTCTGCCTGGATTAAAATGATGCATTTCCTTAAGAATTTATTGTTTCTCCCCCTCACATCCTCTCAAACTGAAAAGAAAAATAAAATCTATTTTCATACCCAATTTTATTACCTCCTATTCCTGCTCTTTTTCTTTCCATTTCTACAAACAATTATTAACTGCTATGTGTTTTTGTATTGTATGTATGTATGCTCTACCTTTCTTTTACTAGTTCAGAAGAATGGTCCAAATTATGCTCACCGCAGTCACACTTTCTTCCTTATTTGTACAATATTCTACATATGAATGATAAGTCCCTTATCAATATAGTCCCTTATTCTGTGGTGTATTCCTTTTTCTCCCTCTTTTCTTTCTTCTTTAAGATCATGAAAATATGACAAAATTACTTCTAGACTATACGTCTTTTTTAATTCCCTATGACACTTGATGACATTAGGGTTCATGGGAATCACTTGTATCATCTTCCCTCTATTCCAATGTTTAAGCAACAACTTTCTCATTAAATAATTCTTTGTGATGATCCATTCACATTTACCCTTTTATATCTTTTGACTCCATCAAAATTGCTTGGGAAAAAGCCTCTATTTTGTTAATGATCCATTTTCCCCAGTAGGTTTATGTTCAGTTTTGCTGAGGAAGCTATTCTTGGTTGAAACCCCACAACTTTGACTTTGGGGAATGTCATATTCTAAAACCCCACTCTTTATAGTGGTAGCTACTGAATCTTGTGTGATTCTGATTATAATTCATCTACACTGGGATTCTTGATTGTTTACTTTTCATAGTATCTTCTCTTTGAACTGGAAGCCCTGAATTTTGGCTATGACCTTCCTCAGAGTTTTCATTTTAGGGTTTCTTTCAAGAAGTGACTGGTTGGGGAGTCAGAGTCAAGATGACAGAGTAGAAAGATGGACCTGGAGAGCTGCCCCTCATAGTCCGTAAAATACCTGTAAAAATGACTCTAAACAAATCGGAGAGCAACAGAAGCCACAAAACAAGACAGTGAAAGAGATTTCCAGCCCTAGGCAGCCTGGAAGGCCAAAAGGAAAGGACTATCACATGGGCATGGAGTGGAGGATAGCCCAGCATGGGCCACATGCCAAGGATAGGACCCAAGAAGTTGGTGTGTGGAACCCAGGCACCAGCTGCAGATTATTCAACCCACAAATACCAAAGGAAGCTTCAAAGGCCAGTGAGAAAGCTCTTTCACCTGTGTGCTTCACAGGGAGCATGGTCTGGCCCTGGCAGCCCCAGGGCAGCAGCAGTTATCATGGCACAGTATCCATTTCAGGAGTGCTCAGCCTAAAGCCTCTAGGGGAATTGAGCTGCTGATGTAGATCTTGAATGGCACTCCTGGAGTGAGGAGGAGTGCTGGGTGGCCTGGTGGAGCTGATGGAGACTCTGGAGAGGAAACCCTACTGGCAGATCTTGGGCAGAACAGGGTACTTGTGGTTGCTCACAGACCAGAACGCAGGCCAGAAGAGGAGTAAACTCCTGTCCCTTGATTGTGCCACCTTGGAGGAAGTGAGAACTTACAGGTCCCCTGAGTATACCCTCCTCTTGACAAGGATTCAAGAGTCAAGTGACTGGCTGGGAAAATGCCCCCAAAAGGGGGAAAAAAAGAAGATATAGAAAGTTACTTTCTTGGTGAGCAGGTATTTTCTTCCATCCTTTCAGGTGAGGAAGAACAATGCATACCATCAGAGAAAGACCTAAAATTCAAGGCTTCTGCATCCAAAACATCTAAAATAAATATGCAGTGGTCTCAGGTCATGGAAATACTCTAAAAGGATTTTTGAAAATCAAATAAGAGATATGGAGGAAAAATTGAGAAGGGAAATGAGAGTCATGAAAGAAAATCATGAAAAGCAAGTCAACAATTTGCTAAAGGAGATGAAAAAAATGCTGAAGAAAATAAAACTTTTAAAAATAGACTAACTCAATTGGCAAAAGAGGTCCAAAAAATCAATGAGGAGAAGAATGTTTTTAAAAGCAGAATTAGCCAAATGGAAAAGGGGGTTCAAAAGCTCACTGAAGAAAATAGTTTTTTAAAAATTAGAATGGAGCAGATGAAGGTTAATGACTTTATGAGAAACCAAGAAATTACAAAACGAAAACAAAAGAATGAAAAAAATAGAAGATAATGTGAAATATCTCATTGGAAAAACAATTGACCCAGAATATCAATCCAGGAGAAACAATTTAAAAATTATGGGACTACCTGAAAGCCATGATCAGAAAAAGAGCCTAGACATCATCTTTCATGATATTATACAGGAAAACTGCCCTGATATTCTAGAACCAGAGGGAAAAATGAATATTGAAAGAATCCACTGATCATTTCCTGAAAGAGACTTGAAAAGAGACACTCCTAGGAATATTTTAGCCAAATTACAGAGTTCCCAAATCAAAGGGAAAATACTTCAAGCAGCTAGAAAGAAACAATTCCAGTTTTGTGGAAATACAATCAGGATAACACAAGATCCAGAAGCTTCTACATTAAGGGATCAAAGGGCTTGGAATATGATATTCCAAAATTCAAAGGAACTAGGATTAAAACTAAGAATCACCTACCCAACACAACTGAGTATAATACTTCTGGGGGAAACATGGTCATTGAATGAAAAAGAGGATTTTCAAGCATTATTGATGAAAAGATCAGAGCTGAATAGAAAATTTGACTTTCAAACACAAGAATCAAATAAACATGAAAAGATAAACAGGAAGGAGAAATCATAAGGGACTTCCTGAAGTTGAACTATTTACATTCCTACATGGAAAGATAACATTGGTACTCTTGAAAACTTTCTCAGTATTGATGTAGTTGGAGGAATTACACATACACACACACACACACACACACAGAGCACATGATGAGTTGAATAGGAAGGGATATCTAAAAAAAAATTAACAGTCAAGAGAAGTACGTATTGGGAGGAGAAAGGGAGAAATGGAATGGGGCAAATTATTTCTCATAAAAGAGGCAAGAGAAAGCTTTTTTTAATGGAGAGGAAAAAAGGTGGAGGTGAGAGAGAAAAAGTGAAGCTTACTATAATCACATTTGACTTAAGCAGGCAATAGTATGCACATTCAATTTGGTATGAAATCTATCTTCCACCATAGGAAAGTAGGGGAAAAGGGGTAAGTGCAGGGGGGGCGGGATAGAAGGAAGGGCAAATGGGAGGAGGGAGAAATTGGAAATAAACACTTTTGGGAAAAGACAAGGTCAAAAGAGCATAGAATAAATGGGGGCATTATACAATGGAGGGAAATATAATTAGTCTTATACAACATGTCTATTATGGAAGTCATTTGCAAAACTACACATATATAGCCTATATTGAATTGCTTGCCTTCTCAGTAGGGATGGGTGGGGAGAGAGGAAAAGAGAGAAGTTGGAACTCAAAGTTTTAGCAACAAATGTTGAAAATTGTTTTTGCATACAACTGGGAAATAAGAAATACAGTTAATGGGGTATAGAAATTTATCTTGCTCTACAAGACAAGAGAGAGGATGGGGATGAAGGAAGGGAGGGAAAATTGGGGGAGGGGGCAATCAGAATGCATGGTATTTTGGGGTAGGGGTAGGGGAGAGATGGGGAGAAAATTTGAAACTCAAAATTTTGTAAAAAATGAATGTGGAAAACTAACAATAAATAAATATTTAAAAACAGAGGTGACTGGCTGATTCCTTCTACTTTCAATTTTTCTCTGGTTCTATTAAATCTGATCAGTTTTCTTTTTTTGACATCTTGAGATATGATTATCTATACTTTTTTCTATTTTGATCATGGTTTTTAAATTTTTTAATAATTATATCTGATCATTTAAAATTATATTTGATCTTTAAAATAATATCTCTGGTTTGTTTTATAGATTGTTTTTGAGATAGATATATTTGGATGCTTTTATTTTAATATTTCTTAAAGTCACTAAATTTTATTTCATTAATTCCAATTTTTCAGGGATTCTATTACTTGGTTTTATACTTTTTTGTGATAGCCTATTAACTCTTTTCAAAGATTTCTTTAAGTACTCTTTCATTTTTCTTTTCCAATTCTGTCATCTAGGGAACTCATTTCATTGATGTTACTTTTAAAATCCTTTCTATCCTTTTATCTTTTCATTTTAGGAATTATAGGTGATCTTTTGGACAATATAATATGTTTTTTTCCTCTGAGGCTTTATTTTTAAATGTTTTAGAGTTATTGTTTTCCTCTAGTGGCAGCTAGATGGGACAGTAGATAGAATTCTGGGCTTAGGGTCAAAAATATGAGCTGAAATTTGGCCTCAGATACTTATTAATGGTGTGTCCCTGGGCAGATCATAATGTGTTTAACTCAGTTTCCTTAATTGCCAAATGGAAAAAATATGTCTGGTTGCTATGAAGATATAATGAATACATGTATTTTTAAAATGCTTAGAACAATACATAGCACATAATATGTACTTAGTAAATGTTTTCTTCATTCTTTTTTTCCTTCCTTTCCTCTTGGTATTTGTCTTGGGATACCCTGGCTCTATCCTACTTCTTAACCATTCTTGTCTTTTTTTGATTACTCATTCTTCCTATTTCACTTCCTGAATTAGGACTTTGTATAAGGACTAGACTCTATACATTTCTAGAAGGAATTTTGGAACCTTGTAGGGTCCTCATCTATATTAGCTAGGGTCCTGTCTCTGCATTCTCTCAGGGTTAAGTGCTTTTTTCTTGTGTGATCTCACTGGTGACTCAGGAGAGGGAGTTGTAGATTTTAGACAGATCTTAATGACCCCATATTTTCCAGAAACACTGGACCTAGAATAAGTCAAGAAT
This sequence comes from Potorous gilbertii, assembly GCA_028658325.1. Classification (NCBI taxonomy): domain Eukaryota; kingdom Metazoa; phylum Chordata; class Mammalia; order Diprotodontia; family Potoroidae; genus Potorous; species Potorous gilbertii. Next base: position 203,831,200 of record CM053772.1, on the reverse strand, counting down.
GAAGGCTGCCAAGGTGACATAATTTGCTACTTTCAACCCTAACTGAATTCTTAGTGTGTTCTTGAGAGTCAAACTAGCTACAAGATAGGTATCAGTCTGCACTAGACTGATAAATTGTGCAGTTGGGACCCTTGTAGATAAATGAAACATCTTTTCTTCCTAGGCTGGCAGTTCCCAAGAAGTAGGGAGAAGGGACTGATGACTCTCCTGTCATCCTACTCAATCTTGTTCCTCCCTTTCTCCAAATTTTTCCCTCCTCTTTGGGAAGGGACTTGTCCTTTTTCCCTCCTCTAGGATGTCCTCTTTTTGTGTAACCCTGAAATATTTGTCTCTGCCTGCATTGTAGACTTCTTTGTAAATAGTGTAAGGAATTGCAACATGCATGTCCCTTGCTTTCTTTTGTAATAAAGTAAGTCACTTCTCATGTCTTTTAGAGTCACAGTTGCTGGTTGCCAGAATCTAGGGACACTTGCAGACTTTTCCTTAGTTGAAGCTCCAGTAGATATTTGCTGGCTTCAGTCCCTGATAGTAAACCCAAAAGCTCTTGAGGTTCAGAGCCACATTAAGTATATGCCTCCCTATTCATGTCTCTTGCTGATGGACTAAACCCAACATCCTGCTCTAGGATCAGAGAAATAAGTGTAAGCTGACCCCTAATTTGCAATCTATATTTTTATCATTTATCCCTGGGCGAGTTTAAGGTGCAAGCTCCCTCGCCTAGAAACAGAGTGATGGAGCTATAATCTCACCTTTATTCACTTGTCTATGGACTATTTTGCTGTCTTGGACTGAAAAAAAGAGGCACTATTGGTTTCCCTTGGAATTTCCTTTTTCTTTCTTTCTTCTTGTTCTCTGTAAGAGAGCTAGCTGGTCTCAACATGAATTTTCTTTAGTTTCCCCCTGAATTTTCTTAACTATTTATACAAATTCTTTAGCCTGCAACTTAAAAGCATTCGGAATCTGGCTCCAATACATCATTTCTGACTTACTTCTTATTTATCCCCTCACCTTTACCCTTTATAGTTCAACTAGTCCTAGATAATTAGTAAGTAGTTCCCTTTTCTTATCCTGCCATCTCTTGTCCTGTGTATTTGTCTAGTAGAATCTCTTCCATGCCTTAAATGATCTCTTTGCAAATCTTTTCCTCTTTCACATCTTGGCTGGGGAAATAGCTTCCTCTTTCTGGATCTCCAGTCTCCATGCCTATTCCCCCCTTCCCCCTTTCCCCACAAAAATAATAACGGTTTCTCCCTCCTCAAATATTCTCAGGGGGCACTTTCCAGCAGATATCTTTTTGTCTGACCCACAGGCATTCTGCTTTCTATGTTTATACAGGATGTTCCAAAAGTCTTATTGAAATTTTAAGGAAGTGAAGCATCTCCCTCACAGGATTATTGTGGTGATCAAATGCCATAATATTTGCCAAGTGTTTAGCGCAGTAGCACAGTTCCTGTCCTATGATAGGTCCGTACTGTATGTGGAATACAGGGATTTGACATCATATATCATTCCAGCCACCTGGTTAAGTTTTGTCAGATATTTAATAGGTACTATTTTTTTCAATCTGCAGTAATTTTATTTAGCTTCTACCATTTCATTTATTAAGTGCCTACTATGTGCTAAAATACTCTAGTAAGTGCTGAGGGTAGAAAGGCCAAAAAATGAAATAAAAAGTTCTTGCCATCTGTCCCTAAGAATGTAAAAAAACTCACAGTGTAATTGAGAAGATAACAAATGGAAGCAAAATAGACACAGGAAAATATTAGAGAGAAAACTAGAGGGAAGGCATTAAGACCAAGCAAATATGGGAAAAACTTCTTTCCAAAAATTGGACTTTGGCTAAGACTTAAAGGAAGCCAGGTAAATCTTGCATAATCTTTCTTACCCCTCTGTAATTTCTAGTGACTAGAACTTACTTTTGAATTGTTATCCAGAGCTTCTCTATTTTTGTAAATAAATCTTTGGGACAGCCACTCCATCATGCTTGGGACATATTAAGAAAAAAAAGATCCTTTTTCAAGTATGAGTTAAAATAGATATCCAAATCTGAAGTCCCGTCCAACTCCAAGCTTCTATTATTCCATGTTCTGTTTTGCTTTCACAGTCCTTTGATCATTAATTTAAACAGTGTTTCAAAAGATTGCTAATAAGTAATATTTCCTTAGATTAAAAACTACCTACTCTTCTCCTTTTACTCATTGTGGATTTATTATTATAAATTTCTGTCAGTCCATTATAGATTCTGGAAGTCGGATTTTTATCAGATATATTTACCTTAAATTTTTATTTTCCTCAATCTAGTTTTCTTCTTACTCTGTAAAGTAAGTGTCAGCTGATATCTGAAAACAACAACCAACCAAATGAACAAACAAAACCATATGGGACCCCGAGCATTTTTCTCCCAAGCAACTTTCACATACTCCCCTCTACCCTTGCCTTCCTCTGTTGCCATGACGACAAATCTTATTTTCTTCTCTCCACCCCTCTTCTTCAAACACAGCCCTCAGGTTACTTCTTTTCTCCTGTAACACTTACCTCCTCTTGTTTCTCATGTTTAGGCTCTTGGTTCTGTTGGTTAAGACTGCCTTTAACCTTGCTATAAATATAAGTGGTGGGGCATGCAGTGTAATTTGCTATAGGGCTCACAAACCTCTTAAGGACTGCTTGAGGTCCTGACCAAAGTGACATTTCCTAGGTAGCCAGAGATTGTTTTGGCCTGTAGGTGATGTGGGAGCAAGCCCTATGAAGCTGACACTCAACAATTGCAGCTGGGGATACAAATAGGTGATCATTGGAGTATCCTTTCAATTTAATGAATACTTATTATGCACCTAGTGTATGTTCACTAGTTCACTGTGTTATAGCTTTCCCTTCTACAGAGACAGTGGGATAGCCAAATATCCTCTTTGTCCTTTCCCCTCTTTTTCCCTCTACTTTTCTTATGTGTCATTTTCAAGGTATCACTTTTTTTTCATTTTTTGATTTATTTTCTTCAGCTACACTTAACATCTAGAAAGAAAACAAATTATCTACATGGTCTGACATGAGAAATGTTTATTTTTTCAGAAATATAATTCAGAAGCTGGGGGGTATGGCAATGAGGGTGGTATCCTGTGACTAGACATCTGGGTGTTTTGCTTATAATCTGCATAGGGGAAGGAAATACTCTATAGATGTAATTGTTTTGACACTATATAAATGTCTTGATTTTACTATATTGAGAATTTTATCAATAATGTGCATATTTAGTGGTCATAGAGGTAGATTCTTTCACTCTCCAGGTCTCCCTGAAGAACTTTGGAATTGATAAGCAAAATAGAATTTCAGTAGCTCAAAAGAAAAGTGAGGCACACAGATTTAGAGACAGCTCAAATGTTCATATGATTCATCTGTGCTCAATCTGTGGTAAAAACCTTCCAAGATTGTTTGGGTCTGATCAGCCACAGTTGCACACACTGTATCTTGATCCCAGTGTCGTGATGTCATTTTGGAAAATGAAGGGCAGCAACTAACCAATAGGCAGATTCTATTTGAAATAGTCACTACCTGGTATTATAGTGTCTAGGATGATCTGGAGCATAAAAACCTCAATTTTTAAACAAACAACAAATTACTTTAACGTTCCTGTTCAGTATAATAGGGTTACACCTTCCAGTCTTCCTCTTTCTTTTTCTCATTACTACCTTCTTTCTCAATTAGTCCTTTTTGTCAGAGAAAGACATAGCTGGAACCAAACTAAAGTAGATAAAAAAAACACTCTTCTGATGTCATGGAGTTATTGATCCTAATTAGATCTTCTGTAGTTTGGGTGGGTGAAGGAAACAGGTTGTAAACTGCTCTACAAATGGGCATCATTAATTCATGAAATAAATAAAAATTGCATAGTGATATTATTCCCATTTTACAGGTGAAACTGAATCTCAGACAAGGCTGATGACTTACCTAAACTAATAAAAGATATAATTAAGTACTCATCAAAGACTTGTTTAATTGACACTTGGTCTTCAGAGATTGATGATTAATGGGGAGTTAGCCAAATGGACCAGCCCCAATAACAAAGGAGTTTACTTTTGAAACAAG
>CM053772.1:203804158-203826620 GCA_028658325.1 Potorous gilbertii | reverse complement strand
GGAGAATGAGAGAAAGGTGCCGTCAGTACATGAAAGAGTTGGCAGGGAGTTTGCATCAGAGTTGGGGAGGGGAATGGATCAGGTTTCATCAGGTGGAAGGAATGACAGAGTAAAAGATTTAGGGTGAAGGGAAGTTTGTTGCCTTTGTAACATGCATTTCAGAGAACACTGCAAAAGGAGAACATGGTTTTTGTCAGAACTTTGGGGTTGGAGGGTTGAGCAAAATGAGAATAAAGAATTAGGGAAGACTGAGGAATGGGGTTTTGATGAGGACCTGCAGGGGTTAAGGATCACTGGGATATGTAGGGTGTGACTGAGTATGAGAATGTTCATTATTAAACAGAAATATCATTCTTCACAAAAAAGTCTGGAAAGCAAGCAGGAGAAAAGTGTAGCACAAGATGGAAGGCACATGATCAAATGGAAGGCCCCATTTCACTACTTCTCTTCTGTATGAAAACTGGAGATTAGGCAAAATATGGCACAGTGGAAGGTAGAAGCCGAATCTACACAGCAGGTTGTTGACAGGGAAGGACAGAAGCACAGCACTTTAATCATTCTTTCTTTTCACTCCACTATGGCTAGGTAAAGATGGGGGTTGGGAGGCCTGCATAGGAATTTGACTCTTCTGGGCTTAGCATTCAAAGCAACAAAAAAGAAATAGATAATTTAGATAATATAGGATTATTTTTCTTCATGTAGCTTCCATTCTAGTGGTAGGTAAAAATCATAAAATACACAGACAAGTATATTAATAAAGTTTAAGTACTTTAGAGTCCTGTGAGAAATCCATTCATAGGCATCAGAGTGAAATGAAAAGAAAAATTAAATTTTAAGTTAGGAGACACCTGGTTCTCATTTCTCCCTTGGACACTCTACTAGTTATCCAACCATAGAAAACAGTTACTAACGACTCTATGACTCAGTTACCTCATCTATAGAGTGGGGATCAGTACTTGCTTCAGAGGATTTTTGTAAGGGTCAAATGAAGTGTACTCTTTACAAAAAACACACTTTTCAATTCTTTAAAATACCACATTCATTTCAACTATCTTTATGAAACTGACTACTATTAACTTATTCTTCCCAGAATTTAGTTTTGCTCTTAAGAACAGTATACTACCTTGTAGGTTATAATACTACTCTAGTATTTCCAGCTTTCTTGCGTAACATGCCAAAATGGATAAAAAAAAAAACAAACAAAAAAACCCCCCAAAAACCAGCAATGACCATGAGAATGATAGCAATTAAAATAAAACCTTTAAACACTTGAAATGCTCAGTATATTTCTTGATCTTTTTTCCCTTTTTTTTTTCCTGAAAAGAGATTCATCCTGAGTTGCATTATCATAAGAAAAGTCACACTTCCATTTACAACAGAATTTTCCTTTCAAAATTGCTTAAATCTCATTCTAAGGGCAAAAGTTTAGATTGACGAACAACATACATAAATTACTCTGGAGCCTTGGCACCAGAGTATGCAATAATTGTGCATAATGAGATAATGAAGAGACTCTGTCAGGCCTTTTTAACTAGAGAAGCTTGAGGATACAAATATTTGAAAATAGAGAATACCAATTAGTTTTTGTGCTTTTCTATTAGCAAAGTTAAGAGTTGGATTGTGTAGATATGCCAAAGAAATGAGTCAAAACACGGGTCTACATATTTGTTCTTAAGTTGAACATTCTGAATTCATCACTGTATTTTAAATAGTAGTTCCACTGTAACTAATTTTCCTTTGTATCAGGACCCCACGCAGCAGTATTCTGTTTCAGTAAATGGGAGAGATAAGGCATATAGACCCCTAATCCTCTACTCTGACGAAGAGTTCCAAAGACCCTTGTTTATCAAAGGTGATATTTATCCTGAATATTCCAAGAACATTTTAACATAATCTTAATTTTATTGCCATTACATTCACAACCTTTACCAATTGATAGCCACTAGGCCTGGGATGGTTATTTAAATTGTATTTACATCACATATGCTTTGCAGGTGTCCAGCATAATGAACATTTTAAATACCCATGCTCTGAGGTTAATTTGTTCTATAAAATTGCTTAAGCCTCTCCAGAGTACTCATTAGCAGGCTAAAACTAAGACCTAATCCAGATAGTGGCTGAAAGATTATTATTCCTGTGGAAAGGATGACTTTGATAAAATTCTAATTGGGGTTGCTTCCCAGGGCCTGAACAAACAAAACAGATTATGATAAATCTTGACTCCAGAATGGGCCCCTCAACAATCAGAGATGAAACTGTTGACGGAAACAATCTGATCAAATTCCTCATAAAGCTACTAGAGAAAATAAAATGATGCTGAATAGACAACTCTACCAAATACTAAGACCCAAGAAGGCTTTAAAACACCATCGTATGACTCAGATGATGATCACTTCCGGTTTATATCAAATAGGATTTGCTTTAATTAGATCCAAATTGGCAGAATGAAGTCAATACTTGAGCAGTACGCAGCTTGGTCTTTCCAGAATGTTTGCATAGCTGCTTTTTAAAACCCACCTTGCAAAGCAAGGCTTTTCTCACGAAAGCTTCATAATAACATTAAGTAAGCTTGTGGTTACTTAATGAAATAAAAGCCCTTTAATTGTTTTGGTTTAAGAGCCATATCTGATAAGATTTTCATCGTTACTATTCATTAGTGCTAGTTTCCTCTCTTGGTATTGGATTTATAATTTTCCTTATATTTCCCTGGCTCTGTGGACACATTATTCCATTTTCTTTGAAGAATATCTTTATTCAAAATTATGGACTTTCTTAGGTGGTGGTTAAAAAAAAAAGTCTTGTGAAAAATCCTAGATGAAGTGCCATGTGTTCCCTCTTTACAGCTGTCTTATTTAGTCTAGTCATTTTCCAACCTACAGAATTCTATTTTATTTTCCGTTTTATTCATGTTGCAAGAGAAAAAAAGACCACCTCCCCCTTCTCCATCCCTCCCCTCCCCTTCTCCCAGGATCCCTGATAATGCAGATAAAAAGGAATGCTTTGATCTGTATTCAAACTCCATCAGTTCTTTCTCTGGAGATGGATAACATGTTTCATCATAAGTCCTTCGGGATTGTCTTGGATGTTTGTATTGCTGAGAATAACTAAATCATTCACAGTTGATCATACAATATTCCTATTACAGTATGCAATGTTCTCTTGGTTTTTTCTCACTTCACTTTACATTACTTCATATAAGTCTTTCCTGATTTCTTTGAAAGCATCATTTCTTATAGCACAAATGGTATCCTATCAAAATCATGTACCACAACTTGTTGAACCATTCACTACTTCATGGGCATCCCCTTAACTTTCCATTCTTTACTACCATTAAGAGAGCTTCTATAAATACTTTTGTGTATCCTTTTCCAATTTTTTTTATCTCTTTCGTGTATGGACCTAGTAGTAGTATTGCTGGGTCAAAGGGTATCCACAGTTTTATAACCCTTTGGACGTAGTTCCAAATTGCTCTCCAGCATAGTTGGAACACCTTCAGAATTTTAACATTTCCCTTTTAACTAAACAGTGATCCAGCACCCATTTTTTTCTCGTTTATACTTTTTCCTTCATAGTCATATTTGTTTTCTTCCACCTCCAACCCTATTCCAATCATAATGCATACGACTATGGGTAACTGCACTCTCTTTTTGAGAATCCAATGTCTGATGGGGGCTACTATCCATTGGACTTAACAATTAGCCAAAGCACAGTTAGATCGTTGCTCAAAGACCTTGTAAAAGGTAACAACTTTTTTTAAAGGTTTTGGGATTTGGGCCTCAGAACTCTATCTGAGTTAATAACAAAGTGAATATTTGCCTGATCTTTCCATGCTTTTTTTTCTTTATCAAAAGTAATAAAGTCAAAGACATATTGAAGAAGATGGCAGACCCTAAGACTTTCTACATCACTCCTGCTATCAAGAAAACTGTGCTACCTCTTTTATTAATCTCAGTGCCTGATTAAACTAAAATGATTGTGTAGTAATACATTTATAACTTACACACTCACATTTATATTCTGATGGGATAACTATAGTATTTTGATAAATACACTCATTGAGGGCAAGGGCTAGATACTGGGTTGTTCTGCTGACCTAAAGTGAAACATAATTTATTTAGAGTTCCTTGCATCTACTTATTGGCTCAGTCTTGTTGATGATTGCATTAGGTAGCATTTTTCTGACAGAAGAAGTTAAGGTACCTTGCAAAACCAGTCTGTCTAGCAAAGGACAATTCACTTAAACTTTATATAACAAAATCAATGATTTCTTTGAAAGATAATTTGGGCAAGATTTTGATTAGATAACATCATTTCTTTAACTTCATGAAAGCATCCCTTCTTCAAAGTCTGTCTTCAGTGGTTACCATGGCACACATGATATTAGGTTCTTTTATGTTATGATGGAACTCTGGATGATCCTATTGTGATGAGTTGAGCTTGATCAAGCAACAGATTGTACTTGTTCTTTGAGAACCAATCTAGGTAAGGAGGGGAAGTCTATTAACCAACAGGTTTAACCCAAGGTAGACATTTCTTAGCCATGACAATTTGTGGCAATAAATGGCAACAATAACCAACAAACAATATAATGTCCCTTGATCTTGTGGAGACTATAGCAAGAAGGGTGGGCTGGTGGAAAAGGAGGTTCACTATATACTTGGGGTTCAGGAAATGTGCATTATAAATGGCAACAAGTGGACTGAACTTAGAAGGAAAAAGGGGCAAAGAAGTTGAAGTGAGAAAGGAAAACATAATATTTATGAAAGAAAGTATGAATAGAGATATGTTGGTAGATACTCAAATACTTAGTAAAATATTTAGTATTATTATTAGTAAATATTTAGTAAAAATAAAATAAGATATGTAAAGCATAATGTTAAATAAGGTACATAAATATATGTTAACATGCTATAGCTGTACCATATCTTTAGTAAAAGATTTGAGTCTGTCATGTAGTGAAATGAGAGATAAATGCAGTTTGGGAGTTGCAATATACCTATGAAAAGTAAAAGAATATGTTGAGTACATACAATGAATCCTCAATGGAACAGCATGACCAATAATCATACAGGATAAGACAACAGAGACATGGTGTATTCTTTGTCAGTGGTGGAAATATCCACATAGGTGAAAATGGAGATGTACTGAAATATTGAATGATAAAAAACAAAATGTTTATACTAACTTAACGTTTGCAAAGTAAGCTATTTGCATTGTGCCATTTTTATCTCACAATAATATTATCAGGTACCTACCACAGATATGGGCTATTAGGTGGCACAGTGGATAGAGCACTGGGTCTGGAGTCAGGAAGGATCATCTTCTTGAGTTCAAGTCCGGCCTCAGTTAGGTAGCTGTGTGACCCTTAATGTTATTTACCTTAGTTTCCTCATCTGCAAAATGAGCTGGACATGGAAATGGCAACTCATTCCAATGTCTTTGCCAAGAAAATCTCATGGTATATGGTATACATCCTGAATTGTAATCTAGCAGTAATCTCTGAGCAGAATTCTTACTGACTTACTAACTGCCTAGTGGGTACCTTCATCTGGATAACACTTTGCTACTAACCATTAGAAGGAGGGATAAGAATTTGAAATGAATTGTCCTAGTGGGAATTGTCTCTTTATGTTGTTTCAACCACCATTTTCTGCCTGAGGCCAAGTTCCCTACCTTTCATATCCTGCCCATTCCCAATTCCAGTTTTATCCTTGTCTCAATGCCTGTGATTTGAATGTGTCTTTCTTTGTCCTCTCCTTGTATATCTTTTGTTGCCAGGGGAGAATTTCTTTATGAGTTAGAATGCACCCATCACAAAAGTTCATTAATTTAATTTGTATATATAAAGAAAAGAAAATCATGTTTAGATATTCAGCTTACAGAGAGGCCGCCCCTTTCTCATCAATATTTTTTTTAAAAAATCACAAGCATAATTGCTTCTTCTAACCAATATTTGCTGCCTTTTCTGGGACAGAAGACTAAAGAGAAAGTGCCAACCTATTTTTTTTTTTCAGAGAGAACACAATTATCTTAATTGTACCAACTTCTCATATGGAGTTTTTAGTCCTGTTGCCTCCCAGAAATGAATCTGCTTCTTTCATTCAGTCATAATTATGGCTTTCCTAACTGTGATGCTTCAGAAAAGGAAAAGAAAACAAACATTTCCTTAAGAGTTTATCTTCTTGTAGTCCTGATGGCAAAGCAGATACCAGAATATTTTATTTTAAGGGGAAATGTATACAGACACAAAGGCACAAAACTGATTGGAAATGTGGAGGGGATATTTCATTTAAAAAATTTTAAATAAAGCATTCTAGCTATATAACAAGTCTAGAAAAGACAGTGAAAATATAACTGCTGTCATATGTCACCTAACTTTAGCTAGGTGGCACAGTGAAAATAGCACTAGATCTGGAGTTAAGAAGAAATGAGTTCAAATTCAGCCCTAGAAACTTAGCTGTGTGATCCTGGACAAGTTACTTAACCTCTGCCTTCAAACAAGTATAAATTGGAGATAAAAATACCACCTATTTCCCAGTTGTTGTTGTAAAGATCAAATGAGATAGCATTTGTAAATAATTTAGCATAATACCTGGCACATAGTGACACTTAATATGTTCGTTCTCTCCCCCTCATCTCTTTGCTTCATAAATCAGTTTGGATATAATGGTGCATTTCTCATAATATAAACCACCTATTAAATGCTCAAATTGAGAAGGTTACATGTATAATACTCTTTAGGAATGTGTATTAGGAGAATTTGTCCTCCAACAGAACAATGGTTATTAAGGTACAAGAAATCAAAATATTTCATAAATTGACCACTTTTCCCCATTATTTTCAGTGCAAATCAGCACATTTAAGAGACAGTCTGTGAGCAAATGGCTAATGTGGTCTAATGTTAATTATTTCATTTCTGCTTGAGATATAACCTGAAGAGTTGTCACTAACTTCCTAACATTGGCTGAATTATCACCACTGCCTTTAATCATTGACACTTACATGAACTGAGATGAATTATAAGGGAAATAACATAAATTTTTGGTGATTTCAGTGTTACCACAATTTTGCATGAACTAGTAATACAAAATTAATACCTAAATATTTTAATATGAATATAAAAAATCACAAGAGTGGATAACATGGAGAAGAAGGATCTCTCCTATGGTACAACTGTTCAGGAAGCATGCCATCTAGTAGCTTATTTAAGTATAAATATTGTGGTTCAGTTGATTTTAGTCATGTATGACTCTTTGTGACCCCATCTGCGTTTTCTTGGCAAAGACATTTTAGAGGTTTGCCATTTCCTTCTCCCACTCATTTAACAGATGAGGAAACTGAGACAAACAGAGTTAGGTATCTTTCCCAGGATCATATAGCTAGTAAGTGTCTGAGGCCACATTTGAACTCGAAAAGATGAGACTTCTTGCTTCCAGGCCCAGCACTCTATCTATCGTACTACCTAGCTACCCTTCAGATAAAAATACTATAACCTTTAACCAGATGAATTTGAAGAATGTAGCATGCTAAGTTCTTCTATGGCTTGTCACAATCCAAAAACATGAAATGAAATAAATGAGCAGCTTAGCTCCACTTTCCCCTTTTAAGCTACCAATTAAATGTATACCTACTTCTATATCCTCCTATTTTTGCTCATAGGAAGATAATGTTACTTTATTGAAAATCACTGATAAGTATACAAAATGCCACATCTAACATTCCTGAAAGGAAAATATATCATTATGAAAGTATGATATAAAGTCATAAATGCTACCTGGTCTTTTCATATGGAGATTATTCTCAACTACTGCAACAAGTACCACAATTTGGCATTTGATAAATATTTCCTTATACTGTTTCCTGATTGTTTTATGTGTGACTTTTTTGACCCTCTCCTCCCTCAGTCTTTCCTCCCTTTAATTCCCCTTTTCCCTTAATACTTCTTCCCTTCCTTTTATCTTCCCCTCCCTTCTCTTTCTCCCTTCCCCTCCTACTGTCTGTAGAGCTAGTTATATTTCTATATATAACTGAATTTGTTGTTCCCTCCTTGAACCCAATCAGATGAAAGTAACTCTCAGTGTGCATCTGCCTTCCCTCTTTCTCTCTATGTAATGTATGTTTGTGCCTCTTCCTGTGATGTAATTTACCTTTCCCTCTTTAACATCTCCCATTACAATCCATTCACACCCTTAACTCACATATTTATCATGACATCATTTGCTTCACACTGCTCCCTCTATGTATATATCCCTTTTATATATCATAATAAATACACAATTCTCAGTATTAACAAGCATCATCTTCCCTTACTGGGATGTAAACAGTTTGCCCATATTGAATAACAAGTTGTTTTTTTCCCCTTGATTACCTTTTTTATGCCTCTCTTGAGACCTACATTTGAAGATCAAATTTTCTATTGAGCTCTGGCCTTTTCATCAGGAAGATCTGGAAATCCCTTATTTCTTTAAATGTCTATCTCCTTGCCTGAAATATTATGCTCAACTTTGCTGGGTAATTGATCCTTGGTTGTAGTTCCAGCTCCTTTGTCTTATGGAATATTGTATTCCAATCCCTCTGATCTTTATATGAAGAAGCTACAACGTCGGGGTGGAGCCAAGATGGCAGAGTAGAAAGACACACATAATCTAACTCTTCCACCAAAGCCCATAAAATACCTGTAAAGAATGACTCTCAAAAAATTCTAGAGCAGTGGAAGCCACAGAACAACAGAGTAGAGGAGATTTCCAGTCCACAGTGACCTGGAAGGCTGATAGGAAAGGTTTGTTGCACCAGACACAGAGCAGAGCATGGCATCAGGAAGAGCAAAACTGGAGCAGGCCTCAAGGGTAGAATCCCCAGCAGCAGCTAAGGTTCCCAGACACTTCAACCCACAAGCTCCAAATAAAGATTCAAAGTTCAGTGAGAGGGATTTTTCACCCGAGTGACAAGGGAGTAGGGTTCACCCCTAGCCCTGGACTCAGGCAGTGGTGGCAGCAGCAGCAGCAGCAGTGGGCAGCTGTGATGCATGGTGGTGGCCATGGCAGGCAGCAACCAGCTTCTATTGTTGGAGTGCTCAGCCTACAGACCTTGGGGGAATTAAGCAGCTGCTCTGAATCTCAGCCCTGAGTGGCAACCCACCCTCATGTAAAGTCCCTGGGAGAACTGAACATCTGATCGGAACTTCAGCCCTGAGCATGGTCCTAGGGCATGACAGAGCTGGAGGCCCCTGATGAGTAAACTCCTCCCCTTGATTGTGCCACTTTGGAGGAACTGAGAACATACAGGTCCCCAGAGTATACCCTACTCTTCACAAAGGACACAAAAGTTAAGTAAATGGTCAGGAAAATGCCCCAAAAAAGGAAAAATAAGACTACAGAAGATTACTTTCTTGGTGAAGAGGTATTTTCTCCCATCCTTTCAGTTGAGGAATAACAATGTTTATCATCAGGGAAAGACATAAAAGTCAAGGCTTCTGTTTCCCAAAAACATCCAAAATAAATATGCAATGGGTTCAGGCCATGGAAGGGCTCAAAAAGGATTTTGAAAATCAAGTAAGACAAGTGGAGGAAAAGCTGGGAAGAGAAATGAGAGAGATGCAAGAAAATCATGAAAAGTGAGTCAACAGCTTGCTAATGGACACGAAAAAAATACTGAAGAAAATAACACCTTTAAAAATAAGCTAACTCAATTGGTAATAAGGGTCCAAAAAGACAATGAGGAGAAGAATGATTTAAAAAGCAGAATTAACCAAATGTAAAAGGATATTCAAAAGCTCACTAAAGAAAATAGTTCTTTAAAAATTAGAATGGAAGAGATGGAAACTAATGACTTTATGAGAAACTAAGAAATTACAAAACAAAATTGAAAGAATGAAAAAATGGAAGATAATGTGAAATATCTCTTTGGAAAATCAACTGACCTGGAAAATAGATCCAGGAGAGAGAATTTAAAAATTATGGGACTATCCGAAAGTCATGATCAAAAAAAAGAACCTACACATCATCTTTCATGAAATTATTAAGGAAAACTGCCCTGATATTCTAGAACCAGAGGGCAAAATAAATATTGAAAGAATCTACTGATCACCTCCTGAAATAGATCCAAAAAGAGAAACTTCAAGGAAGATTATAGCCAAATTCCAGAATTCTCAGATTAAGGAGAAAATATTGCAAGCAGTTAGAAAGAAACAATTGGAGTATTGTGGAAATACAATCAGGATAATACAATATCTTGCAGTTTCTACATTAAGGAATAGAAAGGCATGTAATAAGATATTCCTGAAGTCAAAGGAACTAGGATTAAAACAAAGAATCACCTACTAAGCAATATTGAGTATAATACTTCGGGGAAAAAATGGTTATTCAATGAAATAGAGGACTTTCAAAGATTCTTGATGAGATCAGAGCTGAAAAGAAAATTTGACTTTTAAATACAAGAATGAAGAGAAGCATGAAAAGGTAAAAATGAAAGAGAAATCACAAGGGACTTACTTAAGTTGAACTGTTTACCTTCCTACATGGAAAGACAATATTTGTAACTCTTGAAACTTTTTTTTTAGTATCTGGCTAGTTGGAGGGATTTCACACACACACACACACACACACACACATACAGAGAGAGAGAGAGAGAGAGACAGACAGACAGAGAGGGAGATAGAGAGAGAGGAAGAGAGCACAGTATCCTGTGGGATAGGATTATATCTGAAATGGGATAGGAAGGGATTATATCTGAAAAAAAGAAAATTAAGGAGTGAAAGGGATATATTGGGAGGAGAAAGGGAGAAATGAAATGGGGCAAATTATCTTTCATAAAAGAGGGTAGAGAAAAGCTTTTCCAATGGAGGGGAAAATGGGGAAGGTGAGAGGGAAAAAATGGAGCTTACTCTCATCACATTTGGCTAAAGGAAGGAGTAACATGCATACTCAGTTTGGTATGAAAACCTATCTTACACTATATTAAAGTAGGGGAAAAGGGAATAAGCAGGGTGGGGGTATAATGGAAGAGAGGGAAAATGGGAGGAGGGAGCAATTAGAAGTAAACACTTTTGGAGAGGGATAAGGTCAAAAAAGAGAATAGAAGAAATGGGGTGCAGGACAGGATGGAGGGAAATATATTTGATCTTACACAACATGACTATTATGGAAATCTTTTGCAAAATTACATATACATAGATAGATATATCTCTATCTATCTCTATCTCTATCTCTATATATCTATTTGTATCTATATCTATATATAGTCTATATTGAATTGCTTGCTTTCTCAGTGGGGATGGTTGGGGAGGGAGGAAGGAAGAGAACTTGGAACTCACAATTTTAGGAAGAAATATTGAGAATTGTTTTTGTGTACAACTGGGATATAAGAAATACAGGTAATCAGATATAGAAATTTATCTTGCCCTACAAGACAGGAGAGAAAATGGGGATAAGGGAAGGGAGGGGTGTTAGAAGGGAGGGAAGATTGGTGCAGGGGTAATCAGAATGCAAGGCATTTTGGGATGGAGGGAGGAGAGAAATGGGAAGAATATTTTGAACTCAAAATTTTTTGGAAATGAATTTTGAAAACTTAAAATAAATTTAAAAAGTAAGCTGCAAGGTCCTGTGTCATCCTTACTGTATCTCCTTTATATTTGAATTGTTTCTTTCTGGTTGCTTTCAGTATTTTCTCCTTCACTTGATATTTAGAATTTGGCAACAATATTCCTTGGTGTTTTAAGTTTGGGATCCCTTTCAGGAACTATACGGTGGATTCTTTTGATGATTATTTTGCTCTCTGGATCTAGGACTTCTGGGCAATTTTCCTTGACGATTTTTTGGAGGATACTGTCCAGGCTCTTTTCTTCATCATGGCTTTCTGGTATGCCAATAATTCTTACATTTTCTCTCCTAGATCTATTTTCCAGGTCAGTTGCTTTTCCAATTATATATTTTACATTTTATTCTATCTTTTCTTTCTTTAGATTCTGTTTGACCGATTCTTGATGTCTCATGGAGTCCTTAGCTTCTACTTGTCTGAGTCTAATTTTTATCAAATTGTTTTCTTCAGTTACCTTTTGTATCTGTCCAATTTTCCATCTGTTCAATTGTTCCCTTTAAGGAGTTATTTTCTGCAGTTAGGTTTTTTACTTCCTTTTCTATTTGTCTAATTTTCCTTTTAAATTCTTCTTTGATTTCTTTTTTTTTCATATTTTTTCATATTTTTAAAATCATTGGTCAGTTTTTCTTTTCTTCTATTTCTCTAATTTAGCTTTTAAAATTCTCCCTGAACTCTTCCAAAAATGTTCTTTATGCTTCAGACCAGTTCACATTCCCTTTTGAAGTTTCAGATGGGAAAGGAGAATCTGACCAAATTTTGGAGGTGCAGAATCCAGTGGGAGACAGACTGTGACAGATTCAGAGCTCAGACTAGATTGAAAGGTCCACAGGAAGGATCTGTTCTGCAGGGGTGAGCCCACAGCACACAGTGCAGTGTGGCCATCGCAGTGGAGTAGAAGGGACCTGAGAAACCTGAGCGGTGGCCAGAACTGCTGGAGTAGCACTGAGGGCGGAAGACAAGCCGAACCAAGTCAGTGAGAGCCCCGGAGCGCCAGATAGCAGCGCAGCAGCTCCTAAGACCTTCAGCCCGAAGATTAAACATTGGTAAGTCACCTACTTGAACTTCTGGAAGTTCTGGGAGGAGTGATCAGTAAATACTCTCTCCTCCCAGCTTGATGACCATGAAAGAACCATAAATTTCCCCAGAAAAATCCCGAATCAGTGAAAACAGCAAAGGGGCCAATAATAGTCTCATAACACCTGAGGCTAGGAAAATAGCTAAGGGGGATTCCTCCTACTGTGGCAGAGGCAAACCAGAAACATAGAGGACCCAGGATGGAGAAAAGTTGCAGTAGGACCCAGGCAAGCCTCAGCTCCAGGAGAGGAGCCCCAACAGGGGTGAGAACACACATTGGCATCTAGGCATCCCTCAGCTCTCCAGGGGAATCAGAAAGACAATAGGGCAGCTGGGATCACCAGCCCCTGAGCTTTCCTTTGCCTCAGTTCAGCTGAGGAGATCTCCTGTGACCAGACCACTCCTCCCCCACCACTTAACAAGCTAACCCCAGGGCTGATCAGGGGGAAACACAAAACAAAAACCTGCTTTCAGATTTTTCACACATCAGCTCAGCAAAAAGTTCTGTAGCTTCTGACTGATAGAACCAGAAGCCACAACACTCAATCAACATCATGAACAAGAAAAAGCAGAGGGGCAAAGGAACCATAGAATCTTTCTGTGGGGATAAGGACCACAACACAAACACCAAAGAGGTCAGAGCTGAGACTGTACTTCCATCTGAAGCTTCAGAAGGGACTATGAACTTCTCGCAAGCACAAACTGACCTGGAAAATAGATCCAGAAGAGAAAACTTAAAAATTATTGGCCTGCCAGAAACCCATGATGGAGAAAAGAGCCTGGACAAGATCTTTCAAGAAATCATCAAGGAAAACTGCCCAGAAGTGCTAGATTCAGAGGGCAAAATAGTCATCGAAAGAATCCACCGTTCCCCTCCTGAAAGGGATGCCAAACTCAAAACCCCAAGAAATATAGTTGCCAAATTCCAGAGCTATCAAGTGAAGGAGAAAATATTACAAGCAGCCAGAAAGAAACAATTTAAATATCAAAGAGATACAGTCAGGATTACTCACATTAAACAAACATAGGGCAACTAAGCAAACTCCTCCATTGGTCATGTATGTTTAATTTTAGAGTTTCAGTTTCTCACCCCTCTGATAAGAGGTATGTTGTTTGATTCACCTTCAGTCTTTTGGACTCAAGGTTTATAATTTATTTAGTCAGTATTCTCAAGTCTTTTGAAGGTGTTTTTCTTTGTAATGTGTTCTTTCTGCAAATTTTGATCCTAGCTCTATCCACTTTACTCTTTATCAAATCATAGAGTTCTTTCAAGTTTCCTCTGCAGATGCCATCTGTAATTCTTATATTTCAAGTGTATTCCATCGAATTCATTTATCACAATTTTGTAACCATCTCCTAATTGCCGGACTTTCCATTGTTTCCACTTTTTGGCTATATTAAAATATAGGTATAACTCCTGTGTTACAGCCCTGATATGAAGGTCCAGAATTAGTATACACTTTGAAGAATATTTTTCTGCTTCTGAAGTTTATAGGCCTTTAGAAACTAATCTTATCATTTCCCATTTAATTACATTCTGGATTTTGCCACTAATTCCCCTTACAAAGCATATTTCTTTATAAAACTCAATAGCTAAAAAAAGTCTATTTATAGGTCAATTAAATAAATTAAGAAAACATTACCCTCTACTGCACAATTCAATGGCCAAAAGCCAGTTTAACATCAGCCACACATACACAATGGATGGTCATTATATTTCTGTTCTTTGGTAAAGTTTCTTGGTCTCTGCATTCCACTAAAGGTTTGCTCATTTAAATGTATCAAATGCTACTTTTCACTGCACCTAAAATTCTTACCAGATACCAGAACATGGCAGTTTATGTTCTTTTCTTAATCTTAACTCCTCTCTCTCAATAAGTTTCTCATTATAATTTTCCACTACATTCTACTATCCATTTCCAGTTCAACCATCATATGACATTCTATTGAAAAGGCAGGGACATTCTCTCAACCTTCTTTTAATGGGGATAGGTATTTGGGGACTTCTATACAAAGTTCTTTGTTTCCATGTCAGAGGTGTTTAAGAATCCAGTCCCTAGTTTCCTTTCCCTTCTATACTTCAGACTAATTTCTTCCTAATGAGGATAGATGAGTTTAAAATACTTCTTCAGGAGAGTGTAACAATTTCTGCCCAATTCATCTTGAGACCACTGATCTTCCCAGATACACAGTAGCTATTTCTTACTTCTTTTTCCCTCAGGAGCCAACTGAAGTTTCTCTTTAATTCTAAGGTTCTAGGGAAAACTCTCAGACAAATCTTGTGCAGGTTCCTGAGTTCCTATGGCATGCTGATTAGGAGTGATATGTGGGGAAACTGAATATGTAACATATTCTTTGTATTCCAGGACCTTAATATATGAGCATGATTTTAAAATTTGTTTCAAAATTTGCTGTAATGTAAGGCCAGATGATGAAATCCATTGCTATGTCTTTAGATAAATGGATGGAATGATGAAGAGATAGATAGGTAGGTAGGTAGGTAAATGGATATCTATAGAGATAGATATATCTATATGTGTGTGTGTTTATGTGTGTGACTATTTTGGTGAGGGATTGGGTTGACCACCTCTGTTAAAAAGCCAGCCTATTCATTCAAGCATTGAAGTAAGTTTGACCAGTGTTTTATTGCTACTAAATTTAGCCAGTTCTCCTTCTCCTAGACACTTTGGAAGAATAAAAAGGGAAGTAGTTGGCATGTTGAATGTAATCTACTTCCCATTTGTGTCCTAGAATTGGAAACAATATTGGGACACATGGGGTATTCTAGGATGACTAGCACCTCTAGTGTGTGGCCTTGTTAAGCCCTTTTCAGGGCTTCTTATATACATTTGATTGCACCATTTCCTCAACTCTCACTTTTGCTTCCAAAAAGTTGTAACATGTACAGGAGCCACACCCTGGTAGACCATCTTGACAGATGGACTAAATCAGACTGGATCACTGCAGGCCTCAACCCATCTGTGATTTAGTAGGATGTCTACTGAAAATATGTGAAGACATCCTTTAGTGGAATGGATGAAGGAGAACAATTTGTTCCAAAGCCAGGAAGGCAGCTGAAGCAGGTGCTTAGAGTTGTCAGTCATTGAAGTTGCCAAGGTCATTCAGTATAAAAAGGGTCATCACTAGTTAGATTTTTGTCCTACCACCAGACATCGTTAACTCTGGAAGAGAAAGTATTCCTTTGTTCAACGTTGCCTCACTTACATCTAATTCACTCATGAGTTAAGACTCCGTGGTGTCATTGATCCTCTTCAAACAAAGGGCAAACAACAAACAGTATTGAAAACAACAAATCTGGGGAGAATTTGAGACAATATCTCACACAATATTTCTGGATTCCTTAAAGGACACTCAGCTATCCTATATCTAGTTAGGCTAGCAAACTATCCATTATAGGACAGGTTTTCTTTAACCTGACCAACACACATACACACAGAGGAGACAGAGAAAGAAAGAGAGAGAGAGAGGGAGAGAGAGAGAGAGAGAGAGAGAGAGAGAGAGAGAGAGAGAGAGAGAGAGAGAGAGAGAGAAGCACTTATATTTGAACCACTCAACTATCAAAAGATAGTTCTTTCTGCTTTCTGGGGCACATAAATACCCCTTCCTCATTATGGATCTCTCTTTTGAAATCTATGAAGCTCCCATTACTTGCCTTGCGGTATCAGTAAGGAGACAGTGCTGAGTTGTTCCTTAGCATTCATGATTCCCAGTAGCAGTCAAATAGATATGTAAATGAGCAAGTCTCTAATCAGATTCTTTTATCTCTCTCTTCTTCTATCTATAGCTTTCCTCATTTGTGTATCTGAGAGCAGTTCCCCATTTCTGTGTGTACCCCAGGAGTCAACCTATGAATAAGGGAAAGATTACACAAATAAGAAGGAATGTCCATTACCAAAAAAGTATAACTGAGTAGTAATTTCATTAAGTGGTCAAATGTAGAAATGTCATTTTGTGTGTGTGCATGTGTGTATGTGTGTGTGTGTGTGTGTGTGTGTGTGTAGACATAGCTTGTGACTTCTCTCAAACTGTGTCATAATCTACATGGAAGGAAAGAAGCTCATTATAATCTATATTTAAATAAAATTTGAATGGGTTAAATTGGTGAGTATAGTTAGTTATTGTTAAGTGGTCAGGTTAGCATATATTCATCATGGAGGAGGTCAACTCCCTTTTTTGCAAAGGTATGCTGAGGCTTTTGAGTTGAGAAAACAAGCTATTCAGATAATGTCTGCAACTATTACTCACTTGTACCACAGAGTCCAGTGCACTCCTTCCAAAGAACCATACCACATTTAAGTGTGGCTTCTATCTTCTTTTATGAGCAATCAATGATAATGGGAGGCTATTTGATGTGGAGGACTTCATTTTCAGGTATTAAAACCCTGAGATCACTGATAAAGAGGTGAGAACAGAAAGGAGACACCATGATGCCTATAGAGTAAGGACACAATGAACTTTTGATACACAGTAATACTGCATCATGGAGGCAAATCCAGAATTTAGAGTCAAATCTCTATTATCGTCCTGGTTACCATATGAATGACACAAGTAACAAGTGACTTTACCTTTCTGGCACTTAGTTTTCACATTTATGTAGATAGATGAGGATGAACTACAGAATTAGATGATCTATAACATTTTATTAAACCCTTAATCAATGTGGGAATTCTGCTAAAATTGCTATCCCAGCTACTTTCTTCTGGAAAGACTGGTGTCACATTTCTCTTTCTCTCATGTCCCACACAACAGAACACAATAAAATATTCTTTATCTTCTTTAATATATCTTGTAAAGACACGACTTTAAAATCTATTCATTAGTGAAGGTTGAGGATATCTTCTACACTGTCAATGAATATCCTGGTCTAGTTAAGAAGCTTGTATAATGTTTCCTATAACATCACTTTCAGCAGTTAATGCTACTATCATTTAAGTGGCCATAATTATGGTTCCTGGTAGATGATAAACATTGTTAAATTTCCTAAATCCTAGTATTAAAACTTATATACTTCAATAGCTCTTTGCCTTGATTCTCATCAGTCACAAGAAAGAAGTGAATAAAGAGAATAGCAAAAGTTATTAGCTTATTATTCATCTTTGATAAAAATGAATAAAATGATTTAGTGAAAATTTGAAAGAAACCCTATATTCGCAGATCTTGAGTAACATAACAAAAATCAGTGTATGTATCATGAAAGGCAGTTCAACTAAATTCATGTAACTTCCTTTTTAGAAATTTCTCATCCTAAGGGTAATATAAAGAATTATTCTAATTTAGCTGCTGCCAACAACTTTATAGAGAAATTTCTATTTCCTGCACAATGTCTTAGGTTGCCATCTACCCATTATTGAGGTGTTCTCTATAAAGGAAAAAAACATATTTTTACAGAGTTCCCCCTACCCTCTACAGAGAGAGTTTATTCACTATTCTTCCTTCCTCTTTATGTGAAAGGTTTGCTAATAGTTTTCTTTGCATGGTTGATTTAGACCCCTTTTTCTCAGTTGTCAGTTCCTTCTCTCTCTCTCTCTCTCTCTCTCTCTCTCTCTCTCTCTCTCTCTCTCTCTCTCTCTCTCTCTCTCTCTCTCTCTCTCTCTCTCCTCCCTTCTCATTCTCTCTCTGTCTTTACTTCTCACTTTCTTTTTTCCTTCCTGTCTGCCTACCTTCTTTCTATCCTTCCTTTCTTAGTTTCTTTCCTGAGTTTCCTTATCTTGCCCAGGCTGGAGAAGCAGCAACCATTAATAGATACTATACCTCTAATGATCAGCACTGAAAGTTCCATCTTCTCCATATCCAACTTCAATTTCTTCCTCCAGAGGAAACCAGCTTCCTCTTCATCCCACTACTTACTATACTGTGGCAAAAAAATAGAGTTACAATCATTTCATAAAATCTTAATGGACTAAGCACATGACAGCCTATTTACCTGATATTAATATGTCCCAATCACCTTTGAAGGATAAATAAAATGTAACAAACTATACAAAGACATGGTAAATGCTTCCATTCACTTGTGTAATAGCTATTTGATTTCCTTGGATGAGACACCTGTTCAAACTTTAATAATCGTAGAAGAACTTATTCCCCTTTTCTTGTGTCCGGCTTTTGAACAAGGAATATCTTTTCATTCTAATAACAAACTTTACCAATTGTATAGAAATATTCCTCCAGAAATACCCTCATTTTCCCTTGACTAATTTTCCTCTCATCTACCCTTACCTTTTATTATGCAATATTTTACTCACCTATCATAAGTTGTATAAGAATGCTACTGATTAGTTATGTACTTTAAGGAGACTTGGAAAGTTATGAAAGAAATGTATCTGTATTCCAGGAATTTAAAGGGCCTCTCTGCTAGCACTGTAGCATACTAATATATTTCTTTGCTTTCAGTTTTGCCTGCTATCATTGATTCACACTCTTTGGATCCCTCACTGACAGTCATGTCTTTCTCAAGAGGTCTCATTCCCTTTTTTAAAAATAAATCCTGATATTGTGGAACTTAGTGCAGACACCCAGTGCACTTAGCCCCAGCACATCTTAGAATTCCTAAGCTGAAGTGATCCATAAGCCTCAGCCTATCCAGCAATAATGGTTACAGATATGTAACATCACACTCAAATGGTCCTTTAAAAATATATAAATGTCCTAGATATCCTAAAAATAGATTAATGTCCTATGATATCCTAGGTTTCATCTCACCTTTAGCGAAAACAATGGCAACCATAGAGAGGAGCAAATGTTTGGTGTGTGTGTAAAATGTTGTTTGGACTGTCATTGGACAAAATTACTGGACAAGTGAATGCGCAATGTAGATGAGCAAAGTATAGGTCTCTACCTATCATCCAGTGTCCAAGATACCTGATCATCTCTCATCTCAAACTTCAAAAATTAGTTTTATCTATAAAAAAGTATAGTATTTCTTGTTCTTCGCATATTGACATTTTCATGTTTGCTAAGTTCACAGTGAAAAAACAATTTTAAGCATTGGGGAAATTTTTCAAAATTGGTTGAGAAGTAAAGGGAATCTACAAGGGGAACATATGAAAAGCATTAAAGGTATTTGGTAGCATTGCAAATATTTTCCTTACCCTCAAAATTCTTTCTAATGTCCCTGTCATGTTGCAGCAACTTCACTTCATCACAAGCTGATGAAAGTTAGGTCATGCTGATAAAAGGGGAAAAAATGGGCCAAACATACTGTAATAGGTAAACAAATATCATTGGTGAGATTTTGGATTGTGAAAAGGAAGTAATGGCTTGAAAAGAGGGAGTTTGGTGGTGAGGGAGAGAGCAATAAGAACCTGGAGTACAGATGAACTTTCCACTCACCCAGGTATATACTCTCACCTGTGGAAGTATATAATTCAGAGCCATTCATGCCTTTTCTCTTTATTGACATGAGCACAATAGGACCTGTAATCCTTTATCACTCAGTCCTCAATTCTCTGCCTTCTTACAAATTTTCAATGGCAACTGACTCCCTGTCAGGAACCTTTCTATGGTTCCAGAAAAGGAGAATAGAAAAAGGACATGGGAAAGGACAGAGAGGAAGACAAGAATGAAAGCTAGAAAAAAAAGGTGGAACATTGTGAAATAAGTGGATTCAGGTTTTATTTTTCCTCTGTTAATCTTTCCATGCCTCTAGTCACCTACTCAAGGCCCCTTGGTGTGGTATTCCTTGTCTACTCTTATATTCTTGATCTATTTCTTTCCCTTTTCCTCTATCATAATATACTGCTTATGCATCCCATTCCCCCAGGGTTCTGTTCTTTTCTAGCCAATATGCCAAATAATCCATCTTAAGATATTGAAAGATGATAATATTTTAATGAGAGGCAATATGGTTTGGGTGAACATAGATCTGATCACATAATTGTGAATTTCTTGGTTCAAATTTCTTGGTCCACTTCTAATATATATTGACTGAATCACCTTGAACAAGTCACTTAAAATTCTTGGTGACCCAAGAAACCCTCTCAGAATATAAATTTCAGAAGATATTTCAATCTTCATTGAATGTTGGAATGTTGGAATTATCAGTTTCACGGAGTCCTAGAATAAAGAGGCAACAATGGTTTGTGTGTCAGTAAAGTTTGCAGAGGTAAAAAAAAAAAAAGACATTTTTCTTCTACCTTAAGTCAGACTCATTCATCTTCTAAAGCAACCACCACCACTCATCCACCACTTCATTGTTGAACTATCCTTCCCAATAAGTTTCTTTTTCATCTGAATTTGTTTTGGAAAACTATAGCCCAGCATTGTTGCTGTTTAGTCTTGTCTGACATTTTTATGACTCCATTTGGGGTTTTCTTGGTTGAAGGGGTTTGCCATTTCCTTCTCCAGATCATTTTAGAGATGAGGAAACTGAGGCAGAGTTAAGTAACTTGCCTCGGGTCACCCAGCTAGTGTCTGAGGCCATATTTGAACTCAGGTGCTCCTGAATCCAGGTCGTGCACTTTATCGACTTTATCCACTGTACCACCTAGCTACCTTTCAGACTCATCTAGTTCTTTCTAATTAAGGATCCAAATGATGCTGGGTTGATTTTTCTGAGTTTGAAAACATGAATATACTCTGAGAAGTTTTTATTATAAAGTGAACTTGAAGCAAAATAATTAGACTTGGCTCATATTTCTCAGTAAGAGCTGTAATGAGCCCCAGTCTCTGCTGTACTGCAGGCAGCCCTTTCACAAAGTGATTTATTGAAAGGCATTAGGAAGTAGAATAATGAGATTTTGAACTCGATTTTTTTAAAGTGCTTCTAATTGATACACCAATGTACTGGAACACAAAAACTAAAACATTTTTTTCCTTCAGGGAAACAATTAATTATTTTATTTTCTCTTATCTAATGTTCGAAATAATGCCATTGAAATAAAATATGACATTCAGGGGACATTTGTGCTCTTCCTTAGGAAGCTGAAGTGATAGAAATAGGAGAATATATTTTCAAAAATGTTAGCAAGAAGAGGTCATGTACATTTGATGGATAACAAAATTTTTTGTTTTAGTTTTAGTATCCTTGATTTTTGTGGACATTCCTCTTCATTATTTGTATACTTTGGAAATAGCTTTGAAGATAATTATCGAATTTCTATATTTAGAAGGAATTGGTTCTTTGTGACTGTCAGATCATTCTGTGATCTCTGCTTTTTTATAAATACGGAAATATAATAATTATCACTGGGGATATTCATTAAAATACAGAAGTAGATAAAGAATACATGGTCCATTTATTACTTTTTTCAAATTACCCATTATTCCTTCAAGTTAAAAAATGCCCTCAAACTTAAAAAAAAAAATCAACTTTTACAGTTTAAAAGGAAATATTAGTTGTCAGTGATTTAATATGACTAGATAATTAAGCATCTACTTTGTTAAAGAAGATAAATAAAATAAAAGATCTACTTTGTTAAACAAGATGTATCCTGAGGCAGAACAGGTTTTCCTTGTCTCACATTTGATTTTGTAAACAATGGATGGGTTTTATATCCTAGCTCCTCACCTCCACCCCTACCCCTATTGAATAATTGAAGCCCGTGGAACCAGCTATTTCCTTCAGATCCAGAAAAAAATGTTTTTTTGAAATTATGACTTGTTCTGGAAGGACGACCCAGAAAGAAATGCTACTCGTATAAGGTGTCAGGCATGGGTCTATGTCTAATTTCCGCCACACAGTTAACCAGTTTTCCCAGCAATTTTTATCGAACAGTGAGTTCTTATCCCAGAAGCTGGGGTCTTTGGGTTTATCAAACAGGAGGTTGCTATATTC
>CM053772.1:203788682-203804058 GCA_028658325.1 Potorous gilbertii | reverse complement strand
GCATTTCTTTTCATTAGTCCCTTTGATATTCTGGACCTTTTGTTTTTCCAAATGAATCTTGATATTATTTTATCCAGCTCTAGAACCTATACAGAATTGTATGCTGTCATGGGGAGGGAGGCGGGTAACGGGGGAAGGTGTGGGGGGGATAAAATCTTAATTTTAAGAAAGTGATTGTAGAACATTTAAAAATAAATAAATTTAAAAAAAGAAATGCTACTTTGCTTTTTCATGTTTTATGATTTTCAATTTTTGATTTTGATAGCTCATAGCAACTGGTAAACTTCAATTAAATCCATTTTGTCTGGTTTACTAAGTATCTGAAGGTTGCTGGTAGGGAAGGTGTTTCTTATTCCCTTCATTCTGTGGTTAAAAACAGAACAATACGAAACAAAAAAAAATAGCATACAACAACCAAAAAACAAAAACAGAGGAAATATGTGTGTATATATATATATATATACACACATATATGTATATGTATATATATGGTATATATATGGCATATGTATATGGTATATATATATATGTATATATATGGTATATATATATATATATATATCTATATATATGTATATGCCAAAGATGTGACATATATTTCATTGGTCCTTAATAAATATTTGCTAAATTTGAAATATTTACTGGATGAAGTGCTTTAGCCAAGACCACTCCATATTTAATGTAAATACTACTTAGTACTTTTGTGTTAAAGTTGGGCAGGTGGGGCTCATGTAGGATTCCTTTGGGTTGCCTTATGAAATTCACTTGGCTGCTTCTCCTTAAATTCTCTGTTTCTGAGAAGGTGAATACCTGAATTAGGTGACAGGGGAAACTGTTTTTAAGAGCAGGATTTAGCCTGATGGCTGAAGGAAAGCTTGCCTCAGTTTACCAAAAAAGTAAGATGAATATCTTAAAAAAAAAGGCTGTTGACTTTTGTTGACTTGTTTATCCTCTGTCACCACAGTGTTGATATTTGTATGTAAAGGTGAATTTTAGTGTATGAAAGATGGATTTTAGTGTGTGTAGGATGGATTTTTGTTGTTCTTTTCCAGATAATTTTCCCCACATTCCTGGCCTGAGAAAAACAATTTTACTATCATTACATAATTCTTGGCACATCATTACATAACCTTGCAAATTATAAACACTTGTGCTTAAAATCATAAAACATGTAATGCCCGTGAGTTGTGCTGAGTTGACATGCTAATGCTAAAACTTACTGTAACCATATGAACTACTGCAAAATGCCTTCTTTGTTTGCCATCCTATCAATCAAGTGGGCACTGCTAAAATGTCTTTCCTCACTCCTCCTTGCTGGCTGCTCATTGATGTAGTAAACTGGTATGAATCCCCTGTGTGTTACTCCATTGTCTTTCTTTGGTCTAGCTGAATGTAGTGTGAACCTGCCTGGAGCTGAGCTCTTGTATTACAATATTCTCATCCTATATGAAACTTATAGATATAAAGAATCTGAAACCTAATAGAAAGATGTTTCACAGGCTTTCCATAGAGAGATACTTGGGGAAAGTATCAGACTTTCCTGAGTGGAGTCTATAATCTAAGTCTGGAATTCACACAATAAAACCTCAGGAAGGTGAGAGTTACCTTTGTGCATTTGATGAAAAATGCTTTTAGTTTTAGTTTCTTTGAAAATTTACCTAAAATATCATTTTAGTTCTGCCTATAAGTGCTTTTTAGTCAACCGGGCCATCATTGTGAAAAATCAGACCTAATTTTACAAGACTGAGGTGTGAGGAACTGGACTGCCTTTGTGGTGACTGTAGGTCATATGTTAGAATGCTAATTTTTTACATAATCTCTGAGATCCAAAAAGCGAGAGAGAGAGAGGGTGTGTGTGTGTGTGTGTGTGTGCGTGTGTGTGTGTGTTCTTACAAAATTACTTAGTAAGAATATCTTTAAGGGTAGTTACAATTATTTGAACTCTAGTTATTTAAGGATGTTAATTGGCCATCACTATTCAGTGTGTCAAAATGTGACCGGAGGATCAAAAGCCACTTCCTGGGAAAGATAAAGTGACAAAATGACCAGTGTGCTATTCTGCTTTTCTTCTGAAATGACTCACAATATCCCCAGGGCTGATCCAGGAACAGATACAGAATTGAGAAGAATGTAAGATTAGACTTTTGTCATTTATCATTTGTCAGAAGTGCATTTTAAAACATTTCTTAGCTTGTTTACCTGTGATTTACTATTTGTTGAAAACATTAGTAGTAGATGACATTGATCAGTAGCTAATTGTGCTGAGCCGGGCCATTTATTTTCCTTAGAGGTATGGCCCATATTGGGTCCCTATATCTTAGACACGTTGAGGAACTAACAAAATAAAAACAGCATTCTTTTGGAAAGTTGTTCACATATACAAAAAGTCTTTTCTATGGGTAAGAACTAAAATCTTTGGCACAACAAGGAAACAACTCTATGCCAAATAGTGTAGTACTGAATATAATATATTTTAGAGCCTGAAGGGACCTTAGAAGTGGTCTAGTCCAATTTCCTGTTTTTACAGATGATGAAACTGATATCCAAGCTTGAAGTTTAGGGAGTCATTCAAAGTAAGTAACAGAGCTGTTATTAGAAACATGTTCAAAATACATTTGGAATTTTGAAAAAGAATACCAAATAGGAGATGGATATAATTCTAATTCTCACTTATCAACTCAAGATAGATCTAGGTTTTCTGGTTGAGATTCTTTTAAATATTGTCTAGTATTCTCAGAAACAAATATTCTGAAAAGTTTACTATATAACTTAACAGGCATTCAGTGAATCAAATCAGTAAACATACAGACACACAGACACACAGACTGAGACTATGACTATGTGTGTGTTTAGGTGTAGAATCTTAAAGGCCATCCAGTCTAACCCTCTTATTAGAGGAAGCTGGTTGCATAGTGGAGAGAATGTTGAACCTGGAGAAAGGAAGAATTTATTTTAAATCCAGTCTCAGACATCCAATAGCTGTGTAATGCTGAGCAAGTCACTTAACCTCTTTCTGGCCCAGTTTCCTCAACTATAATATAGACATAATTATAGCACCTACCTTGCAGGGTTATTGTGAGGATGAAATGAGATAATGATAGACATAGAGTGGGCCTTATATAAATATTTATTTCCACTTTCCCATCTTTCTAATTTTATAAATGTGGAAAGTAAAGGTGACTTGCCAGAGTTGCATGACCAATAAATGTCTGAGGTGAAATTTGGACCTATTTCTCTGTGACTCCAAAGCCAGTGCCCTATCCGCTATACCATGCTGTCAAAGACAAAAACAGACAAATATATTGGGAGCAATGAAAACAGGCAAAGGATTAAAATCCATTTTTTGGGGGGGGCAACAGCTCCTGTTACCTACACCTATATAATATATGTATCTTTGATATTTGCAGTAAAGTAGTGACTAGGATGGGTCTCTGAATACATAACCCTCCCCTCACAATAAAACACATCTCAAGTCAATATAAATTCCTCAATAATCTAAATTGCTAAGAAAAAATGATTTTTCATATTCCAGTTTTGGGTTCAGGAAATTAAGGGCATCATTGACCCAAGAAACAAGAGACTTAGCTCTGCTCTTACCTTTGTGCTTGAGGAAATGATTTAGCTTCTCTTCCACATATTACTCATTGTTAAAATGAGAAGGGAAAGTGGGAAAAGAGTCAAGAACTCATCATTTCAACTTCAAAATGAATGGAATCTCTGTCTCAGTGGTTATAGCCCTAGGTCAGAAGTCAGGAAGACCTGAGTTCAAGTTCTAACTCATAAATATATTAGTTATATGATCCTGAGCAAATCATTTAATTTCTCTGAATCTATTTCCTTATATGGAAAATGGAGGGATAATAGCACCTACTCCATAAGTTGTTTACAAGGGTCAGCAAAGAATTCATGTACATACTTTTCCAAACCTTGTTAAAAAAGTAAAATTGAACTATCACTATCCTCATAGGTCTAGAGCAAGACTTTATTATTCCTAGTCAAATACGATAACCAAGTTATAGTATGCTTTGATGGTAACTGATATTTCAATGCCAATTCTGAGAATAGAAATTTTCAGGATAATTCCCTTACTTAGCTTTGTGTTCTGGTCGAAATACATTTACCTGGGAATGATAGGAGCACCTTTAGAATTTACAGAATTTTTACTTACATGGGACAAAGATTGTGAATAAATGCTTAAGAAAGTAAATACTTGTATTCTGAGAGTTCCGGGCCTGGCTTTCAATAGCTGAGTTTGATATAGACATGACTAAAGTACTGTTGTTATGAAGAGGCTTTCTGATCTTCATACCATAGTAGTCTAGACCTGAGATGGTTGGCAGATAAACCTAAGAGATGAAACCCAGAACGTACTAAAAGAAAATTCTTTTCAGGAAGTCACAGAAGAAGCACATATTCATGCTACTATGTTTCAGGCACTGCACTCAAAGGTATAAAGAAAGGCCAAAACAAAACCAAAAAGGTTCCTGCTCTTGGAGTGCACAGTCTAATGGGAAGATCATTAGACTGTCAGATACCTTAAAAACATAACAGTGACACACCAAGTCAAAATTAAAGAGAACCCAAGAATAGCAGAAATTCTTGCCAATGAAGGAGCAGCAGGGCCATTCTAGTAGATACAATGCTTAAAATATAGACCAGAAGTCTTAGAAGCATAAGACTTCTCTCCATAACCAAGTCAAATCCAGATGTATATGATATATATATATATATTTCCTTTCTGAGTTCCCCATGAAACTCAGTGAAACTCAGTGATAATGTGTTTATCCAGGGAGAAATGTTGTATGTTTATGAGGGAAGAAGGAGATATTTAAATATTACTATGAGGGTAGAGCCAAAAAAGCAGAGTAAAGTCAGGGAATTACCTTAATTCTTCCAAATTCTCCTCCAAACAACATCAAAATTACACCACAAAATGAATTCTGGGGTAGTAGAACCAAGAAAAAAGACAGTGTGAAATATTCTTCCACCATGAGAAAATCCAAGTTAGCAAGAAAGATCTGTTTCACTGGGGTAAAAGTAGAGCAGAGTCCAGCACAGATTGGACTTGGCAAGCCAGCAGCAGGCCTTGGGGTCATGTGGATCAGTACCTATGGCTTCCAGAGTTCTCAGGGAAGAGACTCCAAGGGAGTGAGGCAACTGGACAGAAATTGCAAGATAACATTTCCTGGTACTTGGACCTGGACTGTTGCATTGTGTATGCGCAGTTCTGAGTTGTAGTCTAAAGGCTAGGAGGAAAAATAGCAAGAGCAGGGACCTGGTCACAGTTCAAGGGTAGAAAAGAATACATGTGGTAAGTCATAGACCATAGCATAGGGCAGGAGAGCAAGGATCAGACCTCTACTTAGATTATACCAATTTAGAAAGAGCTGAAAACTTACATACATCCAGAAATAACTCTTAAAACAACAGCACAAAAAACTGAAGATTGGAACAATGCCCCCTCCACCCTGTAGAAAAGTCCAACTTTAATAAAAAGTTTAGTCAAGAAGTAGTTTGGAAACATGAACCAGCACCAACAACAAGAATGATGGCAACAACAACAGCATATAGAAAGTTACCATAGGGTCAGGGAAAATTAAAAATAAAAATAAAAAATTCTCAGAATAGCAATGTAAAAACAGTTACATGCAAAACCTCAAAGAAAAATGTGAATTGGTCTCAAGGCACTTACCTACTCCTTCCTCTTCTGACCCTGGAAAGAATTCCTGGAAGATCTCAAAAAAGATAATAAGAATTAAGTAAGTGAGGTGGAGGGAAATTTGGGATGAGAAATGAGTCATGCAAGAAAATCATGAAAAAAGAATCAATAATTGATAAATGAGGTAAAACCAGATGCTAAATAAAATAACATCTTAAGACAAACAATATGTCAAATAGTAGAAGAGATATAAAAGTCCACTGAACAAAACTCCTTAAAATACATAATTGGCCAAATGTAAAAGAAGGAAAAAAAATGACTGAAGGAAACATTTCCTTAAAAATTAAAATTGGGCAAATTGAAGTTAATGATTTCATGAGACATCAACAAACAATAAAACAAAATTAAAAGATTGAAAAATAGGGAAAAAAAACAACTCGTGAAATATATCATTGCAAAAACAACTGAGCTAGAAAATAGATCAAAGGGAAATCATTAAAGAATTATTTAACTATCTGAAAGTCATAATCAAAACAAGAACCTACGCATCATTATTCAAAAAAATTATTGAGAAAAACTGCCCAGATATCTTAAAACAAGAGGATAAAATAGGAATTGAAAGAACCCAATAATCACTTTATGGAACAGATCCTAAATTAAAACAGATCCCCGGAATCATTTAACCAAATTCCAGAGCTCCTAGGTCAAGGAGAAAATATCCTAAGCAGTCAGAAAGAATCAATCTATGTATCATGGGGCCACAGTCAGGATAATACAAGATTTAGAAACTTCTATGTTCAAGGATCAGAGGCCTTGGAATAATATCCTGGAGGGCAAAGTAGCTAGGATTACAACCAAGAATCACCCACTCAGCAACACTGATTATAATCCTTCAGGGAAAAAAATGGGTATTTAATTAAATGGAGGACTTTCAAGCATTCCTAATAAAAAAAATAACTGAATAGAAAATTTGACTTAAGAGAAGAAAATAAATATAAACTAGAAAAAGAAATCATAAGGGAGTCAATAAGATAAAACTATTTACAATCCTATGTGGGCAGATGCTACTTGTAACTCCTAAGAACTTTATAATTTTTTGGAAAATTACAAAAAGTGTATATAGGCAGAATGCATGAGTGTTAGTTGACTATGACGAGAAGGCATCCAAAGAAATAAAATTAAGTTATGAGAAAGAAGAATGCACGGAGAGAAGGAGGAAGGGAAAGGTAGAATCAGGTAAACTTTTTTCCTATAAAAGACACAAAAAGCATTTATAATGGAGGAGAAAGTGGAAAAGTCATGGACAGTGCTTGAACCTTACTCTTACTGGAATTGGCTGAAAAGGGAATAAAATATACAGTCAATAGGCTATAGAAATCTGTTTTATCCTGCAGGGAAGGAAAAGGGGGGAGCACTAAGAGAGGAAAGAGCCTGATAAAAGGGATGGCACATTGGGAGAGGGAGTAGTTAGAAGCAAAACACTTTTGAGGAGGGACAGGGTGAAAGGAGAGAGAGAAAGATACTTGAGAAGGAAATGCAGGATGGAGGGAAATATACAGTTGTTAAATATAACAGCAAATGGAAATGGGAGGAACTCACATGTAAAATGAAAGCAGATAGCAGAATGGATTAAAAACCAGGATCCTACAGTGTGTTGCTTACAATAAATACATTTGAAGCAGGTCGACACACACAGAGTAAAGGTAAGGATCTGGAAAAGAATCTATTGCGCTACATTTTAAATTAAAAAAAAAAAGGCAGGAGTAGCAGTCGTGATCTCAGACAAAACAAATGCAAAAATAGATCTTACTAAAATGATAAGCAGAGAGACCAAAAAAGACATCATAAACAACAAAGTATTTCAATACTAAACATGTATGACCAAATAGTTTAGGATCCAAATTCTGAAAGGAAAATGTAAATGAGTTACAGGAGGAAATAGACAGTAAAACTATGCCATGAAGAATCTGAAATTTCCTTTCTCAGAACAAGATAAATGTAAACAAAAAGTAAACAAGAAAGAAGTTAAGGAAATAATTAGAACTTTAGAAAAGATAGATCTCTGAAGAAAAGTGAAAGAGAATAATAAACGATATACTTTTTTCTCGGTGGCACGTGACAGCTACACAAAAATTGATTTTGTATTAGGGAATAAAAACCTCATAATCAGATACAGAAAAATGCAAGTATTAAATGTAACCTTCATAGATCATAATGTAAGAAAAATTATATTCAATTGTTACATATATTACTATGCTATTTCATGAAATACTTTTGTTTTGAACTACTTGTATCTTTTGAATAGTAAAAGTGATCATTTCAGGGGAAACTTAGAAAATGTGACTTAGAGTAGATACAAAGCCACAGAGCACTTTGAATGTGAGATACCTTTATGACTTTCTCGCCTATGAGAAGGCATCACCAAAGACTAAAGTGTTATTAACTGTACTTGATTCCTAATGATAGGCATCTTTTTTTTTTTAGATAATACTAAGTGATAGGAGGCACTTATTTGCTCTGAGGAAAAAGAAGTTTTTTTGGCAACTTCAACATTACTTTTAGATCTGCTATCTTGGGGAAAGCAAACATAAAAATCTAAATCCCCTTAGCAATGATAGCACAATCATCTTCACTAGATCTCCTAAGTTTGATTTGTAGTACATCCACATCCTCTAATTCCAGAAGATATTGACCATAGACAAAAAGATTCTCATTGTGAAAGATCATTTGTATCTCCACACTTTCACATTTTTGGAGGGAAATATCTACTTTTGCTGTTTTTACTTCATCACCCACTTATATTTCAGAGCTTTGCAATAGAGCCTTGCAATCCAACCCTATCACTTGACTGACATTCTTCTCAGAATCAAAGAACCAGAAGTGGTAAGGAACTATAAGTCCATCTAATTCAACTTGTTCCTTTCTTATTAGGAAATTGTTATTGCAAGCTTGTACATCTGTATGTTTTGGTTCCAAATTTTGGTGCCGAATTGATCAAATCTAAGGTCCCATGTGCAATAAACACTCAGATACCTGGAGACATTGTTATTCTCTCCCTTCTATTGTCCTATGAATTCTCTGTCATTTGCCTGATGAAGGAAGGTACATCCCAGGTCTAGACACTATCCATGTCTTAATGCCTTAGATTATATTAACTTTTTGGCTTCTGTATCACATTAGTGATATACTAAACATATTGAACTTTGAGATTAGTAAAAAAAAAATCTTTAACATTTCTCAGAAAAACGTCTGGTTTCTTTTTTTCCATATTATATTTGAAGTTAATATAAAATAAATCCAAGAATAAACTTCATTTTTATTTTTCCAGTAAACTTTATCCTATTGGATTCCACATATTCTTTTGTAGTCTTTCATTTAAAAAACATCCTGACTTGAAAGGATCCCTCTCAAAGGATTGGGGCTTTACACAGTGATCTGTTTCAAATGATGTCCATAACTCTTCAGCAGCTAAATCTAATGGCCAATCTTTTATTTTCTATCTAAATTCTTTAATTCTTATGACCACCTCTTTGTCCTGGTTATGCTATCTTCTGTTAGCCTCACTCATGTTACATGAAAACTGTCAAGGCACTCTTTGGCAGAATTACTTGTTAAACAATTTGCCATCTCTCACCCTACATGTGTAAAGCTCCACCAAGATACTTTACTGTACTATCATTTTTTATTTCTATAATTTCTTTATTGGTAATGGATTTCAATATTTGTTTTTATGTAGATGAAATAAGAGTTTCAGTAGCTTCTCTTTAAAAAAATGCTGTAGTTAGTAGCTCTTTAAAAGGCAATGGAATCCTTAATGATTGGGTGTTTTACTGACAGTGATAAGTTAGGGGAAAAATTAAACTGTGAAATGATATAATTTTAAAGTTTCTTTTCTGAAAAAAATTGAAAATTAACTCATGTTCTAAGGGGCAGAAATAAAGAGGATTCTTTAAGGAGTCTGTGAAGAAACTGGAGAGTCATAATTCTTATTCTAGAGGGTTCACTGTGAGAGACAAATAATTCATGAGAGAATTGAGTTTAATCCTTAGGTGAATAAATAAGGAGAGGTTTCTTGAATGACTTTGGCTCCAGCATACAAAGTTGAATGGTAGAGCCACATTCCTGAAGTGTGAAGTCAAGACCAGAAATAAGGAGAGTTGAGGGTGACCTTAAAGAAAGCTAGAATACAAATTGTTATTTGTCCTTGTCTCATTAGAAGTTATTGTATTAAATTGAATATCCAGAAATTTTAATATTTATTTAAACCTACGAGACTAAGGAGATACATATTTGTATATACACATATATCTATATCTATACATCTGTATGCACGAAGAGCTACAAGGAGGGGGCAGTTGCATATAGAAAAGAAGCTTTTTTGGTGTATTAAGTTACTATTTTTAATAACAGGGTGGAAAAGATGCTGCAATCTTAGTAATTAATAAAGAAATATTCAAACATTGCCTGGTTTATTTTAAAACTTGGAATGTTGAGAAGTGTGTGTGTGTGTGTGTGTGTGTGTATGTATGTATGTATGTATGTGTGTGTATGTGTTTGTGTATTGAGAATGAAAATGATACTGGGCCAAGTAACAAGTTGATGGGTAACTCCTCCAGAGAGGATGCATGTGTAATTGCTAGACTTTCAAATCATGTTGTGTAGATAATTTTTACATTTTATAAGCAACTATTGTATAGCTCCACAAACACATCCTGTTGGCATTTCTACCACAGTATATCCAAAATCGCACATAATCTTCTATACCTGTGGTGTCAAAGTCAAATTGAAATAGAATCCTAATAGCTGTATATTGACTTAGAAAACCATGTATTTGCATTGTGTTGTATTGTATCTTTATTTTGTTAAGAATTGATCTGTTCTATTGTTTTCTGGTTCAGGCAAACCTAGAACTTTTGCAGTCTATAAAAGTTGGATATTTCTCTTCTACATAGAACTCACCTCTCCTTAAACTTTCTTCTCTCTATTGACAAGACTACCATCCTTTCATCACTCGTAAGTAACTTTGATTTTATCCTTTATCTCCTCATCTTAACTCTGCATTCATCACTTAAACACCTGTAAATTCTACATGCACAAAATCTCTTCATCTCTCTATTCATACTTCTACCTTGTCACCTCTGTCTTCTGTGATATACTGTTCATGCCCTAAAGAGCACTGTTCCTTGCTTCCATTTCTTCATCTTTACAATTTATCCTCTAAAGAGCTAGAGGCAGTTTCATGAGGAAGAGATCTGATATGTCACTTGATTATTCAATGGCTCTCAGTTCTTCATCATTACTTCTCTAATAACATTTAAATATTTTTATGACTTTTCAAGTCTTCAACAATCTTATTCTAGCTCACTTTTTTAGTGTATTTTAAACATTTCCCCAAACTCCACTGCCCTGCAGCCACCACGATTCATTCCCTGCCTGATCTTGACTTTCTATCCCCTGGCTACAGGTATTTGCTCAGTTCGTTAGTTGGAATAAACTCCCTCTTCACGTCTGCATTTCAAGTTCTTTGCTTCCTTTTTTGGGCACAACTCAAATGTTATCTAATTCATTGTCTTACTTGACCTTTCCATTTATCAATGACTTAATGACTTATTCTTAACTTATTTTTCTTGGCATATGCTCTGCCTCCCCTATATAAGTTTCTTGGGGGTAAGAATCATTTTATTGTTAACTTCCTAGTTGGACTAGACCAATATCTTGCACATAATAGGTACTTAATTTTCACTGAATTGAATTGAAAGGAATCAACAGACCAGAGTTTTAGTTCTATGTTCACAAATTAGTGGAGTTATGTAATCTCTCCATTTACAAAGCTTTCTTTACTTATTAAACTTAGATAATTATGTTCTCCTTGCTTCATAAGAGTATCTAAGCGATAATGCTATTATCAAGTATTAAATCATTTCTCAAAGAAAAAGAACTAAATATAGATTCACGGCTCATTTACTAGTGATGAGGACTGGAAGGTGGGGTGGTGAGACCCCCTCAAGGACCAGAGTACCAGTGGCAGGTTGCCTGGAAGGAATTCGCGGACTCAAGCATTGTTGAAGTCAAGGTAAAGATTTATTACACTTTTTCATCAGACAAAAGTTCTTAGGGAACCTGCAACCTTAGAGGGGTACAGATAAAGTTTATATAGGATGTTCTATAGTAAAGCATGTGTCAAATACGTTAAGTAGATCTTTTGGGGTATGATTAGGGAGTAGTTAAGGAGTGGTTAGTTCTTAAAGGAACATGCACTTTTGGTATGCTATACTATGGTATGGTATGGTATACTATGCAGGTATTTTACCCAGAGTTTATTGGGAAATAGCCCAAGCAGGGTACCTGGAGGCATGGTTTTAGGCCTGAAATGTCACCAAGTCAACTGACAGTCAGGGCTGGCTCAGAAATAACAGGTTTCTCTCATCAACATCTTGTTAGACAAGATAAATGTGAGAGAGTATACATACATCTAAGTCTAGGATACACATGATTGTTCAGTGTGTAGTAAATGCTGTTATGACCCAGCACACAGCGAGTTCAGCCAGTGTACAGATGGTTCAGATGAGTAAGTTCTATAGGTGCAGTTAGTTGCTGTATCAGGAAGGGAGATAATGGTTGCTGCTGGGGCAGGCTGTGTCCTTTGGCTGGGGAGAAACTACCTGAGATAGTATTTTGAGGCTTGGAAGAAATGTGATTTTTAAAGAGAAATGTGATTTTACAATTGGGTCCCAAACACATATACCCAAAGACCTCATCACTAGCAAGAGTTAGAAGAAAGCTGAGAGTTTCCCTAATCCAATGCCAACTTAAAGTATAAATTCCATTTTAAACACCATTGACAGGGTGTCAAATACCCTTTAGTTTACTTGCCTTCCATGAAGAATCCTTTAACTATGACTTTTTATTTTTAAGGCAAAGGTTCCTAAACCTTAGTGTCATGGATCCCTTTGGTGATCTAGTGAAGCTTATAAATGCTATCCCAAAATCATACTTGAAAATTCATTCTGAATATTTGAATCTAAAAAGGAAACAATTTATATTGAAATATGGTTATTAAAAAATTAAAGTATGTTTATGGCTACCAAAATCATACCTGCTATTTTGAAGAATCTCTTGGAATGAAAGGTATATTGAATATGCAGTGGCCTCCATGGGGAATGGGGCTTGCACTACTATGGCTAATGTCTTTCAGAATTCATAGTGGCAAAGAAGCAATAATATAAACTGATTAAATACTATCAATATCAGGTATCTTGTATGAAGGACTCAGCCCTATACATAACCCCTTATCCTTTGTCCACAACTGCCCTTCACTTTGATTTTTATATCCAAGGAAGAGTTAACACTACTTAGGAAACTAAAGTGAGAAATAGAAGTATTACATGTGAGAGACTCATATATGTTTTCCCCAAAGGTAAGTTTTACAGATATGTTAACATTTTTTTCCAAAATAATAATTTCTATCATGTTCATCATAAAACATGCAATGTCTAGTAGCTAGGTGGTTCCCATACATGTGTAGCTTTTTTGAAAGAGTATTTTTATTATATTTCCTATGGACATCTTTTTTTTGTCTAATTGTTTTTAAAAAATCAACTTTTCAATGTAGTGTTTACAATTTCAATATTCTCATTTTCTAAATATAGTTGCTTTGTTATTCATTTGGGGCCTTGAGACAGAAACTTTTTAATGCCTTGCTTTTGCTTTGCATTATTTTGCTGTCCTGATAGAACTTTTCCTCTTAAAGAATTCTCTTACTTTTTTTCCTCTTAAAGAATTCTCTTCAGCTGTTCAAATCCTGTTTTCTTAGCTCTATTTGCTAGGTGCAACTATCTTATCTTGGTTATGCCTAACCAAACAAGATAAGAAAGAACCAATTTCCAGAAGTCTTCCCAGGAAAAAAACACTCAAAACAAAGCAAAAAATTCAACTTTGCACCTGACAAATGATGTGTAATTTCACACTGTAATTCCATGCTTTCTTTTTATTTTTTGTACAGACAATCATTTTATTAGGTAAATTTTAATCCCATGTGAAATATTTCAATTTTATCTGCCTATCTGGGCAAATCCCTGGTAAAGATAGGAATAGGATTCATAAAGATGTGTCGCCTATACAAGCAAAATGCGAACAGAACTCTTGCTATTCTCTAGAATACATTATACCTCTGACTAGGAACTTTGGCTTAAATTCACACTTTGTTTCATAAGAGGAGATAAAACTAAAGTCATACCAATCCAACTTTATGCAAAAATATCTTAATCTCTATGTAAAAAAAATTATATATATGCTCACTGGTAAAACAACTAGTTCTGTAGAATCTAAATTTGAATGTAATAGAAACAGTTTCGTATGTCTCAGTCAGAGGGCCTATGTTAGAATCCTGCTTTTGCTATTTTTATGAGCTTTGCAACTTAGGTCAAGTTACATCATTTTTCTAGATTTCTTCATTTATAGATTCATTTTCTTGGGGTGGGGGAGGCAAGGAGGAGTGGTTTGAGTAAACAATCTCAAAGGTCCCTTCAAATTTCAAGTGACTATCTTATGACACTATGATTTACATAGTAGATGCAAGTTAGTACTGCCAGAGGAAGGTAAAGGGCATTAACTAAATCATACTGCATTTTTCTATCACTCATAGTACTTGTAGTTACATGTAATAATTTTAAAAATAAATCTGAACCAGAACCTAGATTTGGAGATGGATGGGACCTCAGCAGTTGCTTTTCATCTTACATTTAAATAAAACTGAGGTTCTCATGTCTTCATGAGAAATCAAGAAGCAATAAAACAAAAATGAATGAAAAAAGAAGACAATGTGAACTATCTCATTGGAAAAACAACCAGCCTGGAAAATTGAAAAGAGATCATTTAAGAATCATTGGACTAGCTGAAAGCCATGACAAAAAAAAGCCTAGATAAGATATTTCAAGAAATTATCAAGGAGGGAGGCGGAGCCAAGATGGCGGAGTAGAAAGACTTACATTTGCTAGCTCCAAACCCACAGCCCATGGATTTTCTCTAAAAAGAACTCCTGACAAATTCTGGAACAGTGGAAGCCATGCAGCAACACAGTGAAGGAGATTTCCATTCCAGAGAGCCCTGAAAAACCGATCCAAAAGGTCTACCGCGCCCCAGATGGGAGCAGAGCCCTACCCTACCATGGCCGCGTGGCACTGAGAGGAGCGAGCAGATCCGAACAGGCTTCAGGGATGGAATCTCCAGCTCCCGTGAAGGTCCCCTGAGCCACAGACGCACAGGTCAGTGAGAGAGACGGGCTGAGAGGGGAGCGGGGTGTCTCCGGGACTCAGGCCCCCTCGGGAGGCAGCAGCAGAGGCAGTGGCAGACCAGGGGCAGAGGCAGAAGCAGCTGGTGGCCAGAGGCTCCAGAGGCAGGTGGCCAGAGGCTCCCAGAGCAGCCAGGAGCTCAGCAGCAGCTCCATTACAAAAGGTCTTGGCATAAACCCCCTGAGGGAACTGAGTCTGAGAGGTGGCCCTGCCCCCACCTGAGAACCTGATTTAATCTTACCCTGAATAGCAGCCAGGCCAGCCACCAAAAGCCCTGAGGCTGGGGAGCAGCATTTGAATCTCAGACCCCAAGCAATAGCTGGGCAGACCTAGGCCAGGAGTGGAGAGGACTCACAGAAGTCAAGTAACTGGCAGGGAAAATGCCCAGAAAAGGGAAAAAAACTAAGACCATAGAAGGTTATTTTCT
>CM053772.1:203766916-203788182 GCA_028658325.1 Potorous gilbertii | reverse complement strand
AAATGGAATGGGGCAAATTATCTCTCAAAGAAGAGGCAAGCAGGAGACTTTTTAGTGGAAGGAAAAAGAGGAGAGCTAAAAAAAAATTAAGTTTACTCTCATCACATTTGACTAAAGGAAGGAATAAAATGCACACTAATTTTGGTATGAAAACCCATCTTACAATACAGGAAAGTGGGGGAGAAGGAGATAAGCAGGGTGTGGGGGGATGATGGAAGGCAGGGCAATGGGAGGAGGGAGCAATTTGAAGTCAACAGTCGGGGAGGGACAGGATCAAAAGAGAGAATAGTAACAATGGGGGGCAGGATAGAAGGGAGGGAAATATAGTTAGTCTTACACTACATGACTATTATGGAAGTCATTTGCAAAACTACACAGATATGGCCTATATTGAATTGCCTGCCTTCCCACAGGGAATGGGTGGGGAGGGAGGGATGGGGAGAAGATGGAACTCAAAGTTTTAGGAACAACTGTCGAGTATTGTTCTTGCTACTAGGAAATAAGAAATACAGGTAATGGGGAATGGAAAGTTATCTGGCCCTACAGGACAAAAGAGAAGATGGGGACAAGAGAAGGGAGGGATGATAGAAGAGAGGGCAGATTGGTGATAGGGGAAATTAGAATGCGCAGTGTACTGGGGTGATGGAGAGAACAAATGGAGAGAAAATTGTGGAATCCAAAATTTTTTGAAAATGAATTTTAAAAGTTAATTAAATATATTTATATTGAAAAAATAGTATTCCATTACATTCATACACCACAACTGGTTCAGCCATTCCCAAATTGATGGGCATCTCCTTGATTTCCAGTTCTTGGCCACCACAAAAATAGCTGCTACAAATTTTTTTTGTATGTGTGCTTCCTTTCCCCATTTTTATGATCTCTTTGGCATGCAACCCTATGTTGCATGTATTTGACCCAGCAGAGTTGCTGGGTCAAAGGCTATTTATAATTTTATAGTCCTTTGGGTATAGTTCCAAACTGCTCTCCAGAATGGTTTGATCAGCTCACAAGTAACACCTCTACCAACAAGGAATTAGTATTCCAAGTCTCCTATATATTCTCTAATTTTTGTTATTTTCTTGTTTTGTCATGTTAACTAAACTGATAGGGATAAAGTGGACCTCAGAGTTGTTTTGATTTGCATCTCTCTAATCAATAGTGATTTACAGCATTCTTTTTTATTTAAACATGAATGGTTTTAATTGCTTGTTCATATCCCTTGATCATTTATCAGCTGGGGAATGACTTGTATTCTTGTAAATTTGACTCAGTTCTCTATTTATTTTAGAAATGAGTCCTTTATCACAGATACTAGGTGTAAAAATTCTTTTCCCATTTTCTGCCTCCCTCCTAATCTTGATTGCATTGCCTTTGTGCAAAAAATTTTCTGGAACTCAAATTTTTAAAATGAATGTTAAAATTTGGTTTTACCTAACATTGGGAAAAATAAAATAGTAAATATTTTAAGGAAAGGAAATATGTTTTATTTGATTGCTCATGTAAACCTTATATCAAGTTGCTTACCATTTTTAAGGAGGGGAACTGGAGAGAGGAGAAAAATTGGAACTTCAAATTTTAAAAAGTGTTAATTGTCTTTACATGTAATCACAAAAATAAAATACTGTTTTAAAAAGAGATGAGGGTGGTAGAGGAAAAATTGGGATAACAAGTGAGAGTGATGAAAGAAAATTGTGAAAAGAGAATTAACAGTTTGGAATAAGAGCCAAAAAAATATACTGAATTAAATTATGTCTTAAAAATCAGAATTTGATTAATGGTTAAAGAGGAACAAAAATTTGCTAAAGAAAAGCAATCTTTTTCAAACTTTTGGTTTTGTTTACTAACTTCATTGTTTAACTCATATTCATTCACTTCCCTGAACTCAATTCTCTCTTTCAATGAACTATTTTGTTCAGTGATCTTTTGAACCTTCTCCTCCATTTGGCTAATTCTGCTTTTTACAGCCTCCTTCTCCTCATCGGCTTTTTGGACCTCTTTTGACAACTGAGTTAGCTTCTTTTTAAAGCTGTTATTTTCCTCAACCTTCTTTTGGTTCTCCTTTAGTAAACTTCTAACTTATTTTTTAGTATCTTCTATTGCCTGAGCCCAATTTAAGTTCCCTTTGGAGGCCGTGGAAGCTGAAGCCTTGACTTCCTCTGAGAGTATGCCTTGTTCTTCCTCATCCGAAAGGATGGGAGGAGACACCTGTTCCCCAAGAAAATAACCTTCTATGGTCTTATTTTTTTTCCCTTTTTAGGATATTTTCCCAGCCAGTTACTTGATTTCTGAGTTTCCTGTCCCCAACTACATTGTCTCCAGTTCCACCAAGCCAGTACTAGGGGCTGAGATTCAGATGAACTGCTCCAAACCCTCAGAGGCTTTAGGCAGGGACAGGGCTGCTATTCAGTGTGAGGTTAAGATCAACTGCTCAGGTGAGGGCAGGACTACCACACAGGGCTCAGATCCCTCAAGGGCTTTATGATGAGACTTTCTACAATGGATGTGGGCTGCTCCCTGCTTTTGGAACCCCATCTGCTGCTGCCTCCACTGCTGCCACCTGAGGAGACCTGGGTTATGGGGATGCCTTGCTCACTTCTTGGCCAGCTGAAAAGACCCTCTCACTGACCTTTGTCGCCTGTGGATTGAG
Source organism: Potorous gilbertii (assembly GCA_028658325.1). Lineage (NCBI taxonomy): Eukaryota > Metazoa > Chordata > Mammalia > Diprotodontia > Potoroidae > Potorous > Potorous gilbertii. The sequence goes on along the minus strand of CM053772.1, from coordinate 203,785,532 downwards.
GGATTTCTGCTGCAACTGGGGATTCTGTCCCTGAAGCCTGCCCGGATCTACTCCTGTCAGTGCTGTGTGGCCAAGGCTGGGCTAATCTTTCCCGTTAGTCTTTCAGGTCACTCTGGGCTAGAAATCTCCTCCACTCTGTTGTTCTTGTGACTTTTGCTGCTCTAGAATTTGTTGAGAGTGCTTGGTTACAGGTATTTTATGGGCTGTGGGGTAAGAGCTAGTGTATGTGCATCTTTCTACCCCAACATCTTGGCTCTGCCCCCCCCAAATTGATTTTCATAGAGTGTGAATTTGATAATACAACTCAATAGCCTCCACTAACTTCCTGTTGCCCCCAAGGATCAAATATGAATTTGTTTAGCAGTTGGATCTTACCTACAATATTGGGCCAAATGGGCCCTCTCGGTCTTCCTTAAGAAAAAAAAATTTTTAAGAACAGAATTCACCAAATTGAAAAGATGTACAAAAACTCACTGAAGAAAATAATTTCATCAAAATTACGAAACATGAAAGTACAATAAAATAAAGTCAAATGAATATTTTTAAAAATGAAATATCTCATTAGAAAAACATCTGACCTGGAAAATAGATTGAGAAGGGATTGTTTAAGAATTATTGGACTTGTTGATAGCCTAGATACCATCCTTCAAGAAATTATCAAGCAAATCTGCTCTGATATTTTAGAACCAGAAGTAAAATAGAGATTGAAAGAATCTACTGATCCACTCCAGAAAGAGATCTCCAAATGAAAATTCACAGAATATTATCACCAAATCACAGAGCTCTCCAGTCAAGGAGAAAATATTGCAAGCAGCCAGAAAGAAACAATTCAAATATCTTGAAGTCACAGCCAGACTCACACAAGATTTAGCAACTACTATGATAAGGGGACAGAGAAACTAGGATATGATATTCTAGAAGGCAAAGCAGTAGATGACAAAAAAAATGTACCCAGCAAAACTACCTATGATCTTCTAGGGGAAAATGGATATATAATGAAATAGAATTCTTTGGCATATTCCTGATGAAATTATCAAAGCTAAATTAATATTTTGATATCCAATCCTGAGACTAAAGAAAAAATATGAAGAGAAACCATAAGGCATTTAGTAAAGTTAAAGCATTTACATTCCTATATGGCAAGATGATATATGTAAGTCCTAAGAACTTTCTCATTATTAGAGAAGTTAAAAGGAGTCTACATAGCCAGATCAAATAAGTGCCAGTTGATTTTATTGATTATATTGATGATGTAAAAGAAAAAAGAATCCAAAACTGAAGAGATAAAAAAAATTATGCATTGAGAGAAGGAGGGAAGAAGAGGAAGAATGGGGAAAATTATCTCAGATAAAAGACACATATACGGAAGAAGGTTTATAGTGGAGGGGCAAATAAAAGTTATACTCAGTTCTGAATCTCACTCTCTTTAGAACTTGTTCAAAGGGGAAAAGTAAATATATACACACTCTGTGTGTATATGTATGTGTACCGTGTATGTGCATATACATACACATACATATGTACATATGTATGTGTATGTATATATCTACATACATTTATCAATAGTCACCACATCTGGGGTTATCTTGACAGAGATATTGGAGTAGTTTGCCATTTCCTTCTTGAGCTCATTTTACTGTTGAGGAAACTAAAGAAAACTGGTTTAAGTGACTTGCCCAAGGTCACATGGCTAGCAAATGTTTGAGACCTGATTTGAACTAGAAAAGATGTATCTTCCTGACTCCAAAGTTGTACTGTATCCACTGTGTGGATACAAGAGGGGATTATAAAAGACAAGGTAGATTAAGAGAAGCAGTGATTGGGCATCAAACTTCCGAGGAGTGAATAAGATATAAAGAAAGAAAATTATAAAAAGAAGAAAACGAGATGGAGGGAAATACACAGTTAGTAATTATAACTTTAATTGTGAATGGGATCAAGTCACTCATAAAATAGAAGTGAATATCAGAATGACTTATAAACTAAAATCCAACAATATGTTGTTTATAAGAGACACACTTGAAAGTGAATTCAAACAAAGAGAATTAAATTGAAGGGCCAAAGTAGGATCTATTCTACTTCAACTGAAGTTTAAAAAAAAGTCAGACAGAATTCATGATCTCAGACAAAGCAAAAGCAAAACTTTTTGTTGTCAGAGAAGGAGTGGGGTCCCTGTGGCCATGAGGTCATATGTGGCCTTTTAGGGCTTTGGGTGTGGCTTTTTGCCTGAGTTCAATCTTCACAGAACAAATCCCCTTAATAAAAAGATTTGTTTTGTAAAACTCTGACTTAGTCAAATGACTGTACCTGTGGACCTAGAGCACCACACATGGCCTTGAGGCCATAGGTTCCCTAACACTGTGTCAGGCTATTTATGAACTCATTTGAGATTTTCTTTGCAAAGATGCTCGAGTGGTTTGCTGTTTCATTCTCTAGCTCATTTTACAGATGAGGAAACTGAGGCAAGCAAGGTTAAGTAATATCCAGGGTCACATAGCTAGTAAGTGTCTGAAGTTAGATATAAATGCAAGATGAGTCTTGCTGATTCCACGCCTAGCAAGAGTACTTCACTGCTTCCACTGTTCCATAGAGCTGAATTATTATTGTATATTAATTATATATCAATATATCAATTGTATATTAATAGATATTAATTGTATATTAATGTTTATGAGACATAATTAAAAGATAATCAAGGAAACTACATTTTGCTAAAGGTACTACAGAAATTGATACAATATCAAAAAATTTTACAGTAAGTTTTTCTAATAAAGACCTTATTTCTTTAATATATAATGAACTGTCAAATTTATGAGAATTAGAGCCATTCCCCAACTGATAATTGGTCAAAGGATAGGAAAAGAAAGAATTCAGAAGAATAATTCAAAGTTATCTCTAGTCATATGAAAAAATTCTCTAAATCTCTATTGAGGAGAGAAATGCAAATTAAAACAACTCTGAAGTATCCCCTCACACCTATCAGAAATGACATGCTGGAGAATATGAGAGAGAATAGGTACTCTTATGAATTGTTAGTGGAATTGTGACCTGGTCCCACTACTCTGAAAAATAATTTGTAACTATGTCCAAAGTGCTATAAAACTTTGCATAGCCTTTGATCCAGTAATATCACTACTAAATATGTACTCCAAAGAGATGAAAGAGAAGGGATCTATTTGTGAAAAAATATTTTTAGCCATTCTTTATTCTACTGGCAAAGAACCAGAAATTAAAGGAATGTCCCTCAATTGGATAATGCCTGAACAAATTATGTCATGTGATTTTAATGTAATACAATGATTTAATGTAATACAATGGTTCTATAAGAAACAACAAGAAAGGTAGTAGTTTCAGAAAAAAAAAATAAAGAAATCCTATATGAATGCCTGTAAATTGAAGCAAGGAAAACCAGAACATCATTGTACACAGCAACAACAATATTCTAATGATTATCAACTGTGTAAGATTTGTCTACTCTGGTCATTACAATCATCTAAGGCAATTCCAAAAGACTCATGATGAAGAAAAATTCTACCCATCTCCAGAGGGAGAACTGATAAACTGAATGAGGATTGAAATATATTTTTCTCACTTTCTTTTTACTTGCTTTTTTGTGATATAGCTAATATGAAAATATGTTCTTCATGATTTCATATGTATAACTCATCATGTTGCTTGATTTCTTAGTGAGTAGGGGAGGGAAGGAAAGAGATAGAGAGTTTAAAATTTAAATTGAATGAGAGGTTGGTGGTGAGCTAATCCAACCATTCTGGGGACTAATTTGGAAGTATAGCCAAAGTGCTACAAAAATGTGCATATCCTTTGACCCAGCAATATCCCTTCTAGGACTGTGTCCCAAAGAGATCATAAAAATGGGAAAAGGTCCCACATGTACAAAAGTATTTATAGCAGCTCTTTGTGGCAGCCAAGAACTGGAAATCGAGGGCATGCCCTAATGAAATACTGTTGTGCTATAAGAAATGATGAACAGGAAGACTACAGAAAGGCCTGGAAGGACTTTTATGAACTGATGCTGAGTGAAATGAGCAGAACCAGGAGAATACTGTTCACAATAATAACCACAGCGTACGAGGAATTTTTTTGGTAGGCTTAGCCCCTCACAGCAATGCAAGGACCTAATACACTCTCAAAGGACTCGAGGCAAAATGCCATCCATATCCAGAGAAAGAACTATGGAATTGGAATGCAGAATGAAGCAGAATATTTTCTCTTGTGTTATGCTTGTTTTTTTTCATGGTTTCCCCTATTCATTTTAATTCCTCTATGCAATATGACTAATGTGAAAATGTGTTTAATAAGAATGCCTTATAGAAACCATATAAAATTTCATGCCATCTTAGGGAGGAAAGAGAGAAGGAGGGGGAGAAAATCTAATACTTATGGAAGTGATTGTAGATAACTAATAACAAGTTTTTTAAAAATGTTGAATACTAAAAAAAGTCCTCAAAATAAACAAAGAATTTTTTTAATTGAATTTAAAAATTTGTATATAATGAATTTAAAAGAATCGCAGGTAAAGAAACAATTTCAATATGTTGTGGGCTAAAAGGCATAACACAATTGAAAGAAAGGGTAATTGAATTAAAAAGAGAAACAATTAGCAATATTATTTTTTCAAGATTAGACTATGTTTATTCTATATGATTTCTGAATGGATTTCAAAAGGAGTATAAATATTCTTCATTTTTTCATGGCACCTTTACAAAATAATGACTGTATATTAGACACTAAAACCTTATAAACAAATGTTAAAATGCCCCATACTGTGACTAGAATGGAATATTAAAGGAGACATTAAAGAAAGAGGGAGCATGAGCTTCAGTAGCTACTGATTTTCCATTCACAAGGATAAGCGTCAAGCAATGCAATGGGTGTCTCTCTCCTCTTCCCATTTTCTAACACGGGAGACATTTACTTCAAAATTTATTTTCCAGTTCTTTATTAAAAATTCCTGATTAAATAGTATTTAAATGATAGTTTATTCTAGGTGACATAGTTATTACTCATAACTGATTTGAGTTTTATGTTTCATTATTTGTAAATAAGAGATTGCAAAAGAGGGGAACTGTCTCTAGTTTTGATATGTAAGCTAAAGCTGTTAGTAAATCTGGATACCAGTGTGGGACTTGGGAATGGCAGAAAAGAAGTTAATATTGATTTAATAACTTTAATAAATATCCCATATTAGGCAAAGAAGTGCTTATTTTCTTCCTCCCTGTTCCCCAACCCAGACAAAATGTGTTATTTAGCCCATCTATTTGGAAAGAGGTTGGGTTGTCCAATCCCACTTTGGTAATACTCTCCACTGTTATCTCCTTTCCATCTATGCATTGAAAGAGAAATTTATTTATGGGATGGAGTCAGTGGCAGGGATTGCCGAATAGGTAATGCATGAAAGGAGTCAAAAGGGGCTTCTGAACATGGAGGTAATAAGTACATTCTAAGCATAGTGGGCCAGAGGACAGGGAAGGCAATAATTAATTAAGTACTTACTATTTGTTAGGCACCATACTTTACAACTATTATCTCATATGATCTTTGAAACAACCCTGGGATATAGGTGGTAGTGTGATCCCCATTTTAAAATTGAGAAACTGGAGCAGATAGAAGGTAAGTGACTTGCCTAGTGTTTATTAAGCATAAAAAGATAAAGGAATATACAATTAAAATTATAAAAATAATTAAGGAAATAAGCAGGAAGGAAATAAAGAAGGAAAAATTACTCAAACAAGCTATATATGAACTTTAGGGGTACTCAGGGGAAAAAGGGCCAAGATGGATTTTTAAGTCATTTATGCCAAACATTCAAATAACAATTGCAATGCAGTATAAACTATCTGAAAAACAAAGAAAGTTATTCTATGATACTCCTCTCATGAGGCAAATATGTTTCTGATGCACCAGGAAGAGAAAAAGAATAAAGTAGAAACTATAGATCATTTCCCCAAATCACTATTGATGCCAAAAAATATAAAGAGGTTATATCAACAAATTGATAATTATACATTATGATTACATGAGAAGGAAGACAGTAAAAGGAAGACAGTACTGGTTTACCACCATGAAATCAAAAACATAATATACCATACTAATTGTTAAATACAACAAAATTATATTTTGTCAACATATGTCCAAAAGACCTTTTGATGAGATACAATATCCATTTGTGTTAAAAATCATGTGACTTGCCATCATGTGTAATTCCCTATACCTTGCTAATAAATTATTGCATCAGTATATATCTATATCTATCTATATCTATATCTATATCTATATCTATCTATCTATATATATATATACATTGGTTTTGGAAAAGCAAAAACATTAACTCCAGGGATCCTTTATTATTTCTGTGACTTCTCCAACTAAAGCAACTGTCTCTTCACCATTCCTCTAAATCACCTTTTATTACATGGATCTTAAACTGAAATTCATAGTCCCTTCCCCCCCAAATAAGGTCTTTATAAAGAGAGATTTTAGGGAATCAGCAAATTTGGATGGAAAATAATTATTTTCACTTTGCTTTATTTTGTCATACTACTTGTTTTATTTATGAATTTAAAAAGGTTTTTTTTTTTTGACAAGGGGGTCATAGCTTCAGCAGATTGCTAAAGGAACTTACTTTTTAAAAAATAAAAATTTAAGAATTCCTCTTCAATTAAAACATAATTTCTTCGAAGGTAAGTGTATTCTAGTTTTGCTCTTGTTGTTCTTGTTTGTTTTTTATTTTATTTTTTTTATTTTGGAACTGTGGAACAGAATATTTTATTAGTATATGGTAAGTATTTAATGAATTCTTTTTAATTAATTTAAAGTAGTGAGATCAGAGAAATTTCTGAAAATAACACTTTGGGAATTTTTAGGGGGAAAAATCTCCTTTCAACATATCCCATGTTCCACTAATATTTTCCTAATTCTAATTTTGCTTTTCATTTTCATCATATCTGATGTGAGACAATGGGTAAGGTCCTAATAAAGCATACAAGTATTCAAGCTTCAAAAGTCAGACATTTTATCACTGATAGACATGAAAATTTGGGGCTTCCTAGCCTTTATATTCCATGGTCAAGCACTGATATATGCTCAGGGGAATAATGGGATGTGTACCTGGTCAAGAGCCCAGAACTCTGAGTTTCTGTCCTTATATTTGATTTCTGGACCAGTTCAACAGGGAATTAATGTGAAGAGCTCTGTTAGGGCAGTCAACCAGTTCAGTAACCTGGCTTATCAACTGCAAGAGCATCCTAATTAGGACAACATTGAATACATAGACTAGATGAAACTCTTTCTGTTACACGGAGGGTCAATCAATGGTCAAACATAGAGTCATTTCTGTTAGCTAAGTTCTAAAAGTAGGGCATTCCTGATGTTGAACCTAATGGAACATAATCAATTTTGATTGAACAAAAGGACCCAAATCAAATGGATCCCAAAGTACAAGTTTAGTATGGGGTCCTGCCATACTAAATTTATTGGAGCAGGTGAATTAGAGCAATATAATATTTTAATAACTATATGAGATTATAAACTAAAATGGGTTTCATTTCGTAGTGTAAAATTCTGAATTTATTTGAAAAACAATCTCTTTGAATTATAGAGTAAAATCCAACCAAATCTTAACTTGTCATAATACCAATGACTGTTTCACCATGAACTCATTAATTCCACCTGTTCTTTGCTTCCTAACATGCCCTGTTTACAAATCAGGTTTGTTTTCTAACTTTTTCTTTTCTTGCTTAGACATGTCTTTCACTCTAAATCTTTCTTTCATTCTCTCCTGGAGTATTTTTCTTGTACTTCTCAATTTACATAAATGCTACCATTGATTCAAGATGTAATTTAGTCCTCATTATCCTGATTTGTTTTTGTATTTGAACTCTAGACTACTCATTTTTCACATTGGGTTGTCATTTTTTTCTCTAATACATGTAAAAATTTAGTTTCCAAATACATTTCAATAAAGGTACTTCCATGAACATTCATTATTGTTTAATAAATGTTTGAATGAGTTATGGCCAGAGGTAGACATGATACCTTTAGAGAAACATTATTTTCCTATTCTGACCTTTCCTTTTTCTTTTTCTTCAGTAACCTGGGCTTCTTTGGGCATTCTCAATTCTAGTATAGAGATCACATTGAATGGGGCTTTTTGAGTATAATTAATCTGCATAATATGGAGCCTGCTGAGTCCTCTAGGAATTATAATTTCCTTCAATTGGCTTCCTGCATCTTTAAAACTGATAAGATCAAGCTATTCACTCCTTTTCCCAATATCTTTTGGATAGCTCTTTTTGACAACTCCTTTGCGTTTTTCTTGGTATATGTAACTATAAATTGACCTTGTGATAGGGAAAGGACTTGTCTTCTGCTGCTTCCCTCTCTTTTTATCCTGGCTTTAAGAATGGGTCTTGTCATGTTTGTTTCTGTTACGTTGTGTGTCCTTACACACAGGTGCCAAAGCTGATCTGAGTGAACTGGGAGTTGTGGCTATTGGGACTTTGGAGTCAGAATAGCAGGCTGGGCTGTGCAGCCCAGCATCTAATTTATGTTATTCAGGGATGACTAGAATCTCTGATGTGAGGGTGTGCCAAGTCCTTTACAGGGCCGCTCATCCACCTTTGGTGTCCACTTACACCTAATTCTCACTTTTGGCTGCAAGAAGCTATAGTATACAAAGCAGTTACACACTGGTAAAACTGTCTCAGTTGACAGGTTAAACCAGGTCAAGGGTAACTGACAAGATTGAAATACACCAATGATTTAGGGGAATGTCTCCCCCAGGCATATGAAAACTTCCCTCAGCAAAATGGGCAGATGAGAAAAAAATTGTTTCAATGTCCAAGAAGGCAGTTGAAGCAAGTAGTGTGGAATTCTGAGAGTTTGATTAGACATAGAAGATGCCAAGATCATCCCCAGCATCCGGCGCCATCGTCAGTCATCTGATTTTTGTCTTGCCACTGGACTTCAGTAATTGTGGAAGAGAAAATGAGGCTGATGACTTTGTGTAACTTTGCCTCATTTAAATCCAATTCACATATAAGTCAAGATATTACCCTGTGATGTCATTGCTCCTCTTCAAAATGAGGAACAAACAGCAAGTAATGAATGACTAGGAATTCTATAGGCTTCAGGTGGGAAAGAAGACAATATAGGAAGTATAAGTAAAAATCTCAGGAAAGGCAGAGTGGTAGAACATAGTCACCAATTAGTAAGTAGCCCATGCTTGGGATAGAATATAGAACTTATAAAGGGAAAGGAATTTAAAATCAGTGCTATGTAGCCAGTGATTGTGTCATTTTCTGGTGGTCACCTCATCTCTTGGGGACATTGATTTATCATCTACACACTGAAAAGAGTTACGTTTGCCCTACCTCACAGAGATGAAAGTAAAGAAAATTCAAAGGAAACAGTACCATGCAACTGAATAGCTCGGAAGATGTTATTTTTGCCCAATGGAATTTTTCACTTGTGGTTATCTATTTTTTCCCCAACCCTTTTATAAGCAAGCAGTGAAAAAGTAGCTGCAGAGATGCACTAAGCCTTCTATCTTCCTACTAGATAACAGCCTATTTCAGTCTTTAAGGCTGTGGAATCCTATGGTCTCTAAATTAGACTTTTGAATTTTTAATATGTACTTTCAGGTCCTTGTAAGAATGAATGTTAATGAGAAGTAATGTCAGAGAAAATAACAAAACTTGAAATTTTTGTTATTCAAATAAAAATATATGCTTGCATTCATTTGAATTGAGACAGACTTTTTATTTTTTTCATTTTTGTATTTTAACATGATTTCAGCTATCTAATCATCCAAGTCAAAGGCTAAGGTCAACCACCTCCCCCCCGACCCCGAATTAGACAAGAAATCCAAACTTAGAACAATCAGAGTTCAATCAGGTCTTTGAACACTATAATTTTTGAGACATTATAAAGAGGAGAATATTCAAACAAGCAACAGGGTGATTTCACAGTCTTTCTTTGCTTTAATCTTCCTAAGTGTCTATCATAATGGAAGCATAACACCAAACTGAGCCAGCAAGAGGAGGAATACTTAACAAGGTGAATTTCTCCCTGAGGACTTCCAAAACTTGAAAAGGTTTGCTTGGTCTCTGCCCTTAATACTCCTTCATAGAAGACAAATCCTATGAACTGTTCAGGACTGTTGTCTTATTTCACTGCCAAGCCTTCCTTTTCCTTTTAACTTGTGACAAATGCTGTTTAGAAAGTCCTTTGCGTAAATTTGTGGGAGAGTTATGGTATAAAAATAAATGGCTTTGCATTACAGGCACTTTTCCTTTAGGTGAATCATATTACATTTGAGTGGAAATACCACAGTTGTCTTAATGAATACCAGATGAGGTGTGCAAGTCTGAAAACAAATAGCACGGGATATAGTCTCTCCTTGATCTAGATGCATAACCCCTATTAATACCTGTCTGACTTATGCCTTTGGCACTAAGAAGGGGGAAGACAATACCAGTGAAGACTGTAAAATAGTATGCAAAAAGCATCAGCATTTGCTGGGGAGAATATCTCTGGGTAATAAGGCAGATGAGAAATGAGAATAGACCCTGGAGAAAGTTCTTACATGGCAAAGCTTTTTTGATAGTTACTTCGAGCAAAGCTTGCTCATAAACCTCTTTTTAGAAGGTTAATGTATACATTTATTTGTCATTCTTCTGGGTAGCTTCCCATATTGAAAGTGGATTATTTCCTTTGGAACATAAAATAAGTGGACTGCAGGTACCACATTAATAATGCATTCTTCTTCTATTTTATTTCTAGGTAGCCTTCTCATGCAAATATCTGAACAGATGTGAGAGTCAATAGCAGCTACATCTCAGTAAATGCTGGTAGGAAGCTTGCCACAATTATTTGAGGCAGTTTTTGGATCACTTTGAGCATCCCATGGGGGGAGGAACATAGGATAGGATTTAAGAACTTCCCTAATGACCTAGTTCGCCGAAGATGCCATTTTTGGAGGAGTCATAATCTGTGAAATTTTCTGAATTAGGATAATTTCTTTGGTTATTTCCATTGTATTACAGGGAGGAGTCAGTTAAAAGGCAATGACAAATATGCACTGCTGCCAGTGATATATATATATGTATCTCAGTCAAATCTCTAGCAGATGACTATGTCTATATTTTCTGATTAATCAAGGGAATGAGAACATGTCCTTGTAACTCATATCACACTGCAATCATGGTGATATGACCATAATTTACTATTTTGATTTTATTGATAAATATTTCTCAGGTTTCATGTTAAGGTAAATCACATTAATAAGATAACACAGAAAGGTAGTTAAGTGTGGAATAGCTTTTCAGCATAATTTACAAAGATCAAAATCCCAAGTGAATGAATATCATAACAATTAAATTTTGTTATGGCACAGGTTTTATCTGAAGCATATACATTATTGGATATAATAGAATGAACATGGAACTTGGAGTCAATATATCTGAGTTCTAATCCTTGCTGTACTACCAACTAGCCGACTTATTATTGTATAAGATTAGGCAAATTACTTCACTCCCTTCTCCCTCTTGCCCATCCACTATCCTTGAGAAGGAAAGCAATTTGAGATTAATGGTACAAGTGAAGTCACAAAAATATTAGTAATGAAAATAATATTCCACATTAGCCATGTTGCAAAAGAAAACACAGAGAAAAGGAAAAAAAAAGAAAAATATGGTCAATAATGCTTCTGGTTCTTCTAATACTTACCTATCCTTGCATTGCTGGTATAAATATTATCTGGTCATAATATATGATCTTTGTGTTACATTACTGTAATCTCCTTGCTAGTCTTTTATTTAACTTTTTGGTTAGATATCATAACCATATTTGTGTCATAAAAGTTTTTGGTAGAACACCTACACCTATATTTTAGAATAGTTAGATAGCATTAGGATTAATCATTCTTTTAATATTTGGTAGAATTTACTTACAAATCCATCTGGTCCTTAGGATGTTTTTCTTATGGAGCTCACTGATTATTTCTTCAATTACTTTTTCTACAAGAGTGTTATTGAAATAATCTACTTCCTTCTCTGTTAATATGGGCAGTTTGTATTTTTTTGTAAACATTCATCCATTTAACTTGGAGTCTCTATTTTATTGGAATGTAATTCGGTGAAAGAATTCCTAATAATGGCTTTAATTTTGTTGATTGCTGATGCATTCACCCTTTCCATTTTTGTACTAGTAAATTGGTTTTTTTCTCTTTCTGTAAAAATTAAATTAACCAATGGTTTGTCTAATTTATTGTGTTTTTAAGTAAAACCAGTTCCTATTTTTATTAAAGATATTTTTTATTTTTATTAATCTCTTCTTTGATTTTTCCAGATGTCCATTTTGTTGTTTAATTAGGGATTCTGAATTTACTCTTTTACTAAGTTGTTTTTTTTGTTGTTGCAGGCCCAATTCATTGATCTACTCTTTCTCTCTTTTTTTGATGTATGTGTTTAGAGATATAGAATTTCTTCTAAGTATTGTTTTGACTGCACTCCACAAAGTCTGGAATGTTGTCCCATTGTTGACAACTTTAATGAAATTATTCATTATTTTTATAATTTATTAATTGATCCACTGATTCTTTAGAATTAGATTGTTTAGTTTTCAATTAATTTTTAATCTTTGCTTCTACTATCCTATATTGAATACATTTTTAAATTGCATTATGGTCTGAAAAGAATCCATCTAATATGTCTACCTTTCTGTATTTGTTTGTGAAGCTTTAGTGCCTAATTCATGGTCATTTTTTGTGATAGTGCCATGTAGAACTTTGAATAAAGTATACTTTTTTTTTCTTTTCCCATTCATTTTTCTTCAGAGGTTTAGCATATCGAACTGTTCTAAGATTCTATAAGTTTTCTTAATTTCTTAATTTCTTGGTTAGATTTATCTAGTTTTGAGAGGGGAAAGTCAAGACTCCTACTAATACAGTTTTCCTATGCCATCCTATAATTCAGTTAGCATTTCTTTAAATGATTTGGATGTTATACCATTTCATCTACATTTCATATTGATATTTCATTGTTTATGATTTCTTTTATTAAAATTTAGTTTTCCTGCTTAACCCTTTGAATTAGACCTATTTTTGCTTTTGATTTATCTGATATCATGATAATTATTTTTCTTTTTTCATTTCAGCTGAAGCATAATACATTCTTTTTCAGCATCTTATTTTAACTATGTGTCTCTCTTTCATGTATGTTTCTTGTAAACAACATATTGTTGGATTCTGGTGTCAAATCCATTCTTCTATCTACTTACATTTTACTGGAGATTTTATCACACTCACTTTCAGTTATGATAACTAATTTTGCATTTCCCTTCTTGTTTTTTTCTTATCACACTTTTTGACCCTGTTCCTCCTCTAAAGTCTCTTTTGCTTCTGACCACTATCCTTTTTAATCTACCCTTCCTTTTGTCACTGCCTCCTTTTCCTTATCTCCTTCCTTTTTTACTTCCTTGTTGGGCAAGGTATATGTGTATTACCAGCAGTTGTATGTGTATGTATAGTTGTGTTTAGATTTATCTTTCTGTCTGTCTGATGTATGTCTGTCAGTCTATCTGTGTATTTTTCTCTTTCAACCAATTTAGATGTGACAGTCCAGCATTACCTGCCCTGTCCTCTTGCCAGATACATACCACCTACTCCTGCACTGTAAAAGTTCTTCCTCGTGCTCCTCTTTTATGTAAGATAATTTTCCTCATTCTTCCTCTTCTTTCTACCTCCTCCAAAAGCATCCCTCTTTTCAGCCTATCCATTTTTTAAAAAATCTTCCCAATATAATTGACTCATTCCCCTGCTTTCTTTTTATGTATACTCCTAATTGCCCAATATTGATAAAGTTCTTAAAAATTACATGTGTAAATTTTCCATATAGAAAAATAAACAGTTTAACTGTACTGAGTCCCTTATGCTATCGCTTTTACTTTTATATTTCTATGCTTCTCTTGAGTCTTGTATTTGAAGGTAATATTTTTGATTGAACAAAGTAAGGTCTGTTTATCAGGAATAATTGAAAATCCTCTATTTTTTCAAATATCTACTTTTCCCCTTGAAAGATTATACTCAGTTTTGCTGAGTAGGTTATTTTTTATTTTAATTACAAGTTTTTTGCCTTCTGGAATATCATATTTCCAGCTCTCTTATCCTTTAATGTAGAAGTAATATGTGATTCTGACTGTAGATCTATGACATTGGAAGTTTTCTTTCTAGCTACTTAATCTATTTTCTTTGATTTTAGAGCTCTGGGATTTGACTGTAATATACCTGAGATTTTTCATTTGGGAATCTCTTTCAGGTGGCAATTGATATATTCTTTTAATTTCTATTTTACTCTCTAGTTTAGGATACTGCGGACAGTTTTCCTCAATGATTCTTTGAAATATGATGTCTATACCCTTTTCTCAATCATGGCTTTCAGGAAATTCAATAATTTTAAGTTATCCCTGATTGATCTTTTTCTCAGATCAGTTGTTCTTTTGATGAGATATTGCACATTTTCTTCTATTTTCATTCATTTGACATTGTTTCATTGTTCTTTGATATCTTGTGGAGTCATTGAGGAAATCATATTTGCCCAATTCTTATTTTCAATGAATTATTTTCATAGATGAAGTTTTGTACCTCATTGCCTGTTTGACTAATTCTGATTTTTAAGAAATTGTTTTCTTTAGTATTTTTGTGCCTCATTTTATCAAGCTTTTAGTTGTCTTTCAAATTTTTCTTCCTTTACTTTTGTATCTTTACCTATTTTTCCTCTACCACTACTATTTGATTTTAAATATAATTTTTAGCTCTTCCAGGAATTATTTTCTACTTGTGTCCAATTCACATTTCATTTTCCTTTGAGGCTTTGTTTGTAGCTGTTTTCTCCTTAAGAGTTTATGTCTTCATTTTCTCTGTATCTCTCGTGACTTTTTCTGGTAAGGTTATTTATTGTTGTTTGTTCATTTTTCCATTATATTTCTTGATTTGGAACTTTGTATTAAAGTTGGTCTCTATTCCTGTTGTGGAAGGGGAAGGACACTGTCTTTAAGATTCAGGATATTTTTTTTTTTGCATTGCTAGGAGAACCAGTTTGGGTTTGAAAGTTTTTAGTGCTTTCAAGTGGCATGATGTGGGTAGAGATGTGGTCACTATTCTCCTGGTCTTCACTCTTGTCCTTACCCAGGTGGGATTCTGATCTCTTGGGATTTCATTTGATACCTATTAGAGCCCCTGCTCTCTTGGGGCCAGAAATGATACTTCTCAGAACTTCTCCCTTTTGACCAAAAGTTCTCTTCTCCAAGAAAGTGCGTGTGTGTGTGTGTGTGTGTGTGTGTGTGTGTGCATGTGTGCATGTGCCCACATAGGTGTCAATGGAGGTACTAAACAGTATCTGGTTGTGTGTCCAGTACTAGTATAGAGGTCTCCTATAATCACTTTCTGACCAATTGCCATCACTTCTTACCATTTCTAGCTTCAGAACTTCCAAAATTTCTGCTTCTCTTGCCACCACAACTTAATCCCACAACTAGTGTTTAATTCATTCTAGCCTCTGAGTCACAAATGTCTCTTTTGACCTCCTAAGTTGTCTAGAGCATGGCCCTTTTGTTGGCTCTGCTACCCTAAAATTCAATTGAGGTATTATTTTAAAGTTGTTTGGAGTGAAATGTTGGGAAAGCTTAGCTAAGTGCTTTCTCCACTGTGATATTTTGGCTCTACCCCCAGAAGTAATGTTTGTTGTTGTTGATATTTCTTTGTTTGTCTTTTGTCTGAGGAAAGCCTAATTTACAGGGACACAACTGCTTGGTAAAAATGGAAAGCATTTTGTCACTAAGTAGCTTTAAATTAAGATCTTTTAGTATATAATGCAGAACTTCAAAATGGATATGTGATCTAACTTGAAAAGGTGATACCATTAAAAATAAATTAGAAAAATATTAGGTATCTTAATAACTATGGCTAATGGTAATGCTTTTATCTGGAAAAATAGATAAAATTAGTTATTAAAATTAAGATGAATTTTTAAATGAAATCATTTCAGAAAATATCAAAGAATGCAAAAATAGAGAGGACAGAGGAAATACATGTGACAAATCAATTAGAATCATAAAGTTCTCTGATGCCCAAAATATGCATAAAACTGAAACAAATACCATATTATTACACTGAAGTTCATTGCTCAATGTATATATGGCCTAAAGATGCAAGTAATTTTCAAGAGAAGAATGAGGAAATAAATTATCACATAGAAACACACTAAATCATGAACTATAAGATAAATATGCATAATATGTGTGTGTATATGTATATATATATATATATATATATATACATATATATATATATATGTGGATGAATGGATATGTGTGTTTATTGGTATCTTTTTTCTTATATTGTCATAGTTAACCCCAGTATCCTTACCCACCTCTCAACAGTCATGATATATCACATTATTTTTAAAGATGAAAGAAAAATCAGCACAAATGATTGATACATTGAAAAAGCATAAAAATATATTCTACATATAAATTTTCTGTTCCTTCCTTCTCCAAAAATTGATATGGCATCTTTTCATATCTCTTTACTTGAATCATTTTTAATATTTGTAATTTTGTTATATTCACCTTTGGTTTTTTAGAGTATGGTTGTTGTTTTATCTACAATATTGTAATTATTGTGTATACTGTTTTCCTGGTTTTGTTTTCTTCACTCTGTATCTCTTCATGTAGACTTTCCAGAGTTTTCTATATTGATTATATATATATATATATATATATATACGTATATAAATATATATACGTATATATATATATATAAAATTTGTTGTATCTTAGTAATATTCCATTGCTTTAATGTACACCAATTTGTTTAGCCATTCTCCATTTGATAGTCCTCTAATTTGCTTCCAGTTATTTGCTGTCAAAAAAGTTGTATTCTAAATATTTTGGTCTGTAAGAACTTTCTCCCTTGAGGTACAAGCCAAGTAAGAGTTTCTGGTTCATAGGGTAGGGACAATATAGTCACTTTATTTCCTAATTTTAAATTGCTTGCCCAAATGGGCATTCCATTTCACATCTCACCTAACAATGTGTTAGCATGCCTATCCTTCCATAACCTCTCTAACATTGACTATTGATAGTTTTTGTCATTCTTAAACCAATTTTTAGGTTATGAGATATGCTTTCATGATTATTTAGATTCTCATTTCTACACACACACACACACACACACACACACACACACACAATACATCCATACATTCTCTGTTCTTTCTCTTTCTTTCTTTATCTCTCTCTCCCTCTCTTTCTTTCTCACACCCACACATAGGCACAGACACACATACACACACACACATGTTTGTGACATTGACCAAATGATGAGTGGTCAAAGAATATGAATAAATTGTCCTCAAAAGAATAATGTCAAAGTAGTAGGAAGATCACATGATACAGTTTTCAATTTCCTTTTCCTTTTGCTTTTTTTTGTTAAATAAATTTATTTATTTAACTTTGTACATTTATTTTCACAAAATTTTGGGTTCCAAATTTTCTCCTCATTTGTCCGCTCTCCCCTCCCCAATACACTGAGCACTCTAATTACCCATATAACAAATGTGCCCTCTCTTCTTTCATCCCTCCCTTCCCTTACCCCATCTTCTCTTTTGTCCTGTAGGGCCAGATAACTTTCTATTCCCCATTACCTGTATTTCTTATTTCCTAGTAGCAGGAACAATACTCAACGGTTGTTCCATAAACTTTGAGTTCCAACTTCTCCTTATTCCTCCCTCCCCACTTATTCCCTTGGGAAGGGAGGCAATTCAATATAGGCCATATCTGTGTAGTTTTGCAAATGACTTCCATAATAGTAGTGTTGTGTAAGACTGACAATATTTCCCTCCATCTTATTCTGCCCCCCATTGCTTCTACGTTCTCTTTTGATCCTGAACCTCCCCGAGTGTTGACTTTAAATTGCTCCCTCCTCCCATTACCCTCCCTTCCATAATCCCCCCACCCTGCTTATCCCCATCTCCCCCACTTGCCTGTAGTGTAAGATAGGTTTTCATACCAAAATGAGTGTGAATTTTATTCCTTCCTTGGTCAAATGTGATGAGAGTAAACTTCATGTTTTTTTTTCTCAGCTCTCCTTTTTCCCCTCCACTAAAAAGTCTCCTGCATGCCTCTTCTGTGAGAGATAATTTGCCCCATTCCATTTCTCCCTCTCTCCTCCCAATACATTTCTCTCTCACCACTTAACTTCATTTTTTAAGATATCATCCCTCCCTACTCAATTCACTCTGTGCTCTCAGTCTCTGTATGTGCGTGCATGTGTGTGTGTGTTTGTGACCTGGGAACTCTGCAATTTGGCCACAATATTCCTAGGAGTTTCTCTTTTTGGATCTCTTTCAGGTGGTGATCAGTGGATTCCTTGAATACTTATTTTGCCCTCTGATTCTAGAATATCAGGGCAATTTTCCTTGATAATTTCATGAAGGATGATGTCTAGGCTCTTTTTTTGATCATGGCTTTCAGGTAGTTCCATAATTTTTAAATTGTCTCTCCTGGATCCATTTTCCAGGTCAGTTGTTTTTCCAAT
>CM053772.1:203744263-203766416 GCA_028658325.1 Potorous gilbertii | reverse complement strand
GATTCTAGAATATCAGGGCAATTTTCCTTGATAATTTCATGAAGGATGATGTCTAGGCTCTTTTTTTGATCATGGCTTTCAGGTAGTTCCATAATTTTTAAATTGTCTCTCCTGGATCCATTTTCCAGGTCAGTTGTTTTTCCAATGAGATATTTCACATTCTCTTCCATTTTGTCATTCTTTTGGTTTTGTTGTGTAATTTCTTGGTTTCTCAGAAAGTCATTAGCCTCCATCTGTTCCATTCTAATTTTGAGA
This sequence comes from Potorous gilbertii, assembly GCA_028658325.1. Taxonomy (NCBI): domain Eukaryota; kingdom Metazoa; phylum Chordata; class Mammalia; order Diprotodontia; family Potoroidae; genus Potorous; species Potorous gilbertii. Next base: position 203,766,161 of record CM053772.1, on the reverse strand, counting down.
GAACTCTTTTCTTCAGTGAGCTATTGAACCTCTCTTTCCATTTTGCTAATTCTGCTTTTGAAAGCATTCTTCTCCTCATTGGCTTTTTGAACCTCTTTGCCAATTGAGTTAGCCCATTTTTTCAAGGTGTTATTTTCTTCAGTATTTTTTGGGGTCTCCTTTATCAAGGTATTGATCCATTTTTCATGCTTTTCTTGCATCTCTCTCATTTCTCTTCCCAGTTTTTCCTCCACCTGTCTAACTTGATTTTCAAAATCCTTTTTGAGCTCTTCCAAGGCCTGAGCCCATTGGATATCTATTTCAGATGTTTGGGATACAGAGACCTTGACTCCTGTGTCTTTCCCTCATGGTAAGCATTGTTTTTCCTCATCAGAAAGGAAGGTAGGAAGCATCTGGTCACCCAGAAAGTAACCTTCTATGGTCATATTTTTTTTTCCCTTTTCTGGGCATTTTCCAAGCCAGTTACTTGACTTCTGAGATTCCTCTCCACCCCCGCCCAGATCTGCCCACTTAGTGCTTGGGGTCTGAGATTCAAATGCTGCTCCCCAGCCTCAGGGCTTTCAGTGGAGGTCTCGGCTGCTATTCAGGGTAAGATTAAATCAGGTTCTGGGGGGGGGACAGCTGGGGCAGGGCCGCCTCCCAGGATCATTTCTTTCAGGGGGTTTATGCAGAGACCTTCAGTAATGTAGCTGCTGCCAAGCTCCTGCCTGCTCTGGGAGCCTCGCTGCCTCTGCTGTTGCGTCCCAAGGGGGCCTGAGTTATGGAGACACCCTGCTCCCCTCTTGGACAGCCCAGAAGTCTCTCTCACTGACCTGTGCGTCTGTGGATGGAGGAACCCCCGTGGCCACTGGAGATTCCGTCCCTGAAGGCTGCTTGGATCTGTTTCTCCCAGGGCTGAGTAGCCAAGGTAGGCCTGGGTTCCACTCTGGTCCTGTGCATAATGCACCTTTGGTGAGGGTTTTTCAGGTCTTTCTGGAACAGAAATATCCTCCTCTCTGTTGTTCTGTGGCTTCTACTGCTCCAGAATTTGTTAGGAGTTCTTCTTTATAGATATTTTATAGGCTGTGGTTTTGGAGCTAGCATAAGTGTGTCTTTCTACTCGGCCATCTTGGCTCCTCCCTCTTAATTTCCTTTTCAAAGAATTTGATATATATGTATTTTTTTCATATTGACCGGTTTCTTTATTATCCTAGGTGAGTTAATTTTGTCTATGCAGAAGCTCTTCAGTTTCATGTAATGAGTTGTTTCTTTTGTAATTTATAATTGTTTGTATCTCTTATTTTGTTAAGGCATAGATTTTTTGTTCTAGGCATGGATATGAGAATTTTATTATATACTCTTTCAGAATTTTAATAGTATGATTTTTATTATTAAAGTCACAAATTCATTTAGAGAGTATCATAGAATTGTATGTAAAGTGCTGGTGTTAGACTAATTTCTGATAGACTTTTTCAGTTTTCCAAACAATTTGTGTCAACAGATTTTTTTCTCCAAGTAATTTATATTTTCTACTTTGTCAGACACAGAGTTGCATTATATAGCTTTCTAATTCTCTCCTTCTAGTATGTTACATTGATTTGAATCTCTATTTTAAACCAATCCCAAATAGTTTTGAAGGTTGCTACCTCATAATATAGTTTGTGTTCTAGAAGTCCTATTGCCCCTACATCCCTATTTCTTTTAATCATTTTCCTTGATAATCTAGATCTTTTGTTTTTCTAAATGAATTTTGTTATTTTATCTAGAGCTGTGATGTATCCCATTGGTAATTTGGTATAACATTAAAAGTGTAAGAGAAATACAAATTACAATCATTCTGAAGTTTTACTTTATATCATCCAAATTGTATGTGTTCATCCTTCATTGCTGAAGAAGACCATGCCATCAGAGACATAATGACAAGGCTTGCACTTGACTTTGTTTTGAGTGAGTGAGGGCTGTGCAGGTCACCAGCCTCACTTCTCCTCCAGAGCCATCTGAATCCAGTGACCAGATATTCATCAAGATGACTAGCGATTACCTAGGATGAGGCAATTGGATTTAAGTGACTTGCCCAAAGTCATACAGCTAGTGAGTATCAAGTGACTGAGGTAAGATTTGAACTCAGGTCCTCCTGACTCCTGCATTGGTGCTCTATCCACTGCACTACCTAGCTTCCCCACCATCTAAATTGACTAAGATTACAAAATACATAAGTTGTTAGTGTTCTAAGGACTGTTGAAAGACAAATATAAAGATTCACTGTTGGTGGACCTGTAATGTATTTCAGCCATTCTGTATTTCAATTTTAAATTAAATTAAACAAGAATCATTTAACTCACTGTATTCTTTAAATTCTATACTGGCTAAAAATATCAAAGAAGTGAAATAAAATTTCCATATACCTACATATTTATAGCGGCATTCTTTGGATTAGCAAAAATGTGGTTACAATATAGATGACAATTGAATAGGAAATGAATGAAAAACCTATATTGCATATGAATGCAATACAATATTTTTAAGCAATGAGAAATGGCTGAGAAATTCAAGAAACTGAGTGGTATAATGGATAGATTACTGACCCCCGATTTGGTAATACTCAACTTCAAATTTGTTCTAAGACATTTCCTATCTGTGTCACCCTGGGCAAGTCATTTAACCCTGTTCACATTAGTTTCTACATTTGTAAAAGGAGCTAAAGAAGGAAATGGCAAACCACTTTAGTATCTTCGTGAAGAAAACTCCAAATGGGGTCACAAAGTATTGGACACAGCTGAAATGAATGAATAACAACTTAAAAACAAGTAATATGTATGAACTGATGAAGAGCCAAATAAAGGAAACCAAAGGGGATAAATACAAACACACAGACAAACAAACAAACACACACACACACACACACATGCACATAAAACAATCAATAGTTCACCAAGTTTTTAATTAATGAAAAGGCAAACTTTGAGAATTTAAATATCTATTAAGGCATCATAACAGAGATAATAAATCACACCTCTTTCAACTGGCAGAGGGAGGGAGGAGGCTCATGTAATGAAATAGCACATTTATTAATCATAGTATTAGGTGATTTTTTTTAATAGTTCTTTTTTAAATTATGCAAAGTGAGCTTTTTATCTGTTGGACAGATATGAAATGAAGACGATGGAAAGACAAAAATTTTCAATATGATATTTTAAAAAAATGCATAAGATCAGATTTCCATACAGATAATAGCCATTTGAAACTGTCATTATTATACTGAGCACTCAGCCTTCATAAATGCTCAAGCCTTCCAGACCTTCAACAAACAAATTGATTTCCAGCAAACCATGTTCCGAAGGGTTTCTACATTTCTTAGAAATGTATATTGTTATGTCTCAGAACTTGTTAGACATAAGTGTATATAAGTGTAACCCCTGATGCTAGATAAACTGAGGCTGGTTTATTGATCAATTGAACTTGGGTGTTCTAAACTGTAGTAGAACTACAGCAAATTGAGTGTCCACACTAAATTTAGCACAAATATTGTCAGCTTTTGGGAATAGGGAATAGAAGATTACCAGACTCTGTAACAAGGTGAATCTGGTCCAGGTTAGAAACAGACAGTTCTATGCTTTCATCATCATTAATAAAGTGTTACTCTTTTTATGAATACTAACTGCTATTGAATAAAGTACTAGGATCCAATGTAAAAGAAATTTATTTTTAATGTTATTAGGAAAATTGGTATAAACACATTCTTGAAATTAAAAAAAATACTGGATAAAATGGCACATTTAAAAATAGACTAATCCAAATGGCAAAAGAGATTCAAAAAACCAATGAGGAGAAGAATGCCTTAAAAAGTAGACCTGACCAAATGAAGAAGGCCTTTCAAAAGCTCACTGAAGAAAATAATTCCTTCACTATTAGAATGGAGTAAATGGAAGTTCATGACTCTTCAAGAAATCAGTAAATTATAAAACAGAACCAAAAGAATGAAAAATACAAAACAATGTGAAATATTTCATTGGAAAAACTACAGACCTAGAAAATACATCCAAGAGAGATAACTTAAAAATTATTGGACCACCTGAAAGCCATGATCAAAAAGGCCTAGACATCATCTTTCAAGAAAATTATCAAGGAAAACTTTCCTGATATTCTAGAACCAGAGGGTAAAATAGAAATGAAAAGAATCCACCAATTGCCTCTGGAAAGAGATCCTAAAAGGAAAACTCCTAGGAATATTTTAGATGAATTCCAAAGTTCCCAAGTCAAGGAGAACATATTACAAGCATCCAGTAAGGAACAATTAAAATATTTGGGAAACACAATCAGCATAACACAAGAGCTAGCAGCTTCTACATTAAGGGATACAAAGGGTTTACAATGTAATATTCTGGAGGTAAGAAGAGCTAAGATTAAAAGAATCATCTAACTAGAAAAACTGAGTATAATCCTTCAAGGGAAAAATGTCTGCTATGGGGTATCAAGGAGAATAAAATTATTTATTTAAGATGATAGTGGTTTCTTAACCAATAAAAGAGAAAGCTGTGTGTTGTGGAACATGCTTGTAATCCCAGTTGAACAGAAACCTTGAATCTGGACTCTCTTGAACTTAGGAGTCTTGAACTAAGAGAAGACAAATCCAATTGGATGCCTGCACTAAAGTTGGGTATAACATAGTGACTCCCCAACCAAGGGTAAAGGTAGCTAGGTTTTCTAAGGAGGGAAACAATTATTCAAGGCTCAAAATGGAGGAGACAAAGTTCCCATGTTGTTGACAATGACATAAGACTTGTAAGTAGCCTCAGTGCTTCCATCCTGGGCAAGACACAATAAATCTAATACTTAGAGAGATGAGGAAGAGGAGAAGGAGGAAGAGATTATATATGTTTTTCTAGATTCAGAATAACAGTGCCAAGCCGTTGATATTGATTAGGTTTTATGTATAAGCCTTTAGACCAAGATAATATGCAAAAGAGGTCACATGTTTGGCATACTCTGAAGTTAAATGATATATACTTATACTATATGTACAGAATCTATTTTTACAGAGACAGAGAATGTAAAGAAAAATGTCTTTAGTATAACTAAATCTTCTTCAATCTGAAATTTCTAAATATTTGAAGATTTCTTATTGACAATTCATCAATTAAATGATATCAAGATTTCAGAAAATACAGTCCTCAAATTCTAAAATTCCCAGTTACTGGTCACCCTTGATAAAACCTTTTTCCCAACAATACACTAATTATCTGATTTTTTTTTTTTACAATGTGTCAAACAGAATTCTTCTTATTGTCCAGGCAGGTGCTTTCCTTGGCCTTCCATGGATGTATTCTTTAAATCTTTTACTCATCCTGACAGCAGGCTATTAGGTGGAAAATGCTTCTTAAGGACATCGAAAACCACAGAAATATTAAAATACTATTTTAAGAATACAGGGACTAACTATGACTCCTAGAAACCATCAACATGAATGATAAAAGCATTGATGCATAGAATGCAGACAGATACCTTATTGAAAGACATTACATGAAATCCCAGGAATAATTTTTTCCTTTATTTTTATTTTTCCTTTATTTCTTCATGAGGACTTCTATACTGTGGTGTTGTTTCCTGCTCGATTATTTCCTTGATAAAATTTCCAGTAAATATAGTCTTTAGATCCACTCAGTGGATATTAATTAATTACCTACTTTGTGTTATGGATACAGCATTTAGATGAAAGAAAACTGTCATTATGCAAATCACAGAATGATCAATTATGTTTTTAGAGTACCTCCAGGACAGTCTTGTTTAAGAAAAAAATTATTTACTTCCCACTCACTGTCTATCTATCTGTTTATATATCTATCTATATTTATCTTCAAACTAATTCAGATGACAGTGAAATTCAAGAGATTCCACCAGCATTCCCATTCTCCCCCTCCACTTTTTCTTTTTGTGAGGCATTTAGGGTCAAGTGACATAAGGTTACACAGCTAGTAACTGTGGCTAGATTTGAACTCAGATCCTCCTGGCTCCAGGGCCAGTGCTTTATCCACTGCCCCACCTAAATGGTCCCCTCGACTCCAAAAACTTTTCCTTGTATACATATTTTTTCATGAGATAATTTCCCTCATTATTCTTCTCCATTCCACTCAGCCCAGTGTATCCCATTCTCACCTTTTTTTCTAAAATCATTCCAACAGTCAATTCACTCTTATGCCTTCTCTCTATATGTAGTCCTTTGTAACTTCGCAATTAATGATAAAGTTTTCATGAGTTATACTTGCCATCTTTCCATACAGGAATATAAAATAGTTTAATCCTACTGTGTCCTTAATGCTGTCTCTTTCATGCTTACCATTTTATACTTCTTTTCAGTCTTGTATTTGAAGGTCAGATTTTCTATTCAGCTCTGAACTTGTTATCAGGATTGCTTGAAAGTCCTTTGTTTTATTAAATATCCGCTTACTCCCTGAAGGGTTTTACTCATTTTTCCTGGATGGATTAATTTAAGTTGTACTCTCAACTCCTTTTCCTATCATTTCCCAAACCTCCTGTCACACAGAAGCTACTAACTCTTTTCTGTCCCTGATTGGGGCTCCAGGGTATTGGAATTCCTGGTTGTTCACAACATTTTCCCCTGGAACTGTGAACTCTTTCATTTAGCTATAATGTTCCAGGGTATTTACTATTTGGGATTGCTTTCAGGAGGAAATTGATGGATTCTTTCAATTTCTGTTTTATCCTTTGGTTCTACAGTATTTGGCAGCTTTTTTTCAGAGCCATGTTTTGGAATTTACAAATTATGGTGGTTCAAAGGAGGTTTGATTTTAGAAGAGGTGTTGCCACTGTTCCCTTGTACCTAGAACACTTGCTGTTACTTATTACCCCTGTTCTGTTGGGATAGCAAGTGCTTCTTCATGTCCTGTAACTGTAACTGTATCCTGGAAGCCAGATAGGTAGTAAAGTTGTCAAACTGCACCTTGTCTTGCGCTCAGTGATAGCACAGAGGTTCCCTCTAGTTTCCTTCTGACCAGTTGCCCAAACTTTACTACTTCTGGTTTGAAAGATCACAAAAATTTCTCCTCTTATAATTTCCAGTACCCACTGTGCTGCTGCTGCCATTTGCATTCTGGGATTTCCCCACCCTAGTGTCCCAGATTTCTCCTTCTTCCCTCCTAAATTGTATTGGACTGAAAAAAAAATGTCTTTCTCCACCATTGCTTATTGAATTTTTCTCAGGTATTATTTGAATACTATTTGGAAGGTAATATTGAGAGAATTTAACTGCTTCCTCTTCATCATTTTGTCTTTGCCCTCTTAACTGTGTGTTAAGGAAGGAGGTTGTATTCCTTCCCCCAGCTTACACATGATTCTTATGGAGTTTGTTTTTGGAGGTATAGCATCCACATTACTCAAATAACAGCAATTAAAATGAATTACTAACTGTAAGTAAGATAGCCATTCTGAGATCTCTAGACTTTGGATCAGCACCAAACAGAAGGAGGAAAAATAATTCAAATTATTTGATGGGATCACTGTACTGGCCTTTGCTAGCTCTCTCCCTGGATAACCTCATAGATGTGCCTGTATGTAATGAAAAGAGCTGCTAAATATAGCTGTTACCCTATAAATAATAATGGGTAACAGATTTTTTTTGTAGAAGTTTTAGTTACAAAGTGATTATTTATATCACAAAATTTCCATTTTGTAGTTGAAAATATTATTTCAACCGAACTTTTGAAACTGAAAATATGCCTTACCTTATATCACATACCCTCTGATCTTCCTGCCCAACAGAAATACATATCATCTCCTAAAAAAAATGGAAGGCATCATGATATTTGCAACTTTAATAAATATGTAGAATTGGAATGAAGTTTGCATATTTCTTGGGATTTTCCATTTTGAAATCCTACATATCTTTCAAAGACCTGCTCAAACTCTTCCCCCTCCATGAAATTGCAGTCAGCTGTAATCTTCATTTTTTGAACTCCTAGCAATTTAATTTTATCTTTTCCAATATAATTATACTAGTTTATATCAAGATTTTGTTATTTCTACTCCTTGATGGGAAGCAGCAGCATCTTATTTATCTTTGTACCATTCCTATTACCTGGCAAAGGAAACATTTTTAAAGATGAATGAATACACTTTAACTTAAGTAAATTTTGCATACTAAGATTTTATCAATTTTAGAAACAACTTTTCATAGATTATCCACACATTTTCCATTCTCTAAAAATACCAAAATAGCTATAGGAATGAAGTTCATCATTTTTTAGAAATATTTGTATGTGTGTGCACACGTGTGAGTGTATGTGTGAAAATGCTATCTATCCAAAATTTTCTTGAAGTTATCCTTTTCATAATTTTGTTATTGCTATGTAAGTTTGCTATCTTAGGGAAAACTGATACTAAGTGTGTGTGGGCAGAGGGAGAGACAGAGAGATGGAGGGCAGTTGGACAGGAGGATTTATATTCACCATTCCCATAGAAAGAAAAGTTGATAAGAGGAAATTATGCTGATCTTAAGCAGGCCACATTGCAATATTTTCAGCTACTGGAATTTCAAATGATTTTAATGACTAATTTAGATGTAAGAATAAAGCTCCTTTGGATCTTCCTTTAATTTATGAATCCAGGTTCCCAAATATATAATTAGGTATTGTTAATGCTATACAATGACTTTCAGAAACAGCTTATATGAATATAAAATATAAATGTTTGTAATCCTTGTTCACAATGCCCAGTGTTCACAATCTAAAAGGTAAATGTTTGTAATCCTTGTTCACAACATCCAGTGTTCACAGTCTAAAATGTAAATGTTTGTAATCCTTGTTCACAATGTCCAGTATTCACAATCAGGCTTCTGGTTTGATTTCCAGATTCCTAGTCAAATCCAAAAGAAAATTTTAAGAATATATTTATTTTATTTTACTCATTTACTACCTAAAAATTCAAACTTGTGACTAATTTATTCAATTATGAACGCTTTCAATATCACCACGAATTATCACCAAAAGCCCTGGCTCCATGTCAGGCCATTGCTGTTAATGACATAAGGGCATCAGTGACATTATTTCAGGGACCAGGTATGGTTAACAAGTGACAAGAATGAATGAATTTATCCTGGACTTGATGTTCATTGCTTGCTACATAACTGCTCATTGTCTATATCTGCCTCAGCTTGCCCTTTAAAAAGTAAGTATATGTTTTAATTGGTCGTTTTTGGGGTTATGACATCTGAAGAAAACTACATTGAAATTCATTTTTAATTTGCACATTAATAGATAGCAACTTTCGTGCAACCTACATAATTTAATACACCAAAGCATAAAGCATCTGTTCATTGTTACTTAAAATTGTCTCCTGTCTCCAAGTGAATATTCTTTTCTCAGACTAAAGAACATTGAGACAAATTGGTATTCCTTTAACAAAATGAACAGGTGGTCAAGTCTATGATGATCTTTATCAGTATTTAGAAGACAAGGAGTTTGTCTAAGAGGTTCTTTTCAAAATGAAATCATACAAAAGTTCCAAATCATTTATTCTGTCTTCTACATGCTGTCTTAGCATGTAGCTGCCACAATATTTCATAAATAAAACATTTCCATAAATTCTTCATAAACAGAATACTTCTGCATAAACTCATGAGCACAGTATGGGGCCTTCTTTAAAATTCTTTATTGATGAGACAGTTAATCACCTTATGCAACTCACTAACAAAGGATAGGAGATTAGACTTTTAACGCTGTAGGATAGAATATATAGTGTGCTATTATTCAACATGTTCTCCAGAACACCATAAGTCCTGTGGAGTCTTAGAAAAAGGTACCTGGAAAAAGAAATACAGTATATCAAATAGGAAGATACATTGTAATGGCACATGCAAGAAAAGATTTTTATTTTTTGGTGTGGGTCCCATCCACTAATTTGAAAGATTTTACAGCTCTAGTTGACACAAGAAATGAGCAATCACATAAATAAATAATTCTGTTTTGGTGGCCTTGAATGTTTCTGTCGAGATCAGACAGTTTGCTTATTAATATGCATATGTGTATTTTATATACCCACATTATGAGTCAGCTTTGAATCCTTTAATAAAAAGTCAAAGAGATTAAACAAGCTCAAAATAAAAATCTTAAAAGGTAAAAAGATAACTGTATAAATGTTTATATGCACATGCATGTTACATGTAAAGGTATAAAGTCTGAAACTCTGATTTGTTAACAATATAAGTAACTCCCAGGTGAGGAAACTTTCTTTCCCAATGCAAGTCAGTTCCTTCTCTTCAGTTTAATATCAGAGCTTCTAAGAGCAGAAAGAAATGAAAATCACTTGTCAATGATCACATAGACAGTATGAAGGATAGGTAATAATTGATCTTAGATCTTTATGACATTGAGGCCAACTCTTTATCCCCTGTGTTGCATTGCTTATATCTTCATAATCCCAGGAAATCTTTCTCTATTGATTTACGAATGCTGATTTTACTAGTCTATAGAACAAGAACATGTCCAATTGAAAACTGATATTGGTTCTAAGATTCACGTTGTAGCAGAGTGCTATGTTTTTCCTATCAATTAAAAACTTTCTACTGAGTAAACAGAAGGAACATGTTGTATAGTTTCCCATTTAGTCTGAAACTGGAATACTAGGAATCTTGGACTATTTTTCAAATATCAATTTCTTGATTCTCTTCCTTTTCTGCTAAAATTTCATTTTTTCCTCTCTTATTTTTCTTATTTCTCTCCCTATGAAAGAACCATCTTATATAATTTGCCAAAAAAATATTAGTTTTCTTGGATTGATTTTCTGAAATGTCTGAATTAGAAACAAGACACTAAATGGTGTCCTAAAAAAAATTAGGTATTTTGGATTGCTTTTTAAAAACATCTAATATTAAAACAACCTACGAAAATAACTAAAATTCTTTTAGATGAATAAAGTTGGAAATCATAATATTCTAATTATATATAATGATAATTTTCTACAAAGCATGCAAATTCAAACTTACTCTCACAGAATCTCAGATTAAAAAAAAAATTTAAAAAATCAGAGATGATTTGTACAGGACATGCCCAAGTGGGAATATCCTGTAGCTTACCAACGAATGATTTTCCCACTTCAATTTTTAGACCTCAACTGCTAGGGAACCCATTATGTTTTTGTTTTGGTTTTTTCTTGGAGTGGTGACATTTAGACAGTTGTCTACCATTTACTAGGTGTATGTATGTGAGGGGAGGAGAGACATACAATTCCAAACTGTTGCTACTAACAGTGAAATCGCAAATAAGGCCCAATTTGCATTAAACAGTTATGGCCCAAAGGGGTAGGGTCTCTCAATAACTCAAAATATTCATTTGCAATGAATCTGGCATCATGAATGCTTGAATGTTACTGCCTCATAATCAAATATTTTGCTACCAATGTGCCCTAACTGGCCTTGATGTTTGAAAGTGTGATAGAAAATTAAAAAAAGAAAATTTTAAACTCAGTATATAAAAGAAAAACCACTCCTATTACATAAATGAAATCCCTTCCTTGGTCTCTAGGATCCAAAATTGGGAGCACTGGCCTCGGGCATTCAGATTTCTCAGTCGTAGTTCTGCACAGTCTTCTCTAAGGGAAAGGTCTGCTGTACATAAGTTGCACCCACCAAAACTGCATCTGTCTTATGGCAAAAACAAACAAAAACCACTTTTCCCTCAAGGGAATATATTAATATTTAACAAAACTCTCTTTGATTATTATAAATTTCAAAAGTTTATAACACATTATTTGTAAATACTAATCTTGGCTGCTCCTGGATATGAATGAAACTTAGTGCCAGTAGTCTCTAGTTTAGGATGCAGTGACCCCATGGCTGTAGTAAGGGGGGGAGAGGCCATCTTTGTTGACTTTGACTCTTTAGGACTTTGGGCTTTCTGCACAATATCATAGTCTAATGTCTGTCTTCCTGGTGAGGATGGCTTTATGAAAGAAATTTATTTCATTCCTCATACATTAAAGAAGTTTTTCTTTTGCTATATCCTTTCTGGGAGTTTCTCTAAATATTCTTCCATTCACTGCTCAAACATACACTTACTTTCTTAGCTTTGTATCTTGAATGAAAACTGAGAACATGAACTCACCATCTCTTAAGGTTACTCTTTCAATTCTTTTGTACAGACAAAATTATTAGGAATGTCTTCCATGAAGTAAGTTAGAATCTGTGCCTCTGAAGCTCCCACTCAAGTAAAATGTAGGTTAAGTTACGGCTATATTTATGTGGTGGTTCTTAACCAGTCTGGATCTTGAACCTAAGCTGAGAAGACATACTGTTCATCCTAATGCTAGTCATCACTATCTCAACAGTAATAACACTTATAAAATTCTTTAACGCTTGAAAAGCACTTTGGAAACATTATCTCATTTGATCCTTATAGTAATCTTTGGAGGTAGTGCTGTTATTGGCCCCACTTTAGAGATGAAGAAACTGAGGCATATAGAACATAAGTGACTTGCCTAGAGTCACACAGCTAATACATGTCTAAGATAGGATTTTCATTTAAATCTTCCTGACTCATGTTGTCTTTGAAGAAGAATCAGTTTTTTGTTAGACATTTTTTACAAATGCATCCTACAAAAATAAATTTTAAAAAATTGAAAATTTATATATATATATATATATATATATATATATATATATGTGTGTGTGTGTGTGTGTGTGTGTGCACACACATGATCACACTGGCGAAGAGGCAAGGAAAGGCAATAAGTATTTCTTGGGCATTTAATATATGTCAGGCAGTGTATGGCAGATACAAGAAAAAAATAAAGTCCCTGCCTTCAAGGAACTTACACTTTAATAGGGTAATATAACGTAGAAATAGGAATGAAAAAGTGTAGAAGAGGAAAGAAGGAAGGTCTGTTTTGGCCTCTACTGAGAAATGTCAACCCCAAAAACTCATCAATAAAAGAAGACAAACATGGCTGAGGGATGTTCCAGGATAAGAAATTCATGGGGGGTAGTTAAATCTTCCAGGATGAGGAGTCTCCAGCCACTGAGTTATCTAAGGCATGGTGCCAAAGCATGGAAAGTCAGGAGCAAAGATGAATGGGAAATGAAGGAAGGGAACATGAAATAGATGAAATTCCATTTCCTGCCTATTTATCTTTCCATATGTTGTCTCATGTCTACAATGAATTTTCTCTTTATCCTGATCAATTAAATCCTTATTTGCCTTCAATTCTCAGCTTAAAGGCTGTCTTCTAGTGGAAATTTGTGTGTGTGTGTGTGTGTATGTGTGTGTGTGTGTGTGTGTGTGTGTGTGTGTGTGAGATAAAGAACTTTTGACTAACTGAAGAAACTTGTACACCTCTTCCCAGAATGTTTTTAAATGCATAGAATAAAATATATTTGATTACAAAAGTAATCAAAGGGCTCCCAGTACAGAACCCCCTTTTTATGGGAGCACTTTTCTGAGTTCTCTGGTTAGTGATTTAGTGTGCCTCAAATTATCTTTCATTTATTTAATTATATAAAGTCTATATTCCTCCAACTCCTTAAGGGAAGGGACAGTTCTTTTTTTTGATTTGCTTTTCATCCTCAGTGTCTGTTCAATGTTTTGTACATTAAATAAATTTAATAAATGCTTATTACATTATATTCAACTGAATTTTGAAAGTTTGTGCCATGTATTATTCTCATTAAATCCTCACAGCAATGTAAGGTACAAAGATAGGATTAAAAGACCATATATTTAGTTGAAACGGGCTTCAGAGATCTCTTTGTTACAGAGGTATGAGAATTGCTTGGGACAAACAATAATTTTTATATGATTTGAATTATTTACAACAATGGTCAGTATATGAGCCTTTCAACTGACACAGGTGACCCAGAACAAGAGTATGACTAGGTGAAACTGGATGGAGATTGTGTGTCCACCTTTTTAGGGTTGACTGTTCAGTAATGGATTATATAGGTGTGCATGTGTGTATTTATGTATAATATGTGTTTCATTATTCTCTTTTGCTGATTTTTTTCTCTGATAAGATTTTAGTAGTGGATATTTGTCTAAGGAAACGTGTTCTTAAAGTACACAATTTATTGTTTATAATACATTACTGGTTGTAAAAAGGAAAGCAAAACAAACAAACAAGTGAATAACTGAAAAACTACTGGTACAGAGGAATATAAAGAACCCTTAAAAATAAAGAGAGATTTGGCAGCTGTGGGAATTGCTAGTGATATCTGCACATGGTGGTAAAAGTTTCTTGAAATTAGAAGAACAGCAAAAACAATAAAGATTAATAAAATGAAATAAGACAGCTACTAACTGTTGGTATGGGACAAATACAGTAACTGGCAAGACAATACAAAGACTAGACAACTGAAGATTGGAATATCATAATTTTTACTCATCAAACTTACAATTTCAATCAAAATGATGCCAAAACCACGATGAGAAGTAGAACAGATGAACCTATAAGATATGAATATCTTAATCATAAGAGAAAATATCTCTTCCCCCCAAAAACGTATTCTTCAGACTTTTCTTCACTGGAAGAATATTGAATTATTATAAATATATTCACATAATTATAAGTAGACTTGCTACAGAATTACATACAGTTCCAAAAGGTGATAGAAAACTGTATGGGGAGGGGGGTGCGGCCAAGATGGTAGGGTAACATCCTAGACTTTCTAGAGTGCTCCCGCCAAGCCCAGCCAAACACCTGCAAAAAATGGCTCCAAACAAATTCTGGAGCTGCAGAATGCAGAGAATGACAGAGTAAAGCAAATCTACAGCCCAAGACATCCTGGAAGATTTCCAGGAAGTGTCTATTTTGCCATGCTGGGAACAGAGAGCAGTCCAAGGTGGGCCACGAGTGCATAGAGGAGAGTTGAGCAGGTCTTGAATCTCTCACACCAGTGGTGGTTTCCAGACTTCATGACCTCAAAACACTGAGGATAAATTGGAAGGTCAGTGGGAAAAGTCTGTGGGACCAGTGCAGGAGAGTGGAGTTGTCTGACCCTGCCCCCAGCCCCAGGGTGGCAGAGGGGATGAAGGAACCCCCAGCAGCCACAGCAGCAACAGGGGCAGAGACAGCAATTGCTTCTGGAACCCTAGGCTCACACATTGTAGGGGGATCAAGAGGCTAACAGTACACTACGCACCCCCATTGTAACATGAAAACTACCTTGACAAAGAGCTCAAAAGACAAGTAAATGGCTGGGGAAATGGGCAAAATCTAGAAAAAAGAATCAGACTGTAGAATCTTACTTTGGTGACAAAGAAGACTAAAGCATGCAAACAGAAGAAAACAAAGTCAAAGGAACTCCATCCAAAGCCTCCAAGAAAAATATGAATTGGTCTCAAGATATGGAAGAGCTCAAAAAGGATTTTCAAAATCAAATAAGAAAAGTAGAGCAAAAATTGGGAAGTGAAATGAAAGTGATGCAAGGAAACCATGAAAAACAAGTCAACTGATTGCTAATGTAGACACAAAATATAGATTAACCCAAATGGTAAAAGAGATCCAAAAAGCCAATGAGTATAGGAATGCCCTACAAAGCAGAATTGGCTAGATGGAAAAGGAGATCCAAGAGCTCACTGAAGAAAATAATTCCTTAAAGATTAGAATGGAGCAGATGGAAGCTAATGACTTTTTGAAAAATCGAGAAATTATAAAACAAAATCAAAGGAATGAAAAAATGAAGAAAATGTGAAATATATCACTGGAAAAACAACTGACCTGGGACATAGATCCAGGAGAGACAATTTAAAAATTATGGGACTACCTGAAAGTCATGATCAAAAAAAGAACCCAGACTTCATCTTTCATGAAATTATCAAGTAAAAATTCTAGAATCAGAAGGAAAAATAAATGTTGAAAGAATCCACCAATGACCTCCTAAAAGAGATTCAAAAAGAAAATCTCCTAAGAATATTGTAGCTAAATTCTAAAGTTCCGAGATCAAGGAGAAAACATTACAAGCAGTCAGAAGAAACAATTCAAGTATTGTGGAAATATAATCAGGACAGCATAAGATCTAGGAGCTTCTATATTAAGGGATTAGAAGGGCTTTGGAATCTGATATTCCAGAAGTCAAAGGAACTAGGATTAAAACAAAAAGATCACCTACCCAGCAAAACTGATTTTAATACTTCAGGGGAGAAATGGTCATTCAGTGAAATAGAGGACTTTCAAGCATTCTTGATAAAAAGACCAGAACTGAGTTAGAAAATGTGATTTTTCAAACACAAGAATCAAGAGAAGCATGAAAAGGTAAACAGGAAAGAAAAGTCATAAAGGACTTAAGAAAGTTGAAATGTTTGCTTTCCTACATGGAAAGAAAATATTTGTAACTTTTGAAACTTTTTCAGTATTTGGGTAGTTGGAGGAATTATATACATATAGGCAGAGGGCACAGGGTGAGTTGAATAGAAAAGGATGATATCTAAAAAATAAAATAAAGGGATGAGAGAAGAATATTGGAAGGAGAAAGCAGAAATGGAATGGGGCAAATTATCTCTCATAAAAAAAGGCAAGAAAAAGCTTTTATAATGGACGGGGAGAAGGAGGAGGTGAGAGGGGAAAAGTGAAACTTACTCTCATCACATTTGGTTTAAGGAGGGAATAATATGCATACTCAATTTGGTATGAAACTCTATCTTACACTACAGGAAAGAAGGGGAGAAGAGAAGTGAGGTATGGAGGGATGCTAGAAGGGAGGGCAAATGGGAGGAAGGGGTAATTAGAAGTAAACACTTTTGGGGAAGGACAGGGTCAAAAGAGAGAATTGAATAAATAAGGAGCAGGATGTGATAGAGGGAAATATAGTTAGTCTTTCACATCATGACTTTTATAGAAGTCCTTTGCATAAGTGCACATGTATAACATATATTGAATTGCTTGCCTTCTCAGCAGGGATGGGTGGGGAGGGAGGAAGGGAAAGAAGTTAGAACTCAAAATTTTATAAACGAATGTTAAAAATTGTTTTTACATGCAACTGGGAAATAAGAAATACAGGTAATGGGGTATAGAAATATATCTTACCTTACAAGAAAATAGAGGAGATGGGGATAAGGGAATGGAGGAGTATGATAGAAGGGAGGGCAGAGTGGCTTAAGGGATAATCAGAATGCATGGTGTCTTGAGTTGCAGGAGTGGAGAAATGGGAAGAAAATTTAGAACTCAAAATTTTGTGGAAATAAATATTGAAAACTAAAAATAAATATAAATTTGAAAAAAAAACTGTGACATGATTTTATACCATGTTACATATTATGAAAGGTTAAGAAATATATTCAAGAGATGCAGATGAGGATGCTTCAGTGACTTGGAAAATTGCCTGACTTAAACCCTGTTTTAAAAAAAAAATAATAAGCTCACTAGACTTTAATCAAAACTTGAAAAAAATACTTCATCAAAGGCATGCTTTACATTTGATTGTAGAAAATTGAAAACAAATAAGTTAATGAATGAAAAAGGTATGCTTAATATCCTGGACGAAAAAGTAACATTTCATAATGAATTCAAGACTGTGTCAAAAACTTGTGAATCACTCATTATGGGGTGGAAGGGCAAAAGGTAGTCAGAAATGAAAATTCTAGGCAAAAAGACAATATATTAACAAAATAACATTTTAAAAGTCACATGAGCACATTTGTGAAAATCATGTTAAATAATTTAAAATAAGTGGTTTTCAATAAAATGATAACAGCTAACATTTATATAGGTGTGCTAAACATATATATAAGGGGTGCTAAACCTTTACAAATATTATCTTATTTGATATCCACAACAACTCCATTACCTCAAGAGCTAATGGAGATAGGTGCCATAATAATATACATTTTACAGATGAGGAAAGTGAAAATATAGAGTAGTTAAGTCGCCTCACCAGGGTCACACAGATAGTAAGTTGCTGAGTCTGGATTTAAACTCAGTCTTCCTGATTTCATGTCCTGTGCTCTATCTCCCGTGCCAAAAGTGAGCACATATTGCATATTGAGATTTTAATTATCTTAATTATAGAATTTAATGATTTAGTTATTTTACTTTGTTTAAAGTCATTTGCACACCACTCTAAATCCCCTTCTGTTGCAAATGAGGAAACTGAAGACTAAAGAAATTAACTCATTTGCTCATGGTGATATGACTTGCTAATATGAGAATAAGGATTTGAACCTGGTTGTCTCCTAGATCTAAGTTAAAGTTGCTTTCTATACTAATATACACATAGTAGGCACTTAATATTTATTTATAAAAACACTAAGTAATTATCATAATTTTTAAATAGTTGCAGGCTTTCCACATGGAAGAGTTATAGAACTTACTTTGGCCAATGCTTAGATGTTGTATCAGACTAATGAGTGACTTTCTAATAAATAAAACTAAAATGCAATAGACCAGCTCATAATATAGTGAATTTTCTTTGAGGAGAGATATTCGAGTAGAAACTTAGGTTATTGACTTCTAAGACATGTTATAGAACATATTCATGCTTCAGACAGGGAATAGTGTAGAGAAAGAGGATGGCTAATTACGTTACTTTAGGAAAGTTATTCATTTCCTCTGTGTCATCTATGAAACAGGGAGCTTAGAGAATTCAATTTCTCAGGTTTCTTATAAATTATACTGTGGTCTATAGCCTTGCTACCTCTGCCCCCAACCTGTGAATGAGCTGCAATTTGACAATGTTCTTCTAAAACATAGTACTAAACCTGAATGTAAAATCCCAGTTTTGGTCTGACCTGAGTACATGCAAAGGTTTTCCTCTATTTTCTAGAAACTATGTTCTTTATGCAGAAAAAATTTTCATGAGCTTTTGTGGCTATCGTATGGTATTGTTGGATCATATTATGCCTGAAGTCTACAAATAACCAGAAATCCCATTCAAATGAACTTGTTTTTAAAGCAGAGAATTTTAAAAATATATTTTAATTACATGGAAAATCTTTTAACATTTCTTTTATAAAAAAACATTGGAATTCCAATTTATCTCCCCCTCTCCCTCTCCTCCCCCATCATTGAAAAGATGAGCAACTTGATATAGATTATTCTTGTGCAGTCCTGTCAAACAAGCATATTTCCACATTAGTCATGTTGTGAAAGAAAACACAGACCAAAAGAAAAAGAAAAGTTAGAAAAAATATGCATCAATCTGTATTCAGCTTCCATTCTTTCTCTGGAGGTGGTTGGTATTTTTTATCATGAGTCCTTCAGAACTGTCTTAGATCATTGCATGGTTAAACTATCTATATCATTCACACATAGTCACAAATATGAGAAGTGCTACTGCTGAGTTGAAGTGCATGCACAGTTTTATAGTATTTTGGGTATACTTCCAAATTGCCCTCTGATCAGTTCACAACTCCAATAAAAGTATATGTGTCCCAATTTTCCCATGTCCCCTCCAACATTTGTCATTTTCCTTTTTTTATCATGTTAACCAACCTGATAGGTACGAGGTAATACCTCAGAGTTTTTTTAACTTGCATTTCTCTAATCAAAAGTGATTTCGAGCACTTCTCTGTATGCCTATACATAGCTTTGACTTCATCTGAAAACTGCTTTTTCATATTCTTTCAACCACCATCCATTGAGCATTGACTTGTATACTTATAAATTTAATTTATATATTTGAGAAATGAGGCCTTTATCAGAGAAACTTTTTGTAAAAAATTATTTCCCCAATTTTCTACTTTCCTTCTAAGCTTGGCTGTATTGGTTTTGTTTGCCCAAAACATTTTTTTTTAATTTAATGTATGAGAAGTATCCATTTTATACACCATAATGCTCTCATTATTTTGTTTGGTCATAAATTCTTCTCTTATCCATAGACTTGAAACAAAGTAGTTTTTGAGAGGAAATTACAAAACAGGGGAGCTCTTTATTTGTCAAATAATGCAAGATCACCGTAAGGATTTTTAAAACATTTATTAAATTGTCTTCTATTAAGTACTGCAGATTTTCCCATCTTCATTTTTAAATTGCTTCATCAGCCAGATTCTTAAATACAAATTAACACAATACGAAAGATGTAATAACTTCAGAAATGTGCCTATTGTAGAGTTGAAAATGAGATTGTATATGGTCACTGAATTGCTATGAAGCTTTTCCTTTTTTGAAGCTGTCTTAATAATTTGTTTCGGCCAAGTAGTTTGGATCAGCTCTACAATTTGATTGTCAAGATAGTCCAAGAGTCCGATAGGGATATTTTCCCCTGAATAGTTGTTGTCTGACATCATTTTGGGCACACTTCTCTCTGATACCCAACCAGTCCACCAGCCTATTTTAATTACATGTTTTTGTAGAAGTCTTTTCCCACCTTAAGAGTGTGGTTAACCTAAATATTCTCATTTAATCTATGCTCATTGAAAAACAAAATTCTGTTTCACTTTTGTCATTTACATTGTTGCACAACTGAAATCAGTCCCCCGAGAGGTCTACTTTGCCCCAAACTTTGTCAGCTTTCACATTGTGTTAGGACAACTGCTACAGCTGTGAATTGGGGTTCAGTTTGACTGGTCTAAAAATCTGAGCATATAATTTTGAAAGGCAGAGGATATAAATCTTAATCTTTATAAATGTCAGACTGAAATTAATTTTATTTTTCCTTTTCCCTGAATATTCATGGGGATAATTTGTTGACAGTCACCTGACTGAGAAAAAATGTTTTGAAGTGTGATTTTCTTCAGTTTGTTGATTTTTATCACTACTGAATAAAATCACTTTAGAATAGATCTCTTAAAGGCATAAATCTTGGTTAATCTTGGAATATTTGTTTTTCTTACTCTGTAATTTAAAAATCCCACCCTCGGGGGGCAGAGCCAAGATGGCAGAGTAGAAAGACTCACATATGCTAGCACTGAACCCACAGTGCATAATTATCTATAAAAATAACTCCCAACAAATTCTGGAACAGTGGAGCTGCGCAGCAATGGGGTAAAGGAGATTTCCGTTCCAGAGAGCCCTGAAAAGTCAATCCCAAAAGTCCCTCGTGCACCAGATGGGAGTGAAGCCCAGCCCTGCTCTAGCCACATGGCACTGAGAGGAGTGAGCTGATCTAAGCAGGCTTCAGGGATGGAATCTCAGGAGGCACAAAGGTCCCTCCACCCACAGACACACAGGTCAGTGAGAGAGACATCTGGAAGGGCTGAGAGGGGAGTGGGATATCTCCATAACTCAGGCCCACTTGGGAGGCAGCAGCAGAGGCAGCAGGTGGGCAGAGGATCCCAGAGCAGGCAGAACCTCAGCAGGAGTTCCATTACTAAAGGTCACTGCATAAACCCCCTGAGGGAACTAAGCGTGGGAGGCGGCCCTGCCCCGACCTGAGCACTAGAACTTAAGCTCCCATTGAATAGCAGCCAGGCCTGCTGCCAAAAGCCCTGAGGCTGGGGAGCAGCATTTGAATCTCAGACCCCAAGCACTAGCTGGGTGGATCTAGGCAGGGGTGGAGAGGAATCTCAGAAGTCAAGTAACTGGCTGGGAAAATGCCCAGAAAAGGGAAAAAAAAATAAGACCATAGAAGGTTACTTTCCTGGTGGGCAGATGATTCCACCCCTCCTCTCTGATAAGGAAGAACAATGCTTACCATCAGATAAAGACATAGGAGTCCAAGCCTCTATATCCCAAACATCTGAAATAGATATCCAATGGGCTCAGGCCATGGAAGAGCTCAAAAAGGATTTTGAAAATCAAGTTAGACAGGTGGAGGAATAACTGAGAAGAGAAATGAGAGAGATGCAAGAAAAACATGAAAAACAGATCAATACCTTGATAAAGGAGACCCCAAAAAAAGCTGAAGAAAATAACACCTTGAAAAATAGGCTAACTCAATTGGCAAAAGAAGTTCAAAAAGCCAATGAGGAGAAGAATGCTTTCAAAAGCAGAATTAGCCAAATGGAAAAAGAGGTGCAAAAGCTCACTGAAGAAAATAGTTCTC
>CM053772.1:203673773-203743763 GCA_028658325.1 Potorous gilbertii | reverse complement strand
TCTGTGTTCTTTCTAACTGATTTTCCTCTCATTGACTATATTATAAGAGTATTTATATTTGAGCAATGCATGTTCCTAGATGGACAGCTAAGAATGTTAAAAATTATGCCAGTAAGCTTTTCTACTAGACTATGAGTTCTTATAGTTTCCTCTATCCTTCATATATTTCCTTTTATCCTGTAACTCCTTCGATGTAGTGTCATATCTCTCTGAAATCAGGCTTCTGTCCCCAGCACTCTTATATATTTGGCTTGTTTTCACATATCTAGTGACTTCCTCTCAGAAAAATCCAATAGTTTCTTCTTCTTATGAATCTCTTTGGGTGACTGACCATCACCTTCTTCCTGACAGTTTTGCTCATATTGAATTCTGAGCCAATATCTTCCCTCGTTCTTTTGAGGCCTTTCAATAGTAAATTCAGTTTGTTTGTTTTCCTACCCACTTTTCTTATTTTCTCTTCAGTCATCAAATATCAAGGTTTTCTAAGCAGAGCTGAACTGTTCGATTCATATATCTCTCCTTTCCGTTGTGAGTATACTGACTCCTTTCCTTAATATCTTTGCTGCAAAATGGAGACAAAGGGAGCCTCAGTGACAGGATTTCACTAAGAGGCCAATTAACCTAGTTTAGGACCAAATTTCAAAAACTATATCAGTAACTCAAAGTAGTTCCTTATTTTCTTCCATTTATTGGTTTTTTTTTTTCTCGTTTTATTTAAGCTTTGCTCTCCCTCACTATTTTACTCTTTCTGCCTCTCCTTTGGTGACATAATCCAGTCTCATGGTTTTAATCACTACTTCTGTGCAAATGACTCCCAAGTCCATATCTTTGCCTTTGACACCTCTATCACCTTAAGACTCTGATTTTCAACCAAATACTGAATAGCTCCATCTGGATGTCCTGTTGATACATTTAACTCATCTTGTCCCAAAATGAACTCTTCATCTTTGCCACAAATCATAGTCTCATGGCACACTTCTCTATTTCTGTTGATTGACCTAGCATGTTCTCAGTCATGCAGATTTCAAATCATTGAGGCATCTTTGGCCAAATTTTGTGTTAATCTGCTCTAAGGGAAATGGGTCACATTTGACTCATTGTGACCCTATTTGGGGTTTTCTTGGCAAAAATACTGGAATGGTTTGCCATTTTCTTCTCCAGCACATTTTACAAATGAAGAAGTTGAGGCAAATATCAAATGACTTGACCAGGGTCACATAGCCAATAAGTGTCTGAGGCTTGATTTGAATTCAGCCCTTGTTGACTCCTGGCCCAACATTCTACTATGACAGCTATCTTCTACCTAGCACTCAATAAATGCTTCTTGATTGGATTTAAACTGATTTTGCTTTCAGTTGTACTTTTCTTGATTCATTTTTACGTATCCGTAGCATATAAGAACTTAAAAGGTTTTTGATTTTTCTTTTTGTCCTCCGTGTCATCAGTTCATCTTGAAGCTACATTCCATCCATCTTCTGTACTTCTGTAAGTCAATGGTAGCACTTGGTGTGTGTGTGTGTGTGTGTATGTGTCTGTGTCTGTGTGTGTCTGTGTCTGTGTCTGTGTGTGGTGCATAAGCATACTTATCTGCATGCTACCTTTAAATTGGAAAGTGGCATAATTCTTGTCATTGTAGAGCAAAGTAGATACTTATAATATTATAATATGTCTGAGTAAAGGATGGACATTGAAGGTAGTTGAAATATTGTTCTATCTGAGAGAATGCTTTGCAAAGCATGAGCCCATTTTTTACCTCTAGAAGAGATAAGACCTGAAGGAACTTGGAGCTCTTCCTGTTTGCGTTTTTATTTTTTTTCAGCCTACTTTGTGGCAAACATGTTGAATTGTGTAAATAAAACAAAATAAAAAGTAAAGCCAGTGATATTGGGCCTATCTGGTGCAGTCAATTCTAGATATATACTAATGAGTATGACAACATATCAGAAGTGTTGGATAATATTTCATGTAAAAGAAACCTTTTCAGGCAGAGGTTTTAATTTTTGTTTAGTGGTTTCAGTCACATCAGATTATAAGTAGAACATTTAATCAACTCTACTTCAACTTCATTTTAAAAACATGCAGGCAATGTTTTATTTTCTTAACAATACTAAGGTTTTTTGGGTTTTTTTTTTGCTTTACTGTTCACAAAAATTGTGATTGGTCTTTTCAGTAACTAATCTACTTAAAATTGAATTAAGGCCATAAAGGCACAAATTCTCTTACAATAAATGCTAATATCTGGGCTGTTACATCAGACAGTTATAGTAATTGTTTTATGCTTCAAAATAATTTTCCAAGATAACAAACACTAGAAGTGACTTGGATAGCTAATCTCTTCCTGACTTTGGCAGTAAAAGTAATATTTTTTAATTGTATAGAATTATCAAACTGATCCATAGTAAGATAATTTTAAATTGTTTTTAGTCATAGTGTTCATGGTTTCAGAGAACAGTTACTCAATTTAATCTAAGTATGTGATTTATCAAATAATATAGAAGCTAGAGGGCCATCCTCAGAAATAATTTGAGGATATATTTGCATACATATCTGACAGCTTTTCATATGTTTTCATTCCTGTCTATGGATTCTAGGAAATGAATTTCCACATGTAGCCATTCATAGGAAATTGACTTCATTCAGCAAAGTGCCTGGTCATTGACTGGCAGAACAAAAATTCACATTCAGTTCCTCTGACTTTAAATCTACCTCTTTTTCCACAATTCCATAATAATATTCACTAGGTGTGCGTGTGTGTGTGTGTGTGTGTGTGTGTGTGTGTGTGATATTGCTTTCAAAGAGTACTAGATGCTTCAGTCTAGGGCAAAGAAATACAAGGGACTTTTAAACATTCCACACATGGGGAACTGCACAGGGGTTGATAGAATTCCAATGGAGTCAGTAGATGCATTTATCAGTCATTCTGTCTCTATTTACATGATTTTGCTCTTATGCTGGATACAAGTTCATATCTAATAAGCTTTATTTGGTTAAAAATGATGTTAGGCATTATAACATTAGCACATCATACCTGAATCTCCAATTTCTAAAGAAATACAGAATCTTAATAAGAATTCACATATACATAGGTCTTAAAATATTCTTTCCTCACAAGAGATCTGTGGAAGTTAATGCAAAAATGATTCTACACACTGGACAGATGGGAAACCTGAGGTACAAAGACCTACTGGGGCAGTAGAGATAGTTAAGTATTAAAAGATAAGAGCTGAACCTGATCTTACCAAGTAAAGATCAACAATCTCTACTCACTCTCTCTGATCAACTATAAAACTTCCTCTGATCAAGCAATATTAATATACTTAGCCCGAAAACTATAATGGATTTAAACATCCATTTCTTCTTCTTGGATTTATTCTGAAATAGCCTTGGTTTTGTGACCAATTAGACCAAATATTTTATAGCACCTGTAGGATTAAGGTTCAGAAATTTTAGGTGAGATTGAGTGATGAAACTAAAATTAGATTTGGAAATTGAGAATGAGTATGAAAATCACTTGTATTGATATCAGTATGAATAAGCATCTTGAGGTGAAAATGACATTGAATTATAGAGTCGGTACATTTGAAAATATTGAAAAGTCAAGGAAACATTATTAAGAATTTCATTCTACCCAACTACTTCTAAATATTTTACTTTTAGATATAGGACTAATAGCAAAGTATATGATAAAGAAAACTATTTCAGGAACAGGTATAGTTTGGGGTAAAACATGAGAACAAGGCAAAAGAAGATGAAGTCTTATGATATAAATTCCTCCAAGAACTCTGTGATAAAAATCCTGCATTTGGGAATATATTTTAATATAGAATTAATCTGTTAGTATCCTTATTTTATATACATTACATATACAAAGGTTTGTCTTTCAAATATATGTAATCATTTCAAATTTAATTATTTTCGATACAAATAGAGTGGTGCAAATTTGTACTCAGTGCAAATGCAGTAGATTCTAATGCGAGGCAGTCAGATGTTCTTACAAAATGACTCCAAGGTAAAATTTGCTTACATTCCAACTTGACCAGTCATGTTCTAATCATTCTTCATTTAGCTTAAAAGTCAGATATTT
The DNA here is from genome assembly GCA_028658325.1 of Potorous gilbertii. Taxonomy (NCBI): domain Eukaryota; kingdom Metazoa; phylum Chordata; class Mammalia; order Diprotodontia; family Potoroidae; genus Potorous; species Potorous gilbertii. Next base: position 203,739,679 of record CM053772.1, on the reverse strand, counting down.
TGGCATGTATGTATATGAATTTTTTGGACTATAATGCCTTTTTATATGTACTGAAACTTCCTCTCCAATTCTGCATAAGAACACACTTAAAATAATTTTCCACTTTGAGGTATCATATATAGAATGCATAAGGAGGCCCATGAGACATTTCAGAAATTAAAATCCACTTGGAATGAAGTCCAAAACTAACCTCTTTTCCTACTGGATTTCATACTATAATGAATAGTATGATAATATGAACTTTATTTTTTTAATTTATTTATTTAACTTTTTACATTCATTTTCACAAAATTTTGGGTTCCAAATTTTCTCCCCACTTGTCCCCTCTCCCCATCAATACACTGAACATTCTAATTTCCCCTATCACCAATCTGCCCTCTCTTCTATCATCCCTCCCTTCCCTTGTCCCCATCTTCTCTTTTGTACTATAAGGCCAGATAACTTTCTATTCCCCATTATCTTATTTCCTAGTAGCAAAAACAATATTTGACAATTGTTCCTAAAACTTTGAGTTCCAACTTCTCCCCATCCCTCCCTCCTCACCCATTCTCCTTGGGAAGGCAGGCAATTCAATATAGGCCATATCTGTGTAGTTTTGCAAATGACTTCCATAATAGTCATGTTGTGTAAGACTAACTGTATTTCCCTCCATCCTATCCTGCCTCCCATTGCTTCTGTTCTCTCTTTTGATCCTGTCCCTCCCCAAGAGTGTTGATATCAAATTGCTCCCTCCTCCTTTTGCCCTCCCTTCCATCATCTCCCCCACCCTGCTTATCCTCTTCTCCCCCACTTTCCTGTATTGTAAGATAGGTTTTCATTCCAAAATGAGTATGCATTTTATTCCTTCTTTTAGCCAAATGTGATGAAAGTAAACTTCATGATTTTATCTCAGCTCCCCTCTTTTTCCCTCCACTAAAAAGTCTCCAGCCTGCCTCTTCTATGAGAGATAATTTGCCCCATTCCATTTCTCCCTCTCTCCTCCCAATACATTTCTCTCTCACCACTTAACTTCATTTTTTTATGATATGATCCCATCCTATTCAATTCATTCTGTGCTCTGTCTCTGTGTGTTTGCATGTGTGTATATGTGTGTGAACACACATGTGCTTGCATGTGTGTGTGTGTATGTGTGTGTGTGTGTAATCCCACCAACTACCCAGAGACTGAAAATTTTCAGGAGTTACAAGTATTGTCTTTCCCTGTAGGAATGTAAACTGTTCAACTTTAGTAAGTCCCTTATGACCACTCTTTGCTATTTACCTTTTCATGCTTCTTTTCATTCTTGTCTTTGAAAGTCAAATTTCCTTTTCAGCTCAGGTCTTTTCATCAAGAATGCTTGAAAGTCCTCTATTTCGTTGAAAGACCAGTATTTCCCCTGAAGTATTATACTCAGTTTTGCTGGGTAGGTGATTCTTGGTTTTAGTCCTAGTTCCTTTGACTTCTGGAATATCATATTCCAAGCCCTTTATCCCTTAATGTAGAAGCTGCTAGATCTTGTGTTATCCTGATTGTATTTCCACAATACTGGAATTGTTTCTTTTTAGCTGCTTGAAATATTTTCTCCTTGACCTGGGAACTCTGGAATTTGGCCACAATGTTCCTAGGAGTTTCTCTTTTTTGGATCTTATTCAGGTGGTGATCGGTGGATTCCTTGAGTACTTATTTTGCCCTCTGGTTCTAAAATGTCAGGGCAGTTTTCTTTGATAATTCCATGAAAGATGATGTCTAGGCTCTTTTTTTGATCATGGTTTTCAGGTAGTCCCATAATTTTTAAATTGTCTCTCCCGGATCTATTTTCCAGGTCAGTTGTTTTCTCAATGAGATATTTCACATTATGTTCCATTTTTTCATTCTTTTGGGGTTTTTTGGTGATTTCTTGGTTTCTCAGAAAATCATTAGCCTCCATCTGTTCCATTATAATTTTGAAAGAACTATTTTATTCAGTGAGCTTTTGACCCTCCTTTTCCATTTGGCTAATTCTGCTTTTGAAAGCATTCTTCTCCTCATTGGTTTTTTGAACCACATTTGTCAATTGAGTTATTTTCTTCAGCATTTTTTTGGGTCTCCTTTAGCAAAGTGTTGACCCGTTTTCATGTTTTTCTTGCATCTCTCTCATTTCTCTTCCCAGTTTTTCCTTCACCTGTCTCACTTGATTTTCAAAATCCATTTTGAGCTCTTCCATGGCCTGAGCCCACTGAATATTTATTTTCGATGTTTGGGATACAGAAGCCTTGACTTCTATGTCTTTTCTTGATGGTAAGCATTGTTCTTCGTCATCAGAAAGGAAAGCAGGCGATATCTGGTCACCAAGAAAGTAACCTTCTATGGTCTCATTTTTTTTCCCTTTTCTGAGCGTTTTCCCAGCCAGTTACTTGACTTCTGAGATTCCTTTCCAGATCCACCCAGCTAGTGCTTTGGGTCTGAGATTCAAATGCTGCTCCTCACCCTCAGGGCTTTTGGCAGGGCCAGGGCTGCTATTCAGTGTGAAATTAAATTCAGGTGCTCAGGTAGGGGCAGGGCCACCTCATAGGGCTCAGTTCCCTCAGGGCTTTATGCAGGGACCTGCAACAATGGATTGGAGCCCGGATCTGCACTGCCAGGGCAGGCCTGGGCTCTGCTCCATGTCCTTTGCATGATGGACATTTGATGTTGGTTTTTCAGGGCTCTCTGGAACAGAAATCTCCTCCAATCCATTGTTCTATGGCTTCTGCTGCGCCAGAATTTTTTGGGAGTTCTTTTTACAGATATTTATGTTCAGAGCTAGCTTATGTGAATCTTTCTACTCCGTCATCTTGGCTCCTCCCCCTGATAATGTGAACTTTAAAGTCAGAAATTAATTATCTTTGATATAATATATTTACCATTATTAGTTAAAAATTTCAAAACAAAATATAATTTTATTTTTTTCTTCCATGCTCCACCAAAACCTTTTCATTGATACAATTATTTTCCCCATTCAGAGAATATTTTAATATCCTATAGTAATATAGGGCCATCATTAAGTTCGATTTTCATGGTATGAATGAAAGCACACTTCATTGGTTTTACATTGAACTAAAATGTCAGTTGATATAGCTTGTTGTAGGGAGAGATAGGATAATTAAAAAAAAGTCTTCCTCCCTTGGAGTCTGCCACCCTCATTTTGGCATTTGCAAGTCATTCCTGTTTAACTTGCTAAATTATTTTGAAGCATAAAAATGCGAGTTATATTTGTGTAGCAGTTAAAATTTTAGTATTTATTTCAAGAAAAGTTGTTCACTTACATCCTCAGTTAACATCCTTCAAGTGAACTGGTTCTTGAAAATGTAAGTTGCTATTTCTCTGTATAATTAGTCAGGGTAACTTAATGAATTCAGTATTTTGTTTTGGTTTTGTGTTCTCTGGATATTAAACAGCTTCAGTTTCTTCATCTATAAAATGGGTGTTATAATATGTCCTTGAGATTATATATGTGAAGTATTTTGCAAACTTTAAAGTGATGTAGAAATATAAAAGGTTGTCATTATTTTAATTTTGGCCTCAGGAATATATACACATTTTTACATATTAGGTATCTAGGTAATTCAGTGGATAGAGTGCTAGACATGGAGTCAGGAATAGCTGAGTTTAAAATCAGCCTCATTGATAGATTTTCTAGTAACATTGTATGGCTATGAGAGATGGACTCCAAGGAAAGCAGGATATGACAGAATCAAGGCTTTTGAAATGTGGTTCTGGAGCAGACTTTTGACCCCTTGGACAACATGGCAATCAAATCAGTTAATATATAGGGAAATTAATTCAGGCTGTTCATGGGAAGGTCACCTACTGAAGCTTAAATACTTTGACCATATAATGAGAAGATGGTACTCACTGGAAAAGCTCCTAACGTTACAAAAGATTGAAGACAAAAGGAAAAGGAGACAGTAAAGGAAGAGATGGATAGATAGTTTCATGGAAACAGTGAACGTGAACTTGGACAGACTTGAAGAGACAGTGGAGGATAGAACGGTCTGTGATGCTATGGTTCATCACGTCATGGAGAGTTGGACACAAAAGAATAATGAAAATAACCTTGGAAACCTGGGCAAGTCAAATTGTCTCTATCAAAGTTTCATTATGTTTAAAATGAGGATAGTAACAATATTTGATAGGGTTGTCGTGAGGCTAAAATAGAATAATATTTATAAAGCACTTTGCAAATCATATAGCACTATATAAATATTATTATAATGACAATTATATTTTATTCTTAGTAGCAATCTACAAACAGAATATATATTGTAAAACTAATAGTTCCAGAACTTTGCTGTTGCTTAGACTGTGGTCTGGATGCCATCATGCTAAGACTCTGATTCCTGCTTTCTAGGGGGAACACTTCAAGCTCCCTCTCCAATACAGCAAAACCAAGGCAAAATAAAAGAAGTAAAAAAAAACCTCACCCACCTGCTCCTTGCCAGCTTTGGACCTATCCTTTCTCCCTCTTCTATGGCACTTATGCACATCTTCCAGTCTTCACTTCAATTGTGTTATAATCTTCCCATCTTCTGCCCATATGTAGCCCGTAGGGAGCTGCTTGGTTTAAGAATGTGTGACATATAGGACTCCCAGGAGGAATGGCAACACCACAAATTTGTGCAAAGGATGGGATTAGGGCAGGGCTGGAGAATGGGGAGATGGGGAGAGGAATCAGCAGCAAATGGAATTCATTATTTAGTAAACTGGCTACTGCTACTGTTTGTGTTAAATGTAGTAAACATAAAATTTAGCCTTCCCTTAGTCCTTTAACCACTCCATCTTTTCATTCCATCCTTTTAAAATTTTCTTACACTTTACTACAGTGGAAGAATCACTGGAGTTAGAGGGTATGAATTTACAATCTAGTTGTGTCATTTATTAAAGGTGATCTTGAACAAATAAGTTCACATCTCTGGGCTTCCATTTCTTGTTTAGTGAAATGAATGGTATAAGCTAAAGGGGTTTCAAATTTTTTCCAACTCTAAATCTTTGCATTTATGATTTATCCTCCCATTTCTTCTATGTTCTATTGCTCACAGAAACATAGCTTTCTCCTGAAAATATAACTTCTTTTGACACTTTTCCAAGGCTAGTTCCTCCCTCTTTGATACCACCAGACACACAGTCATATCTTCTGTTTCCTACTACTCTATCCTTTGTTCAAACAATCATTGTGCCACCACCCCTCAGAGAACTCTCCTTCAAAGTTCACTCTGGGTAGATAATTATGACTCCCATTTTTGGAAGTCTGCCTTCTCACAAATATGTTCATTATCTGACTCAAAATTTTCTTTGCTCCAACACTACTTATCACCTCTGTTTCTGGTCGATCCCAGCAAGACACAAAGGGGTAGTTGTTCCCACACTAGTTCAAAAGAATTGGTTCCAATTACCAGAATTGCTAGTGGCGACTTATTGAATTTATCATCTTGAATATAACAAAATGTATTTTGCTATATTGTTGTAAGCTTCGTAAGTATATTAACCACATAAAAACAAAGAAGTTCAGGTATATATATATACATATCAATAATAGAGTCCAATTTTGTTTGTCTTAAAACAGTGTTTTATTTCAAGGTTCCTAGTTTCTAGTTTCCTCTACGGGCTTCCTTATGTCTCTTCTGTTTTTCTTTCTCTTGATCTTTTAGAAATCTCTCTTTCTAGATCCGGTGTGATTCTTTTCTTAGCCAAGGGCAAATGATTCTGTGCTCCCTGTAAGCACTATTTTTGTTGCTTTTATCATTGTTGTATACTGGACTTGTTACTTATAATGTAATATTTTGATCATAGCCAAGGAATTACCACAACGTGTGTATGCATGCATAATGCCAAATAAAACATACACAGATATTTTCACTATGAGAATAAATTCTTCATTTATTCAAAATGAATAGCTTGAAATTTTCATTATATTAACATACCATTTTTTTCATTTCTAAAAGTATTTTGCTTTTTTTCCCAATTATCTGTCAAGACAATTTTTAGCATTCATTTTTGACAAGATTTTATATTCTGAATTTTTCTTCCTTCCTTAATCCTTTCCTGTCTTCCTAAAATGACAATTTGATCTAGGTTACACATGTGCTATCATGTAAAATGTATTTCCAATTTAGTCACAGTTGTGAAAGAAGAAAGGTCAAAAGAAAAAAAAACACAACGAAGAAAAAAATGAAAAAAAAATACTTCAATCTGCATTCAGAGTCCATCAATTCTTTATCTGAATGTGGATAGTATTTTCCTTCATGAGTCCTTTGTACTTGTCTTGGGTCATTGTGTCGCTGAAAAACGCTGACATTCATAGTTGATCATCATACAATGTTGCTGATACTATCTATGATGTTTTCCTGGTTCTGTTCCTTTTCCTTTGCATCAGATTGTAAAAAATCTTTCCAAATTTTTTTTCTGAAATATGCTAGTTTATCTTTGTTACATAATAGTATTCCATTATATTTGTATACTACAGCTTGTTTAGTCATTCCCCAATTGGTGTGCATCCCTTCAATTTCTAACATTTTGCCCACATAAAAAGGTCTATTATAAGTATCTTCACATATGTTGGTTCTTTTCTCATATTTTATGTTCTCTTTAGAATAGAGACCTACTAGCACTATTGCTGGATCCAAGGATATGCACAGTTTGGTTGCCATATGGCCATAGTTTCAAATTGCTCTCCAGAATGATTGGATCGATTCACTACTCCACCAAAAGTGCAATAGTGTCTCATTTTTCCACATCTTCTTCAACATTTATCATTTTGTGCTTTATTGTCGTATTGGCCAATCTGACAGGTAAGAAGTAGTACCTCAAAGTTGTTTTAATTAACATTTATCTAGTCAAAAGTAATTTAGAACACTTCTTCATATGCCTGTAGATAGCTCTCATCTCAGTCAGAAAACTGCCTGTTCATATTCTTTGATCATATATCAACTGGGGGATGATTTGTTTTCTTATACATTTGACTCAGTTCTCTACATATTTGAGAAATGGAGCCTTTAGCAGTACTCCTTGGTGTAAAAAATTGTTTCCCAGCTTTCTGTTTTCCTTCTAACCTTGCTTGCATTGATTTTATTTGTGCAAAAGCTTTCTAATTTAATATAATAAAAATTATTTATTTTACATTTCATCTTGTTTGGTCATGAACCTATAATACACTTAACTTCTGCTTTAATCATGTGGATGCTGTACAACTTGGTGCATATGTGCTGTCTGGAAATTCATGGGCCATGACTTCCAGTCCTTTAATGTTGCAACTGCCAAGTCCTGTGTAATCCTGATTGTGAATTGTGACTCCCCATATATGAATTGTTTCTTTGGTCACTTGCCATAATTGTTTTATGACCTGACAGTTCTGAAATTTGGTTATATTGTTCCTTGGGGTTTTTATTTTGTTATCTCTTTCTGGAGTTGCTCAGTGGATTGTTTTTCAGTGCCCATTTTGCCCTCTAGTTCCAGGCTATCAGGATAGATTTCCTTGATAATTCCTTGAAAAATGTTGTCCAGGTCTTCTTTTTTATCATAATTTCAGGTAGTCCAATCATTCTGACATCATCTTTCCTGGATTTATTTTTCATATCAGATTTTTTTTCAGTGAGGTATTTTATATATTCTTCTATTTTTTCAGTTTTTAGAATTTGTTTGGTTGATTTTGTCATCTTGTAGAGTTGTTGGATTCTACTTGCCCAGTTCTAACTTTGAAGGGATTGTTTTCCTCTATTTTTGTAATAACTTTTCCAGTTGCCTGAATTTGAGACTACATCCCATTTTGGGGGGGTGTGTTTCCTCATAGATGTTTTAATGTTCTCCATTGTTGTCCTCTTCTGAGTTTGGGTCTTCATCTTCCTTGTCACCATAATAATTTTCTATGGTCATATTATATGTTCTTCTTCTTCTTTTGCTCATATTTTTGGCCTTTTTTCCTTTCTTTTAGATTTGATCTGGAGGATTCCTTTTTCATGGTTCTAGATACTGGAATCTATCCCTTCCTCTGGCTATGCTAAGGCACATGATATGTCCTGATGTTGGAGTTTGCCTGATCCATTACCCTGGGGATCAGAATCTCCTGCTGGTTTGCTGAAATGAGGCTTGCTGCTACTCTCCTGATATGCTTCCTGTACTGGACTGTGCTCCTATTTTGCCTGAGTGAGACAGATCTTTTTTTGCCAATATTCCAAGTTTCTTGGGCTAAATGATCATTTCACTCCATCTTTTTTCTAGTTCTTCATGATTTGTTTTGGGGTGCTGTTTTGTGGTTGTTTGGAAGTGAATATGTGAGAGTTACAAAGACTTACTGCTTCCTTAGCTTCTTGAAGTAATCTATACAACATTTTCATGTTTGTTCACCCTCTCCTTCACAATTATATAACAGAATCACCAAATTTCAGGCTTGCAAGTGACTTAATCTATCATCTGTTTCAACTCAAACAGGGAAAAAAGAATCTCTATTAAACTACGCCAAACAAATAAGTGTTTTCTCACCGTTTACTTGAAGACTTCCAATATGAGGGAGGCCACCACCCCCTAAAGGCAACCCATTCTCCTTTAGAACAGTTCCAGGTATTATTAAATATTTCCTGATGTCAAGCCTATATTAGTCTCTTCATAGCTTCTACCCTTTGGTCCTAGTTTTGACTTTGGGAGCAAAAATGAAAAGTCCACTTTCTGAATTATATAAAAAGCCCTTCAAGTACTTGAAGGGGAAAGAAAAAAGAGCAGAATTATTGATGGAATGGCTGCATGATGGTGTATTTGGCTTAATTTGATGTTAAATGGTTAGTGTCATGGGAATGTTTTTCAATCTATGTGCACATGAATTAATTCAATTTATATAAATATCAAAGAGTGGAAAATATATACTTTGAACTAGATCACAGAGTACTTAATGTATAAGTAGTCTGAGATGGCTTTCTTCTTAGTGTGTCTACATACACATGGGCACACCTGAGCAATGCCTAAGTCTCTGGTCATTGGTGGAGTAAATGATCACATGATTACATGATGCTCTCTTCCTGAGAGGAGGAGCTTGCAAAAGTTTTCGGGAAGAGAGATTTTATCTGAGTACAAGCAAGGACATATTTTATGTCAGGCTTTCTTTAAGGAGGGCGACAGAGACAGAAAGAGACAGAGACAGAAACAGAGAAAGAGAGAGACAGACTCAGACAGACAGAGATAGACAGACAGACATAAACAGATTGGTTGGCTTTAGGAAGAAGCTGACATATACCTTAGTGAAAAGTCAAAAGAAACCATTCTAATTACTTCTTCTGCTCATGAAAACAGAAATGGAATAATTCTCTCTAATAATGAGGATAGTCTTAGTCAAACATAAAGGCTTGAACCCTGGGTGTCACCATTAAAAGATGTTGCACCCCCTCCATTTAAATGTAACTTAGTTGAAGGAAGTCTAATATAATAAAATCTATGCTTACAAGATAAATAAATAAGAAGATAACAAGATCTGAAGCTGTAATAGACCTTAAACATAATTTAGTCTGACTCTCTCCTTTTGAAATACAGTTCAGGTAATGACTTGTCCAAAGCTATTCAATCTATGATGGTCTTCTTCAAAAACGAAGGATGAATACAACCACAACAGAGTCAGAAAGCAAATGTAAGAAGTTCAACTCCAAATCTAATGTTCTTTTCACTATATTATGTAAAATATTGAATTTTAAAATATAATATTAAAGGAAGAGGCTGGCGTTCTTATTAAAATGTGATTAAATGTACAAAAATGATTTCAGGAATATGTTACTGTTGTTTTCCATTCTGAAATGGATTGTATACATTGTGTAATATAGCAGTGTTATTTTTATGTTTGTTAATATGTAATAAATCTCTCTTTCTGGATTATGAGCTCCATGAGATGATGGTATCATCTCATTATTTACTCTGCATTCTTCCTAACACCGAAATCTAGGCCTTTAAAAAAGTAGGTGTTAATACATGGTTGTCTGATAAAGCAAAGTTCCGTTATATGTGATCAAAATTCCTCATTCAGTCCATTTTACAGGTTTTAAAATGTCATTTATTCTCACTTTTCCTCTAATGAATTGAAGGTGATACATTGAGCGAATGTAACTCAAGAAAGCAGGCAGCTTAATTAACTTCACACAGCAAGCCCATGACAGTGTTGGGATTACAATTGAAATTGTGACTCATCTCATCCTAGGCTTAATGGACTGCACCAAACTGATTTTCCTTCCACAGTTTCATCTAAAGACCCTTTCTGAGGATGTGGCACTCGCACCTCCTCTCACCAGTGATGGAGATTAATCACTTTTCCTGAGATTGTAACCTGTGCTCATAGGGAGTATGAGGCTACCGAATGATACTGTTTAGCCTTCTGAGTCACCATCTTTCTGAGTACACAATGTTTTATGTCAAGGTAGCATGAAATAGGTGCTCAGAATAGCATGTATCCACAAACCAGAGAACAGAAATACTTTTTTTCTTCCTTAAGTACATGAATTGCCATCCCACGCTTGTATTCATTCCTCTGCTTCTCTCCAGTTTCTGTTGTACCCAGGGACTCAGGGCTTCTGGTCCAGTACTTAACTGAAAGCAATCTTTTCAAATTTTTAATTTGTTTTCTCATTAGTTCCTTACATTTTAATAGCCCCCATATTGTAAATGATCAATAGGAGCCATCAGCATGGTAAAAAACAAAACAAAATAATCAATTTGATGAAGAGTCACCCTATATTGTTTAGACGGAGAGGAAGCCTTTCTGGGCTTGGAATTTAGAAATAGAAGAAAGAAAAATTAGGAAACTAGCCCTAATGTTAAAGGGGTGGATCCCAGCTATTTTATTTCCTGATGTTTGGCTGTTTTAGAGTTTCTCTATTTTTGTAGGAAACAATGAACTGTTTGTTCTAGTTTGCGTAAAAATGTGTAATGAGACTTTTTGATTAGGCTAATCTATTTTATTTAATCAGCGCTGAGAGATTACTATGGAAAAAAATGATGCAGAAATGTATCCTAAAGAGAGGTCAGAGCCCCTAATTAAAATCTAAGGCTAATTGTTGCATTTGCTCTTTTGTTTGGGATAAATCTTAGAAATATTTTTATCAGAGTTAAGGACACTTGAATTTCACCTGTGACATGGCATAAGAAACTATCTACATAAAGCTGGCTACTTGAGATTCTGTAGGGGCACTAATAAACTGATAGGTGGTAGGGAGAGACTTACTTTGTATATCAGTGTCTAAGAACACAGCTTGGGAGGTGTCATAGTTCAGAAAATTTCAAAGGCTTTGTGCTCAATTGAACTTCTGTCTCTGTGCCTTCCTGTCTGTGGTATTGGGAAATCATTTAACTTCTCTTTTAGAAGAAGCCACAAGTCCGATCAAGTCCCTGTTAGCTCAAAATCTGTGATTCATTGATGTTATATATTGTTATAGTGAGAAGTCATTGTACAAAGAGGTATTTAGCAGTTTAATTTTTGTGTGGGGTTTAGGCATCATCTTGATAAAAACAGAGGTTTCTTTTTTATATTTCTTTTCTCATGAATAGATTCTTAAAGTCAAGAGTAGGAAGTTGTTAGCCTCTCTTTGCCAAGTCCTCATTCATGGAACAACATTTGAATTAACTGTCCAATGTCCCCATAATCCTGTTTTTCTCCTCATTAAAAAACAAAATGGCATAGCGGAAGTTGTGAAGCGTTGGGAGCTGCATGGCATAGTAGAGAAATCACTGTTCTTGGTGCCAGGAAGATTAGTCACGTGATCCTGCACAAGTTAATTCAGTCTCTTTCAGCCGTAGATTCTTCATATGTAAAATGGGAATAAGAGAATATGATATCTTAGACAACACGGACAGTGTTTCGAGGACTTTAAAGTGTTAATGCTAGTTATTAGATACTTTCAAGTGGATATAAGATTTCAAAGAATTCACTCAACTTGTCCATTCTTACAGACACTTCTGTCCAAAGTAGGCATAAAATTATAGGATCATTGATTTCAAGCTGAAAGGAAACTTTAAGGTCATCTAGTCCAACCCACTTATTTTATTGATTGTAGTATATTAAAATTCAGGAAAGGAAGAGCAAGGGACATCTACTTGAACTCAAAGGGACTGAAATCCAGAGAAGCTAAGTAGCTTCCCCAAGGTCATAGTGGTAATAAGTAGTAGAGCCAACATTCAAAGACCAAGTCCTCTAGCTCTAATTCAAGCTGTCTTCCCTATCTCACAAGTTTATTGGGTTGACTAAATGTGTTATGACATGGATTAAAAGCAGGATTATTAGAGATGCCTGGCCTCCTGCAGCCATTTCTACAATCTTAGCTGTCTTCCTGGTCATCTCACTTGCGTTGGAAAAAGTGAATTTTGAACTGGGAAGAAAATACTGGACCCCCTCGGAGCATCAATTCCTCTTTCATAAAATAAGGCTTTAGAATGAATGAACTCTAAGCTTCCTTTTAACTTTACATTTATAATCCGAAGGATTTGGGTACCAAATACATCAACTTACTAAGTGATTACCACAGTATGGAATGCAAGAGGAACTTGGCCTGCCAGAAAATCATATAAAGAGTAGGTAAGTGCAAACATAGTACGAGCTTATTGTTTAAGTAAGTCATCTGCTTGAAAACAACAACAACAACAACTAAAAGCATCAGTTATGAACTTCATCACTGATGCCTTCATTATACAAAGTCATACTCTGCCTGTATTTGACATTGTAAGGCCATATCTAGAATATTGGATTCAATGCAGGGAAAACTAAAGCAAATTATGGGGAGAGAGCTGACTGGGATGTTTAGTTTTCTGGAAACGAAGTCACATGAACGACAATTGAAGGGACCTGTGTTGTTTCAGGTAGAAGAAGATAAAATGGACTAGTGATAGGAATATTGGATAAGAAATTAGACTATCTGGTGTTGAATTCGAGTTCTGTTCTATTCTTCCCATGTGAACTTTGGCAAGATATTTTATCTTTTCAGGCATCAGTTAAATATAAAATGATGGTAATGGATTAGATGATGTCTAAAGTCTATTCCAGACCTAAATGAGAGGAAATTTTGAACACACTAGGAGAGTTATTATCAAATATTAAAAGGGCATTTGTATGGAACAAGTTTGTTTTATATTGTTACAGAAGGTAGAACTAGGTTCTGTAAATGGAAGTTATAGGAAAGGAAAGAATGATCCACTCTAAGGAAATATTTTTTTTAACTGTTATGCCTAATTGCTAATGTCTGTCTTCTAAAGTACAGAGTTGGAGTATTTTGACAGAGGTTTAATGATCATTGGACAACTGTTCAGAGAAGATTCATATCTTGGATGGCAGGTTGTGTTAGATCACTGTATGATCCTGAAGAATCTTAAGATTCTCTAAGAAAGTCATAATCTTTTATCATCTTGTCTTTTTTATCTTTGTGTAGATTACCTCCCTAAATTCTGGTATGCCATAAGTTTATTTTAAAACAATTTAGAATTAGAAGCCTAAAGTTTTTCTCAAGCTGGTCAATTCATTGTACTAGTTCAAATTTTTGGTTAATTTTCACACACATTTCCAAAAGACACAGGAGAATCTGAGCCCCCACCTCCAAATCTTAATGGCTATTTGCTAGTTTGGAGATATGTCTAACAGATTCAGAGATATGATGGACTGCAATCAGTGTTAGGTAAACATGGTCATGTTATTCATATGAAAATGGTAGTGATCCTGGGGTCAAAGTAAGACTATGTTAAGAGACCAAAAAAAATCCCCCCACAAAACAAACATCACTGAAAAAGAGTAATTCTCTTAAGGCAAACTAAGTTATAATGTTCTCTAATATTTCTCTGAAACTCTAAAGATAACTTCAGGACCCAAATATTTCTGTGTATGGGAAATATTAGAAAATGAAGACTAAAGGAGGGTCTTTCTTAGTCACTTCACAGAATGAAATAAACATCAATATGATTGGAATGGTTTAGTGATCTAACAAAAATAGAGTATCAAAATTGATAGAGAAATCAGAAATCACTTACATGTAGAGCGAACTAGTTAGCACAGTAAATAGAGCAGTGGCCCTAAAGTCAAGAAGATGGGGGCTCAAATAAGACCTCAGATACTTATTAGCTCTGTAATCCTAAGAAAGACTCATCCTCTGGGTGTTTCAGTTTCCTTAGCTATGAAATAAGGAACTGGTAAAAATCTAAGAATTTTATGAGGAAATAAATGAGATAATATCTATAAAGACCTTAGTACAGTATCTGGAAAATAATAGGTTATGAAAGAAAGACAATTTGTATAATACAAGATTATTCTACACCAACAAGAAACCACATGAGGGAATGGTCCAAAGAGCAAAAGAGCCTAAAACATAGCCCAAGGTCACTTTCCCTGAAAACATAAACCCAATTATAAATGGAAAAACAAGAAAACATTTTATAAAAATTTGTTTAAAATGTAGAAAGAAAAGCAGACCTAAAGAAAAGTAATTGCGTTTTAATCACCATAGATAACATGAATATATGAAAAATAAATACAGTCAATAAGGGCAACCACAACAACAAATTAACAACAGAATGACCATGAAGAGATTTATATCATGCACAAGGATACACGGATAAAATCAGAAGTCAATTACAAGTGGCAGTGGAGAGATAGTAGACTGATCAGGTTGTAGAGATATTAGATGCATACATATTTACACCCCCCCCCCCAAAAAATTGGAAACTTTTTAGGAAAACTTATCTTTTTTAGTGAGTGATATGGAACAATTGGCATATATGATAAAATGGTTAGGGGGACACCCTCTTTTTGTAATTGAGGAAATACAAGGATATTTGTAGATTGATGGCATTGAAAAACAAATTTAAGATTCTTGAGAGACAGCATGACTGGTAGATCAAGGTCTTAGAGGAGACATGAGATAAGCCATAAAGAAAGGGACTAATAACATGGAAGAGGAATTCTTTCTTTAATGCTAGACAGAGGAAAAAGAGAATACGGCATGATGCTGAAAAGTTCTATAAAGGAGATTAAGGCAGTTGCAGAAAAAGTAAAAGGTCTTTCCATGGTGTCAGTTTTTATTTGAAGCAAGTTAAGCTATGCACTAAAAGAATGATTTGATTCCCACCTCATGTCTCTCCTTGCTCCAATATGTCCTGCATACATATTCCAAAGTTATATTTCTTAATATGTTGTGTTAATCATGTCATCCCCACACCCCTCTAAATAAACTCCAGTGACTCCCTATTACATCTAGGATTAGATATGAACTCATCTCCACTCAAAGTTGTTCAAACTCTAGTACCTTCCTAAGATATTTAAATGGCTGTTTCTTAAAATTTCATCTTTTTAATAATAAAAATTAATTAATAAAGAAGGAAGGAGTCTGTTTTTTATACATATGACCCCCATGTACACACTACAGTCTAGTCAACCTGTTCTACTCTGTGTTTCTCACAAGTGATATTTCATTTCCTTGAACTGACTACACTCCATGCCCAGGAAGCTTTTCCTCCCAACCTCCATGTTTCATAATCTATGGATTTCTTTAAGGCTCAGGTCAATCAATATCACCTATAGGAGAACTTTCCCAGTCCCTTAAATTGCTCCCTTCTAAGGCTACCTTCCATCAATTTTTTATGTCCTACATACCAGGATTTATGTATAAGCCTTCTCTATTAGAATGTAAACTGTTTCAAGGTAGATTTTTTTTTGCCTTTCATTGTATTCCCAATAATTAACATATTAACTTAACTATCTATCTGAAAAATTATTGATACAAGTTTGTTGATTGATTGATAGAAGTGTGATATAGAAGTAAAATGAGCTTAGGGGCTTGAGGAAAATTTGATCTGATATTTTCACTGACCAGGGAGTTAAAAAGGAAATTTCTCTTTGGAATAACTATACATTCAGCATCCGCTGTCAGTTTTAACATTCATTTCACTTGTGTAAATGAGGTTTTTTTAAAGGACCAATTAAACTTTGTGAATGGTTACTTTAAAAATATCTCAACCTAGCACATTCCAGGATGCTGATGCATAATTTAAGTTCATCTGAGCAGTATTGCTTTAAAATGTGTCATATTGAAGAACATTTTTAATCAATAGCCTATTAAAACAATATTCTACTTGATATGCTATGTATTTTTGGCATTTAAATTTTTAATGTGACATATATTAATGCATATTATAGAACCCATTTTTATAAAATACACTCTGTAGCATTTCTCATTTTAGCATCCTTTCACCAGAGAAGTTCTGCATAAATAAATTCTGATGTTTAAAGTTGAATAAGTAACAAACCAAAGCTTTCCTCAATTTTACACAAATATGGAGTTGATTACTACTGATGTACTAGGGTTTCCACTCATTTTCGAAATGACTGCAATGTAAAATTTGGTGCCAGCTTGAAGTTTTGTGCACTGGCTAAGCTTGTAGATTTTAATTTACCCAGGTGAAAAATCCCTAGAGGACTGTATTGGATGGATATATATGAACCAGATTCTCTCAGTTTATTAACTATTCCCCTAAGCAGTGTGGATCTATGTTTAATTGGTGTGAATCCTTTGACTGACTTGACGAGTCAGTAAGAGAAAAAAGTCATGTCTCACAACAGGAACACGAGAAGTCAAACTGATCAACCTGATTTGACTAATTCTTTGGCTACCTTGGTCAAGTCATCCAACAGAACTATTGAGAACCAAGTTATTGTCCCTAGAGGCATCAAAATATCATCCACTGCAGGACTCTCTTCTCATTACTCATTGTGATTAATGTCATAATTTTCTTTTTACTACCACCCAATGCAAGCATCAACTAGAAGTTCATTATTCTTCTTTGTTTTCTCCATAACTTATTCTCCTCTTTGTTCCTCCTAGCCTCTGTTTATTTGCATATCACCCTGTCATCCATAAGCATTAACCTTATCCTTCTTCTAGAAAGCTTAGGTGTATTTCTGAGTATTTTGAGAATACAGATAGAATGAACAACTTTTTTCTTCTTTTTAATACTGTATTTTAAAAACAGGGACATGATGGTGTGTGAGAACTGTATCAGATAGACTTAGCTCTTCACAGCAATGTAAAGACCTAAAACTTTTCCAAAGGACTTATGGTGTAAAAATGTCATCCACATCCAGAGAAAGAACTATGGAGTTGGAATGCAGAATGAAGTAACTATTTTCTTCTTTATGTTTTGTTTTTCTCATGTTTTATCCCATTCATTTTAATTCTTCTATGCAACATGACTAATGTGAAAATGTGTTTCATAGAAATGCTTGTGTAGACCCCATAAAAATAGCGTGTTGTCTTGGAGGAGGCCCTGGGGGTGGGGGAAGATGGATAAAATTTGGAATTTATGGAAATGATTGTTGAAAATGGAAAGCAAATAAATTAATAAATTTGGGGGGAAATAGAAAAAAAATTAAAAAGAAGGGCATGGTATAAATTTGGCTCATATCATTTTCTTCACTTAGTGCTCAACCAATAACTAGGAACTTGTCCCCTAGGGGGAAATGTAAAAGTCTTTCTAGCATCTTCTCCTGAATTTTCATATGACAATCTTTAAATGTAGAGATGGTAGGAATGCTGCTATGCAATGATTTTGGAGAATTTGGGGAGCTCCCTGATAAAAGACTTTAACCTTTCAATACCACTGTTTGTTTGTTTTTTTTTTTTTTGATGTTGCTAAGAGGTAGCAAAGCATGTGATGAGCATAAACAGAATGAAAGGGGTTGGGGAAAGATATAAATATTTATATAGCACTACCTATGTGATAGTCACTGTGATAATTATTTCATTTTTTACAAATATTAACTCATTTAATTTTCTTTGCCTACAACTCTGTTAGATAGGTGTGTTCTCTCCATTAATCCCCAGATATTCTCAAAAGGTAAAATTGAGGCAAATAGAGGTTAAGAGACTTGCTCAGGGTCTCAGAGCTGTTATATTGGATTCATGTACTAAATTGGATAATCACCAACAGTTGCCACATTAATAACAAGTGACTCTATGTTCAATGTGGAAATTTATGATGGATATAAAGTTGCATCATATTAACTATGATTATTTGCTTAGAAATAGCAGGTAGTATCTTTTGGAGGCATCAATGATAGGAAAGGAATGAGGGTCAGTCATAGAAAAAGACCAGGAAATATTGGGAAATCCAGGAATGATTCTTTTATCCTGAAAATGTTAAAGTCCTTGAGTAAGAATTCTGACATATTGAAACATGTGTGAAAGAACACGCATCAGAATTATACAGGATGAGAAGGTATAGGTGGCTTGTGATCCATGCTGATTAAGGCAATAGTGATTTGGATTCCACTAATGACTCATATAAATTTGAAGTATTGGGAGCTGTAAGGTATTTCTAATAGAATTCCATGTGATCAGCAACTTCAGTCTTCATCGATATTAACCTTTCAGTATACTTTGGGATTTTTGTGTGTGCAGAATTAGACATAAGGTAAACCCTGTATTACTACAGGAGACATGAAGGTGATATTTTTGAGAGTCTTTCTCTATAAATTTAGGAGAAATGTTTTGTTGCTTCACTTTACTAATTCTTGAATAAATGATTTCCTGAATAAATAGATGAGATGTATTCAAAATGAACCAAATGTTCTGTAGAAAGTTGTCTTTGAAAAATGTCACTTTTCAGAATAGAGTTCTAATTGATATTGTAGACAAGACTAGATATATTTATGAAAAGGCATAGATTTAGTAAAAGTGCTGTAATTTGAAGGGCACTGTGAAATGTCTGACCAAAAATAAGAGCTGATTGACTGTGGAGATAATTGACTTGAAGTCTGTGTATCAGCTCAAAACAAAGGCAAGCTATAAATGTGACCTATAACATTGAGTGCTCTCTTTCACTTAGTGTCTAGAAAGGAACTCACAGAATTCTCTGTCAGAAACAAAGAAAATGAAACCATCTTTGCCCCATCTACTGAAATGTCAGATGAGAATCTTGACTCCTGAGCATATAACACTATGCCTGAAATTTTTACCATTCAGATCTTTTGGGTTTAAAGCATTGTCATCACATATCTCTCGTTAAAATATTAGTACCTAGAAGGAACATACTTTGTACTTGTACAAGCAAACACTTCTACATAATATTTGTAGATCATATTCAAGACACTTGTATGTGAATTCAGTTTTACTGGGAATTGGGGAGATTGGAGAAGGCAAGGGACTTGGAAATGTCTGAATGAAAAAGCACTGCTAGTAGTAGCTGACCCATATGGAGCCTTGGGTAACCAAGGAATAACTCAAACGTAAGAGACATTGAGCATACGTAGTCCTTAACTTGTGAAAAGGGACAGTTTATTCTGAACAAGTTTAGAGTGTATTCAAAAGACAATTTTGCATATGGAGATGCCCTGGTTTATAGAAGTATTAAAGAAAAGGAGGGGATCTGGGCACATTTTGGCTATCATGGCAGTAGCAAAGCGTACAAGACTGTTTTAATTCAATAATGTCTACCTACCTACTTACTGAATAATTGTTAATATCATCCTTTCATGAATTTACCTAATAACAAGCTAAATTGAGAAAACAGAGAACATAGGCTATCCACAAGAGAGAACAATGGTATTTACAGCAGCATTTCAAGTTTGAAAGGGGAAAAAAACAGAATTATAAAGAGAGAAACCTTATGTCTCCTCTATTTTAATGTTTCTATCACTATAGCTACAATATTTCATGTAATACTGATAATGACAATGTACATGGATGTAGCATATAACAGTTTATAAAGAGGCATATAATTCTCACAACAATTCTGTAAGGTAGATAAGGCCAATGTTATTATTCACAGTATTCCCATAAGGAACCTGAGATGAATAGTGTCTTGACTTTCCCAAGGTCATGCAGACGATTGATAGAAGGCTTCAGAAGCTGGCAGCTGGACCTGGGGCTTATGACCAAATCCAGGGCTTTTTTTCATGCCATGAAGGTGGTCCATTAAGTCTGTTGCACCATTTAAAAGGAATTTCTTTCTCTTGTAAAGGTTGCTGAGATTACTTGGAAGATAAAATTAACTAGGCTTTCACTGGATCAATTCCTAGCAGATTACCCTGGACTTTTAATAATTCAAATGGACCAGCTTGTATTTTTTACTCAACTGCTATATTTTTCCCTTAATATTATATTACACTGAAAACAAATCAAGTTTTTTTTTCTTTTCTACCATAAAGTCTTTTTCAGGCTCTCTCTTTACTGTTCCAGATACCTTCTTCCTCTCCCATCTTCCAATCTCCCACCACCTCAAAATATTTGTCTAATGGAAACTCCCTTAAATATAGTCACTCTTGCATGAAGTGAGTGTTAACTGTAAGTTTAAAGCCAGAATAACTGGTTGCAACAGTGAGGCTTAGAGATACAGCTACATCTGGGTCTTTGCTTCAGGTTGCTGTTATTTAGAGGGAGATTGATAGCACTTTCAGTCCTTCAGTACTATGAGGTTAGTAGAAAGTGCTATCCTGTCCTTAGCACCTCTGCTCTGTTCCAGACTCACTATCTTTTGAGATTTAGTTATAATTCTGCTGAGACACTAATTTTGAGAAATTATTTCACTACAAAAAACCCTTAAACACCTGGAATTAGCAATCACTTAAAGGATAAAGAACCAGGCTTATGCAGAATTGCAGTACATCAATATATGGCAAAATGGAAAGTCCTTCTGCCCCCCACCCCAAAATTTTTCCAGCTGGTCAGCCACGGTGCCTGGATTTCTTATTGTTGGAGCTATATTCCTTTATAAAAGAGTAGGCATTATACTAAGAACTTTCAGATTTTCAATTATGTTGATATTCAGTTGCTGTGTGACTATACCCAAGTGATTTCATCTATGAGTTTGAATTTCCATCCATAAAACAGAAGCAACAATACTTGCATTACCAAAGTATGATAGTTATTTGATCTATAACTGTTATAATGGGGATATCAAGACGTAAAATATGTATCAATAGGAATCCCCAGATAAAAACCTGTTAGCCCTTGAGGAGCAGTACATTTAGCTATCAGTATGTAGGTATTGATTAGTCTAAATGAATGTTGTGAAAGTAATGGTTAAGTCAGGACCCCTGAGAATAATATTTGCATGAGATTCTTCTCCCTCAAGTGTTAGTAGAAAGTAAATATAGTGGACACTTTAGAGGTATGCACTCAAGCAGATATTTCCAAAATATGGCATAGAATCAATTCTCAACAATAATTGTCTTGCATAATATTCTTACTATTGCCAGTTCTTTTTTAGAGTTCAGAGATATATACGTGTTAATAGGTTCCATACCCTAGAAATTTTTACTTACTCCAAAATGAAATATTGCTCCTTTAACATGATATTGCTCCCTTAAGTCATAGCCAGATGACTAAGTTCTAAAGGGGAGACAAATTCTCAGAAACAGACAATATTAAGTTGATGTCCAACACTGGGTTAGACTTGCGTCGAGGTTTAAAAAGGAAGAAATCCTTGAACTTCTGAGTTTTATACTCCTACAAATGATAAGCTTCAAATTATAGCAGATTTCCTAAGATGACAAAAAAAACCCCAAAAAACAATCTTGCCTGAATTTCAGAATCAGCTGGAATGACATCATCAAAGTCTAAGAAACCCTGACCATAGTTTTATAGATGAGGGAAGGGTAAGATTTAGTGGATAAAAACATATTCCAACTGTCTCACTAATTTTTCTGACCTTTACCTATGCCTTGTTTTGCTTTTTCAGTCTTAGACTGTTAACAACTGTTTCCATTGTGTCTTTTTGTCAGAAGACAAGGCTGTTACTAACTTTACTGGGATCCGTTTACCAGCAGTTATCTTTTTTATATACCTGTCCCAATTCTCATGATCTGCTGTCTCATTGTTGACAGGGAGAATGAAAGAAGGCTGTGCCAGCTCAGAAAGTATGAGGAGAAAATGAGATTTGATCAAGGTAAGGTGAAATTGGGGGTACAGATTTCTATGAGTCTTCCACCCTTCCAGCCAAATGTTTGCCTGTCATTGACATGTTTTAGCTCTCTCTCCTATTTGCTCTCAGACTGGCCTTGTCAATGATCTTCATGGAAGGAAGTTTTTCTTTCATGAGTGAGTCTAATCTTTGTCATTGCTATATTTTGGATGGTTTTTAATCCACTCTGAAACTTAGATAGAAGATGCTTAGGAGAAAAAAAGAAATATAAAAAAAATCTGGAGGAAACATTCTTTTAAAAAATAATGTAATTACATGAATTAGAGCATTTTTCATTCTGCCTCTGCTCAGCATTTAGTGAAATATCTGGTATTCAGAAACTGATGGAAGAATTCTAAAATTTCCCCATTGCATAATAGAAGTTTTGTCATTATCAAATGCCCCAAGTACAAAGATATTGTGGGGATGCTGTTATGATAGTGGATTTGCAAATAACTGACCTAGACTTCAATGTTCATCAAGATGTGCAGACTACTCACTAATTGGAGTTGAGAGAGATTATTGCTTTCCAAGCTGCCAGCTGATTGCACTGTTTCCTACTCAGATATAATGTGAATGTCATAGCATCTGAATTTACCTGTCAGATCCAAGTTCATTCTGTTCATTGTGAATGTGACAGCTATCTAATCAATCTGGACATAAACATCTGATGTTTTGTGGAAATGACATGCAAAAGTTTATCATTGTTTCTATTTTTTATAGCCAGCATTAATGTCAAAAATTGCTTCTCCTGCATATTATGGAAGTCAAATAAGTATAGACCATCACACTGCCTTAGCAAGCATGTAATTGAATTTAAGGTTTTGAAATCACTTAAAGATATGGTGTATTATTTTTAATTCTTTGATCACCTCATATTGGTAACTACTCCCTATACATTGATCTTGAAAGACATATTGAAAACAGATACACATTGTAGTCCTGCAGCTAACATGGTTAGAATATGGATCTCTTGCTAAACAAAGTGCTCATTGAAATCTCTCTTTCTCTGGGAAATATCACTTGGGAGGTATTACTTTCAGAGACTATAATCAACCTGCAAGATGGTGAGTACTAGGTTTATTATCTTTAATATTTATAACACTTTTCCCTCTCCTTTTCCCTTTTTATCCCATTAAGTAAAGAAGGGAACTATGAGATGAGCATTTCACCCTTTTTATTGATATTTCTTGATATTCTTTCCCATTTTAACAAGAGCTTCCCATCAATACAGAAATAAATAACTTCATCAAGATCTAAGTGTGAATGGAATACAATTTAAAGTGGTTTTATATTTATCTGTCAGTGGAAGTTCAGAACCAGTACATTTCAACAGATGATGCAATTAGAAACAGAAGAGTAAATATAAAAACAAAACAAAACCAAAACCAAAAAAAGCTGTTAATTACAGCAATCATCAACTAAAACTTTTCTAATTTTCTTTATCTTATCTCTCCTTCATCCCCTCCCTAAACCAGATCTGATATTCTGGTCTTGTTAAATTAGGAGCAAGGATACATAAAATAAGTCAAGCAAGGGGGTCTTTCACTGTGCTAATCTTGTGAGGGAAAGGATACCTATAAATATGAAGCAAATTTATCCTTTTTCAACCTGTAACCATTTTCCTTCCTTTCTTGTCTTCTTTCTATTGTCTTTTCTTTATAGCTGTAGTTTTTAAACTTTTCTTCCCAAGATATCTTTACACTTAAAAGTTATAGAGACCTTTTTTTAAAAAATATTGGTTATACCCAGTGATATTTACTGTATTAGAGATAAAAACTAATGTTTTAAAAAATGTTTATTCACTTAAAATGGAAAACCCATTGCATGCTAACATAAGTGCTTTATTTTTATAAAGGTATATTTTTCAAAATGAAAAAAAGTGAGAAGTGTGTTATTTTGAATAATTACACAAATATTTTAATGTATGACTTTTAATAGAAAACACCTGTATTCTTATCTTTGCTTCTGGATTCAGTCTGTTGCAATTTGTTGTTTTATTTGAGGTATGGGAAGAATATCTAGTTTTACACAGATACACAGTTGGAAATGGGTAGAATATCTAAATAGTCACATAATACCTTAGTATTATTAAGAAAACAGTATTGACCTTGGTGACTCTCAGGAACCTCTGCTTTATACATACTTCTAAACCTCATCTATAAAGTTGACTGCAGCACTAAATCTATGACCTTTTCCCTCATTAAAAATATTGTAGGCGAGTTAAGTCCCGTGGCTGTCATCAAAATGTATCTTAGAATCACAGGAGCTTAGTTGGGAGTGACCTCAGAAGACATCTACTGTAAGCAAGGATAAATCCTAAAATAAGGTTGGGTTTAGAGTAGGAAATAAAGAACAAAATGGCAAAAAACATACTTTTCCTCCATTTATTTCCTTAGTATTACACCACTGCAATTCAACTCTTTTTTTTAATGGTTTTTCTCTCTCCCCAAACTATATAATGTTTTATTTTTTCCTAAGTACTTCAGTTCAGTACTTCTTTATTAAGTGCCTATTAAAAGCTAATTGCTCTGTGCATGACAATGAGTACAGCTCTGTAGACCCTCCTCTCAAGAAGCTAACAATCTTAATTGAATAAAATAGTAGCTATGTATGTATGTATGTAGAGGTGTGTTTATATAACTCCCTTCCTTCCTACTGACCTACTGTACTTTAGAGTTTACAAAATGTTGAATATTATTTGTCATTTCCCTTTGCAATAAGTATTAAAATAGTATAATCTTTATTTTATAGATGAAGAAGGTAAAGTACTGATAGTTTCAGTGACATATCCATTGTCACAGAGCTAGTACATGTCAGAAACAATATTTGAATCCAGAACACAAGTTTTGATACAGTGAAGAATGTGATAAGTCAATTGGTAATGTCCAGGAAAATGCTATAAGAAATTTGAGGAGGAATAGATCATTTCCATCTGGGGGAAAAGGGCAGAATCAAATAGGTCTTATCAGAGGAGGTGGTAAATAATTCGGTTCTGGAAGGAAGGACTTCGTAGAGGAAGATGGAGAAAAAAGAATTGGAGGACCTTTTCTAGGCTTATGCAAAGACTTGGAGAGAGGGAAACTAGAATGGGTCAAAGAACACTGTCATTTATTTTGACAGTAATGCGAAAACTTTTCACAAATGTGTGTTCTGTAAAGCTATTCTGTAAAGCTGGGAAAGTACTACAGAGAAAAATTGCAATGAGTTTCAAATATAAGGCGTCAAATATATATGGTATTCAGTAAACAGTGGAATATCTTTGACAGTTTTTGTTAGAAGAAAGATATCGTCAAAATAATGTATTTAGAAGAGACTTCAAGCAGATGTCAAATGCATAGAAAATGGTTGACTCTGGTCCACTCACTCAGGGCAGGCCTGTTATCACTCCTCCTCCTCCTCACTTTGTATAATGAAGCGTTTGTGGCTGCCTCTTTTTCTGTTTTCAGCTTGTGTCCCTATTGACTTGAGGCTCTGGTCAGTTTAAGGGACCAATAATTTGTACCTTATGTTCATAAGAATGACTCATGGCTTGTGCATCTATGCTGGATAGCCTCCTCTCCAATGAAAGACAATGTCAAAGATGTAGGACTATTTATTAGAGGTAGAGCACAAATGACCTCACGAGAAATTGGTGACGGTGGTGGAGAGTTTGAATTTCGATGAGGAATTTGAGATTCTGGAAAGTTAATGAAAAGGTGGCGGGGAGGAGGGCGGGGAACATATATAGATCAGAGTTCTTAAGCCTTTCAAAGCAGTTTGTTTCTGTAATGTTATTACTATGTAAATTGTTCTCCCCGTTCTGTTTACTTCTCTCTACAAAATTTCACACAAATCATCCTAAGGTTTCTATGAAACCATTGCTTTTGTCATTCTTACGGTACAAGAGTTTTCTATTATACTGTACTCGTATGCCATGCTTTATTTAGCAATTCCCAAATGGATTATTTTCTTTGTTTTCCATTTTTGCCACACTATACAAAAAAAGATAGGTTCAACAGATTTCTAGAGGGTTGAAAATAACCACTCTTATTATACCATGTTAGTGGTGTTTCCTGAACTTATGCCTCTTTCCCTCTTTTGCTCTCTAATAAAGTCCAACCACAATATTGTTTCTGTTTTTTCCCTGTGTTGATTCTTACCATATGAATGTAGTTTGCTGGATTTTTTTATATCATTTTTGATCTATAGTGATTGCCTCATCTAAGCAATATTTTTTTTTTGATCAAGGTCATTTATTCTTCCCTCAGTGTGAACCATAGCCTAACAAATGTCATTAAGACCTATGAAGTTAAAGGTATCACAATAAGGAAAGATCTGGAATTCGATTTCTATTTTATCCATATTTTGCACATCTGCTTGAAGACATGCAACATAGCTAGCATTATGATTGGGGCCCTTATCATATTTGCCTAATTTGTTTCCATGTTTCAAGTTTTTCTATAGTCCATCCTTAATACAGCTATATCTATTTCTTTATACACATGTTTTCTCTCCTCAGTTGATAGTATATCAAGCAATTTAGGTTGCACAGTGGGCAGAACTTCAGGCCTCGAGTCAAGAAGACCTGAGTTCAAATCTGGCCTCAGATGCTTGCTAGTTATGTGATGTCAGAGCAAGGCACTTAATCTTATTTACCTTAGTTTTTTTTTTTCATCGGTAAAAGGAGGGGGAGAAAGAAATGGCAAACCACTCCAGTGTCTGCCAAGAAAACATGCAAAAAGATCATAGAGTCACGCATGACTTAAATGATTGAAAAAACAACAAAAGATACTTAGGAACAGAGATTTTTCATTTTATTTTATTTCTTGGTATCTATATCCCCAGTGTCAACCACAGTTCCTGACACGTCGCATGTAGTTTATAAATAGTTAATTGATTAATACTGTAGATTTTATTACTATTATTCCTTTCTTCTTGCTTATCAATGCTAGGAATTACTTGTCCTTTTCACAGATATTTTCCTTAATTTATGCCTATAGTCTATGGCATCTGGCTTGGCTGATATATGTAGGTTCTAGTCTTTAGCCATCTCATTGTCTTCATCTGGGCACTGAGGACAAATTCTTGGTAGAGTGATTCCATAGGGACTACCACATGTCAACAATTAACATTTTTATCTACTTGATTGTAGATTCAAGAGTAACTATAACTCACATTTACATTCCCCTAAGTACCAAAGTACCTCTCAACAGATATTTATTGGATAAATTGGAAGCAATTTAAAGCTTAGATCCATAAAAATAAAGTGATTTTATCCAGTCATATAACAAGTTAGTGGTAGAGCAAGACAGAGCTACTTCTTATTTTCATGTGGCGTGTCTTGTTGATAATAAGGAAAATGACATAATATTTATAATTTTTTTTCAAATGTGAAAGACTGAGATTTTCTTCTCCTATATTAACATCAAGAAAAATCTTAGGGTAAAGGTAATTATGGTCCATTTAATAGAAATGTGATACCATCCAGAAAATATTTTTTAACTTTGGAATAAATAAATTATTTTTTTAGTTCAGAATTTCCTCTGGTAATAAGGCAATCATCAAGTCTAAATGCCGAAAAGATGACTCTTGATCCTTTTGACCCAAGGGTACCTTAATCATTTTGAAAGTGAAAATGACATTTGATTAACATGACATGATTGAGTTGCATGTTTTGCAATAAATTACTAATAGAATTACTAAAATCAATACCACCATAGAACTGGAAACATTCCATTTGATGAAGAAAAAGTCCTCAAAGCAAAAATATGCTACAGGTGAAAGGCAGAAAGATAAAAAGAAGGAAGCAAAGAAAAGAAGGGTCTGTATAAAAGTTATATTTAATATTTAGTGATTATCACTAATCACATCTGAGAGTCAAAAAGAATTCATCATCATGGGTCACATTGAAATGTATTGCTTAATGTATAAGCTTTGGTTAGTATCTATAAGAAGACATCTTTCCAATCTTCCAGAGAATATGATATGAGATAAAATTCTTTTATTCAAAAACATCATATGTGATTTAGGCAAGTTGCTTATTTGATCAAAATCAATATCTCATTTTATTTAGTATGGTTAATTTTTTTCTAGACCAGGAATTGAAATATGTTTTAAGGAAAGTTTTCTCCCTCTTTGTCTCCCCTCCTCCTCCTCCTCTTTTTTCTTCTCCCTCCCACCCCTCTTTCTCTCTGAAATTAAAAGAGAACACATCTATCCTCTTAGTTAATCAATGAAGCTAGCAACACATATCAAAATTCTCCCTGTGGTATGTGAATTTCTAAAATTGACTGACAATATATGTCACACGCATATGTGTGATTTTTTCATGTATATATAAATATTTAGAAATGAACCCATCTTCCTTGCTCTCATTTGCCTTGTAAAATCCATAGCTTCCTTTTGATTTCTTGGTGTTTCTGCCATCTCTGTCCCTATTCTGAAAACTTAAATATTTCCGAAAATAAGTGTAACAAAGAGGATAAAACATGAAATATGTTCATCTAAAATATGACCTATTTCAGTTTTGAAATTTGTGTGTTTGTATTTATTGACAATTGTTGAAATACAATAAAGGGGAAAATGTCACAAGCAATTCCATTTCCCCACTTTTGTCCCTAATTCCAAGACTGTAATGCTGAATTATTCAGATAAGTCTCTTAAATCTTGACTCAGTAAATGAATTCAGGGCTACCCACACAAAATTAGGAAGTCCAAATTTGCCTTGGAAGTGTTGTCTTTTTGCCATTTCAGTTGCTGTCTTCAGAGACAGCCCTACCTCTTTTAACGTTCTGCTCCCTGAAGATCATGTTCCATATTCTAAATCAAGTTCCTGCTTCTTGTGTCTCCAGACCAGTAAATATTCCCTGAATTCAGTAAACATTTACAGAAAACCTGCTTAACATAGGACCAGCAGCACCAGTGGAGAATCAAAACATTTAGATAAAAGGAGAAAAATGCCATCAGGTTCATGAATTTTTTAACTTACATGATCCAAACCTTAGGCATTTGCAAAAAACATCCAGTGTGCTTTAGTTGAGTAATCACAAGAGTTTGGAGGTCTCAAGTTCAAACCCCAGCTCTGCTGTTTGCTGCCAATGAGATCTTTAAAAATCAATAAGCTTGATGTCAGTTGCCTCATTTATAAAATGTGGGGCATAAAAACTTTCAAGCCTGACTCTTTCCCAAAGGTGCAAAGTGATTCCTTAATCCTTTGTATTCTCAGAACATGCTGTACTACTCATTTACTTTAACATTATTTATATTCTATAGGGATCTGTGTATATGTTACTACAACTTGTTTGAGGCCCAAAATATAAATATCATTTATCTCTATATCCCTAAGAACATGCTACTAACTACCCCTAACTTCTCTGATGATCTTCAATCTTGTATCTCCAGCTGCCTATTAGATACATTGAATTGGATGTCCTATAGAAATCTTAAAGTCAACACATTAAAGAACTGAAACCTATGATCTTTCTCTCAATTCCAGCTTCCCCTTCTCAACTTCTTTATTTTGTCTTGACACTATGCTTTCATTTCCCAGTCCCTCAAGCTTGCAGTCTAGGTGTGATAACACTCAACACATGCATTCTCTCACTACCCTATCTAATGTATTGCCAAGTTCTCTTTATTTTATGTTTGTAACATCTCTGGAATATATAATCTTATTTTCTCTGACACTGCCTTAATTTAGTCCTGAAATTCCAGTAGTCTCCTGGTGAGTCTCCATGTTTTCAAGTCTTTTCCTACTCCAGACTACCCTTCACTCAACCATCAAAATGATTTTCCTGAAGTTCAAGTCTGACTCCCCTCCCCCATATTCAGTAAATTCCACTGGCTCCCTGTCTCCTACTGGATCAAATATTAAAATCCTCTGCCATACAAAACACTTCATAACCTAGCCCCTACATTTTTTTAATCCACTTATATCTGTCCTTCTTTTCCCCACCCTCCTGCTGTTCCACCTTCTACCTCTGGACATTTTTACTGACTGTCTGCAATATATGAATTAGTCTTCCTACTCATCTCTGCTTCCTGACTCCTTATCTTTTTTCCAGTTCCAGCTAAAATACAACCTTCTAAAAGAAGACTTTCCCATCTCTCTGAGACCTCTTTATTTTAGTGTCTTCCCTCTGTTAATTGGTTTTTTTTATTTATCCTGTATATAGATTGTTTATATGAGGTCATTGGCATCTTGTCTGCCCCATTAGAATGTGAGATTTTCAAGGACAGGAAATGTCTTTTACTTTGTTTTCTTTCCTCAATGCTTAGCATAGCTCCTGGCAGAGAACAGTCCTTGATAAATGTTTATTTACTGACTGACGAAAGAATAAGAAAGAAGATGGAATGAGAAATCATGAACTTGCTACATACAAGTTTTATGTGTTTGCTGTTCATTTGAAGTTCAAAACATAAAAATAATTTAAAAAATGATCTTGACAACTAAATATAATACACATAGATGTAGATAGATAGGTCCATAACTTCATTCTCTTTCCTCAATAATAGATTATAACGATATATTATTCAGATAATTTTCTCACGCCCCCACTCAGAAAATATCCTTTGATGCAGCTTAAATAATCTAAGGCTATGGTCCTTCTGATCTCCTGTTTTTTAGAGGTCAAATTAGCTGTAATTCCCTCCATCACCCCCCCATTAGATCACCAACATACTTCTAGACTTCTTTTGAAGTATTAGACTAGATAGAAGAACTCATTGATGTTTCACTTTTGTTATAGAGATCGTTATTTTATCTAGTGTCCTTTTAAATCTTTTGGGGAATTTCATAGGAGAGGAAATAGTTGTAATTATTGACATCTAGAATGACAGATTTCCAAATTGTGATCATATATACATATATATATATATATATATATATAGAGAGAGAGAGAGAGAGAGAGAGAGAACTTTCTCATACATGATTTTATTTTATGTATTTACAATATATGAATGAATCATGAGTGCAGAGCTGTCAAAATTTCTTCAATAGTTATTAAAGGCATAGTATAAAAGTGATAGTATTTTTAGGCAAATTGATTTGTAATTACTAAATACATAAGAAGTTGCACTTTATTCCCCTAGGAATAAAATCAAATGAAATATTACTTCTCTGGAGGCAAAATGTTGTTTTCTCATTAGTGCTTACACATTTTATGATTCATACAAACTATGATTAATTTGTATACAGATATACTATATAATATAGACTAATTGGTAATTGGTCTACATTTGAAGAGTTAAACTGACATTCTTTTCTTTTGACAGTAGATATATAGTTCCTCCTGTATTTTTAAAAAAGAGGAAAACCATTACACATAAAAAAGCCAGTAAAGTACTTTGTTCATATGTGACATATAATTAAATATGCCGATGGTTTAGTTAATAAATCAGTAAATCTATCTTGGATAGGTACTATAGTAGACAATTATGCCAGATTACAATTAAGTAGGAAAGGAAGAATGGATTGTATCATATTAAAAAAACAAAACAAAACGAAACTCCTCATTCCTTTAAATGGCCCACAAACCACCTCCTGCCAATAGCAATATTTACATAATAATGAAATTTCCTGGTGGATGATGGAAAATGCAGTCTAAAAAGAATAAAAATTTTCAGGTGATCCAAAGGACATTGGTGAGATGCATAGTAACATTGACCAAGCTTTTGAATATTGTACTAGATGCTAAGTAATCACATATGTTGATTGTGTGAAAGTTATAGAGCAAAATACATTATTAAGGAAATGGAGATAGATAAATGTAATGCAAGAGAGATACATGGCAGATTGACAGGTATTTTTCATAAAAAAAAATTGAAACATTGAAAGAAAACCACTGATTTAGCACATATTCTGTAGAAAAAAATTAACATTTTATATGTCATGAACCCTTTCTACCATGTGGCAAAACCAGTACACCTTTTCACATAATATTTTAGGGAACTGAAGAAAATGCCAGATTTCAGTTGGAGATCACCAAAAAATGCAATTTTCTTCACATCCAAGTTTACTCAATTGCTGAAATACTGAGAACATTAAACCACTATCTATAGTGAAAAATTATAAAAAGTTACCAATAAAATTACCTAGTAAAAAATAGGTTGTCTTTTTTTAAAAAAATGTATTTAATATTGATGGTGGTTTTTTAAGGTTTGCATAGTATGCTACACACATTGCCTCATTTGAGCTTTATACTTCTGTTTAATATATGTCCAGTTTTTGAAAAGAGATTTGTGTATATATGATTTATGGTGAGGTCAGTCAATTACAATTATCTTTATGCACTTTCTAAGATCCTGGGAAAACAGACTGTGGAGAAGTTGGGAGAGAGGGGGTGAGGAGAGATTTTTTTTTTTTTTTGCTAGGCAGTCAGAGTTAAATGACTTGCCAAGGGTCACACAGCTAGTTAAGTTAACACAGCCTGAGGTCAATTTTGAACTTAGGTCCTCCCCACTTCAGTGCCAGTGCTCTATCCACTGAGCCACCTAGCTGTGCCCCCACTTTTTGCATTTTTGAGATATATTTTCTTTATGTATTGTAGAAACTACTAGTTTCATGTAGTCCTGGCAACATATAAGAGAATAGTATTAATATGACTGATTTAAATTTAAGTTTAAATCCTATAAGTTTTGTTCCATTAAGTTAAGGTTTGGAAAGAGAATGAATCTCATGGAATTAATTTGTGAATATTACATGCAGAAATTTGAATTCCTCTTTTTTCTTCTGCAATAGACAAAAGTTGAACTAAAGTGAAAAGTGTGAATGCAAGCTTTTATTTTTTCAAATCTGGTTTGAAAATTTAAGTTAAATGGTAGCTTGAGATTTCTGAATATTGTTTGTGATTCTCTACTTTAGAGCATATAATAATTCAAGATTAAATTTTTATAGGGGATAGAATGGCAGGAGAATAAGAATATAAAGTAAAAGCATAAGAAATGTAGTATTTTTTTCCCTCTGACAGAAGCCTGAGGCTGAGGTTATACTCCATGACACGCTTCAGCTCTCTAGTTTTCCTGTATCCTGTACAGATCAAATACACAGAAACTTATCAATCCTCTTGGCGTGTGTATGTGTGTGTGTGTGTGTGTGTGTGTGTTTACATTCATATTATGTCTGGGGGTGATATAAATTTCTTATCCACTGAACAAAATAGAAATCATTTTCATTTGTCTAAGACTATAGTTTCCAAGGTGCATGGTACATTCAAATTTAGATGTTGTAGTATTATATTTAATAGCAAGGATGCTAAGGATAATGCTTATTTATATTACTATGAGCCCCATTTCATTATGTACTCTCAGGCAGTATTTCAGTTGAATTATAAAATGAATAACAAAATAAAAATGATGTTAATGGGATGTGTAGGTGCTTTTTTCTGATTATATATATATACATATATGTGAAGAATGATCATAGGAATTATAGAGAGACAAGGGACCTCAATTTTTTTTTTTACAGTTCAGAAAACTGGAAACTAATTACTCAGTCACATACATTTTCCTAAAAATTCTCCCTAGATAACTCAATCTACATACCCACCCCCCCACACACATGCACACACATATGCACATATACACATACATACATACATATAGACATGCATGCATATTTTTGTGAGAAAACCTGTCAATTTTTTAAAAACATCTAATTTAGTCATAGTTGTTGTACCTCTGCCCTTCTATGTGCAGGTACTTGAATATACTTCCTTAAAATTATTGAACTTCCTTTAAAAATTATGCTTGCTTTCCTTTAAATGTATACACTCTCTCATATATTTCATTGTTTTAACTTGTTGAAATGGAATCTTCTAGATTCCCAGGTCTATAAATGGGATGAGATAACTAGATATCCCCAAAATGACATCTCCACAAACAGGAATTTTATTGTAAGTATTCCTTATAAGTATTGGACATAACAGACTTTCTAATGGGACTTCAGTTCTATAACATTGCCCTGGAATTTCTTCAAATCTTTTTTTGAATATAGTATACTTCTTGTAATTTAGTTAAATCTAAATTTGTCAAGAAAAACCAGAGCATGATGAACATTTACCTTCCACGATACTTATGATCTATGAATTTAAAAAAAAAAGTTTGTCAGTGGAAATCTCTCCTAACGTCTTTCTTGTGATAAATGGAAGTAAATTGGGTTTGTCTGTCTACTATTTTTCTTGAGTCTTTGAGCATAGCTTTCCCCTGTGGATCAATCATGAAAACAATCAATGTAATATGGTTAAACTCACTCAGTAATGCTGTTTTCAAGTTTTAAAAAAGCACTAGCAAAGACTTTGAAAGACTGATTTTTTACCTAAGTAGTAGGTCTATGTTATGAACAGTTGTTTCAGGTTTACCATATCTGAAACAAATATCAGTATAATAAATTCAAGAATTTTAATCAGTTGTAAAAGAGAAAAATGAGTAAATATGATAACTAATTTAAAGGATTGCTTTTTTTTTTAAGGGAGAAAGTGAAGAAACCCTGTCAGACCCTAGAAGATTTGCTTCAGGGAGAGATTTAATGACATTTAGAATTTCATCTAATTCAATCTTTTTGTTTAAACTGTTGATCTGTTCAATAGATAGCTTGGGGAGATTTAGTGAGATAAGGAGTCAGCATTCTAAGCATAGGTTCACAGGGATAATATTGTTCTCAGTGGAATTGGATGAATTCATTCTTAACCTCTGATTGACATGATGGAATTTGGGCATATTCAGCTTACTGCACTTATGGAGCACAAATGGAGATGGGATGCAAATAGAAATGTAATGATGGTAAAGTATGACATTAGGGCATGTCTACACAATCAGAAATAATTGAACCATAAGCCCTGTTGGTCTTGTTATTTCACCAATCTTAATAGCTAATTTGTCTTCCTGAATAACTGATCAGATAATGTAGCAATCATACAAATCAAGTGTCTCAGTCAATTCAGTGGCCATATATTTACTGACATTGTCTATATCTGTTTTTGGCTTCAGGAATATTCAGTGATATTTAGAATGTTCCTATCTGAATTTCATATCTGTTCCCAGAAAACATTTTATTCTCTGGATTATTACCTTAACTCTACTAAATTCTATTGGGTGTTTGGGTCTCCTCTTCCTTGAATAATGTAACAACGAGGTTAGACAGACAATTTTAAAATTAAAGAATAAGGATTATTCTCGCACTGTATTTTTGTGAAATAAACATTTATTAAATGACAGTCATAGAAAGGAAAGTATACTAGATGCCAGGAATATAAATAGGATTAATTAAAAAAATTAGATTTTCTGTCTTGAACGAGTTTACAGTGTAGTAGATGGAGTAGCAAGGGAGTAAGACATGTACCCAAATGAGATTCTGGGGGAAGTAAACAATTATCTAATCAGTCCCACTGATGTTAGAGGAGGGAAAGGTGAGGTCTAGAAAGGTAAAGTGTTTGTCCCCCCAAATGTCAAAAAAAGAAACAGACAATTGATTGTTAACCCTAGAATTCTAGAGATCCAGCCTTCTTTCTTCTATGTTGTAATACATCGAAACTTTAATGTTCTCTGAATTATGAGGACTTTCTCTACCAGTGGATATCCTAGCCAAGCCAGGCTTTTTATCTTGTGAAAATTCTATCCACATATTTCCTTAGAACCTTGGTAGAGATTCTAGTTCACCCGAGAGAGTCTTTTTTTGGCCATTTTTCTACTTCTTATCTAACACTCTAGCTGCTAGCTTTGTTATCTTTTAACCTTCCTCTGGCCAAAGGGACAATTCACTTCCTTTTGAGGTTATATATGTTACATCCATTGTTCACAAATCATCAACAGTCATATGTTACAGCCTATCATTCTTTTTTTTTTTAAATTTCTATCTCAGTTACTTGCCATTTTGTCTCCTACAAACTCTCAAAAGTATCAAGGAATATATTGGAGTTAAAAATAATGGACTTTATGGATTGTAAGAATGACCTCTTTTGAGTATTTTTGTATCTCATTGAAATCTTGGAAATTTTGAGTCATTAATGCAGCAAGAATGATGCTATTTGCAACCAGGAGAAATAATACACAAGATGAGTCATTCATAGGCAATTCCTTTTGCGTTTTGTACAGAGCATAGTTCTTGAAAATAGTGAATACCTCTTTTAATCACGTTTCTATTTTATTCCTCAGCTGATCCTGAAAATTCATGTATTGCTGAATAAAGTGTTCTGTTGATCTCGTTTTCATTTAATCTTTTATAAATCTCGAATATGTTTAAGTCAATATTTCTTTGTATGAGGGTGGCAGATTGATCTATCAACCAATGTATATGTATCAAACCTTGTAATTTATAATTGTAAAATAAGTATAAATTCAGATAGAAAACAATTTTTAAAAGAAAAGTAGCCAAAGAAGAAAGTATAAAAACTATTATCTTTATCTCTTACAATGATTCATTTGGGACCTAATTCAAATTATTCAGGCATTTTACACAATTAATTTTAAGGTAAAATTATATATTAGTATTACTTTATTATTTACTCCTTTACCAAAACCCATTATGTTTTGATTTTTATTCACATTCTTTCTTTTTTTATTTTGCACAGAATTTGGTGACTTTATTGGTGGTACACAATACAGGCCTCTAGGCTTCTCCCCCCTACTAGAGGAGTGTACTGGGACAAGGATGTGTACAGGACATGGTATCCCCAGAACAGGAATATAAGTTAGGAATGTAAGCTCCCCAGTGGTGGAACTCATTTTTGACTGGGGATGAAGATCCATGGCTTTCCACTTTAATACTTGGAGGCCATGTAGACCATGAGGTCCACTACACGGGTGCTATAACCACACTCATTGTCATACCAAGTATTTAGGTTGACAAAGTGGTTATTGAGGTCAGTGCCAGCACCAGCATCAAAGAAGAGTGGGTGTTACTGTTAAATTCACAGGATACAACCTGGTTCTCTGTGTAGTCCAAGATGCCCTTCAAGAGTCTCTCTGATGCCTGCTTCACCACTTTCTTGATATCATCATATTTGGTAAGTTTCTCCAGGCAGTAGGTCAGATCAACAACAGATATATTGGGAGTAGGAACATGGAAGGCCATGCCTGTGAGCTTCCCATTCAGCTCAGGTATTAGCTTACCTACAGCCTTAGCAGCACCAGTGGAAGCACAGATGACGTTTTGGGCAGTACCAGACACATCATGCCACAGCATACCAGAGGGGCCATCTACTGTCTTCTGGGTAGCGGTAATGGCATGGACTGTAGTCATGAGTCCTTCCACAATGCCAAAGTTGTCATGAATGACCTTGGCCAAGGGGGTCAAGCAATTGGTGGTGCAGGAAGCATTACTGACAATCTTAAAGTAATTACCATATTTCTCATGGTTCACTCCTATCATGAACACTGGGGCATCAGAAGAAGGGGCAGAGATGATGACCCTCTTGGCTCCACCCTTCAAGTGAGCCCCAGCCTTTTCCATGGTGGTTTACCATGGACTCCAGTGGACTCTACAACATACTTGGCTCCAACATTTCCCCATTTGATATTTGTGGGATCCCTCTTCTGGAAGATGGTAATGGCTTTTCCATTGATCACCAGCTTTCCATTCTCAGTCTTGACAATGCCCTTGAACTTACCATGGGTGGAATCATATTGAAACATATAAACCATGTAGTTAAGGTCAATGAAGGGGTCATTGATGGCCATGATGCCTGCTCCACCTGAAGCGAATGCAGCCCTGGTCACCAGGTGACTAATACGGCCAAATCCATTGACTCTGACCTTCACCATCTTGTTTCTGGGATGTGATTGAAGTAGAAGATCCTGGCACTGAGCTTGGGAGAAAAGCTGAAAGCCGCATTATTTCTAAAGAGCCAAAAAAGCCAAGCTATGGTCTTATTTCTTTCTTATTTTTGAAATAAATTTCCCTTTATAGCATCATTCTTCTTTTGATCATCTCAAGTACCTTGAAAATAATTTTTTTTTTGAAAAGGAGTGTTTTTTAACGGAAAAATCTGGGAGAGGTAAGCCATTCAGCTTTTCTGTTCCTTTTAATATTGATAAACATTATGATCTTGAATCTGTCCCAGATGTTTCTACTTAACTTTCCTTTTTTCTTCATTCTCAGACCTCTGAAGAATTAATTCAACCTTACTAGAAATCAGGTTTGACCTTGCATTCATCTTTTATTCTTCCCTTTCTCTCACCACTCAGATCACATCAGTGGCCATTTGCAGTCTACTCTACCTAGAATTAAACAATGTTAGTGATTTTAAGAATCTTTACAATAACCTGGACTGATGCTTTCATTGTAGAAATAAAAGCAATGGGGGATGGAGCCAATATGGCAGAATAAAGGCAGGGACTCACCTGAACTCTCCCCTAAACTCCTCCATAAACCTATAAAAATGACTCTAAAGAAATTCTAGAGTTGCAGATCCCAGAAAATAACAGAGTGAAACACATTTCCAGCCTAAGACAACCTGGGAGGTTGACAGAACAACTCTGTTCCACCAGTTTGAGAGAAGAGCATAGCATGGAGTGGGCCATACAGGCACAGACAGAGCTGATGCAGGTCCTCAAGGGATTGAATCCCTGGCAGCTATCACAGTTCAAGACTTCTCAAATCACAAACACAAAAGACAAGTTAGAAACTCAGGGGGAAAGGTCTATTGGGATCTACGTGAGGGAGGAGTATGGTCTGGCCCCAGACCTGGGGCAGCAGAGGCAACACTAGAGACTGCTTATGGAGCTGTCAGTGCACACATAGTGCGGGTATGGAGCAGCTGATCATAGGGTGATCAGAGATCTCTTTGCTAGCACTGAGGCAGGATTCTCTTTTTTTGCCTTACTTACATCTGAGTAGCAGTCCTGGGTAGTAGTCTTGGGGTGAAGAGGAGCACTGGCATGGCAGAGCTTGTGGCTGCAGGCTACAATTCCAAGGCAGAAAAGAGTGTTTGTGGTCACTCATAGACCAGAGGACAGGCCAGGAAAGGAGTAGATACCTCTCCTTGGAAGAATTGAAAATTTACAGGTCCCTAGAAGTATCTCTGAGAACAGCTGCAAAAAACTCCAAAAGAGCACCCTCCACACTAGAAACAGAATGCTACTTTAGAAAAGAGTTAAAAAGCCAGATATTTGACTGGGGAAATGAGCAAACCATTGGAAAAAACTCAGAATATAGATTCTTACTGTGGTAATAAAGAAAATCAAAACAGACAACCAGAAAAGAAAATGAAATCAAAGCTCCTATGTCCAAAGCCACCAAGAAAAATAAAAATTGGTCACAGGTCATGGAAGAGCTCAAAAAAGATTTTGAAAATCAAGCAAGAGAAGTAAAGGAAAAAATTGGGATGAGAAATTAGAGTGATGCAGTAATATCATAAACAATGTGTCAAGAGCTTGCTAATGGAGACCCCCAAAAATACTGAAGAAAATAACAACTTAAAAAAAGAGACTAACCCAAATGACAAAAGAGGTACAAAAATCCCATGAGGATAATGCCTTATAAAGAATTGGCCAAATGGAGAAAAGAGGTCCAGAAAGCATTAAAGAAAATAATTCCTTAAAAATTAGAATGGCACAAATAGAAGCTACTGACTCCATGTGAAACTGAGAAATTATTAAACAGAATCAAAAGAAAGGAAAAAAGGAGACAATGTGAAATATCTCATTAACAGAACTGACCTGAAATATAGATCCAGGAGATATAATTTTAAAATTATTGGACTACCTAAAAGCCATGGTTAAAAGAAAAGAACCTTGATATCATCTTTCAATGAATTATCAAGAAAAAATATCCTGATATTCTAGAACCAGAGGGTAAAAAATATTGAAAGGATACATTAATCATTTTCTGAAAGAAACCCCAAAAGGAAAACTCCTAGAAATGTTGTAGCCAAATTCTAGAGATCCCAGGTCAAGGATTAAATATTGTAAGCAGCCTGAAAGAAACATTTCAAGTATTGTGGAAACACAATCAGAATAACATAAGATTTAGCAGTGAAATAGAGGACTTTCAATAATTCTTGATGGAAAGATCAGAGCTGAATAGAAAATGTGACTTTCAAACACAAGAGAAGCATGAAAAAGTAAACAGGAAATAGAGATCATAGGGGACTTATTAAAGTTGAACTATTTACATTCCTACCTGGAAACATAGTATTTGTAAGTCATGAGATCTTTCTCAGCAATACATATCTATATCTATATATATATATATATATATATATGGACAGACAGAGAGACAGAGAGGGCACAGTCAGTTCAATATGAAGGGATGATATCTAAAAATAAAATTAAGAGGTGAGAGAGAGAGA
The DNA here is from genome assembly GCA_028658325.1 of Potorous gilbertii. Lineage (NCBI taxonomy): Eukaryota > Metazoa > Chordata > Mammalia > Diprotodontia > Potoroidae > Potorous > Potorous gilbertii. The sequence continues at coordinate 203,699,519 of CM053772.1, read as the reverse complement.
GGAATGTACTGGGAGAAGGAGAAAGTAACAGGTAGAATGGGAGTAAATTATCTCACATAAAAGAGACAAGAAAAGAAAGCTTTTACATTGGCCTCTTCATCTGTAAAATTGTGAAAATAACAGTACCTCACTCACAGAGTTGTCATGATGATCAAGTGAGATAATATTTGTCAAGTTCTTTGAGAACCTTAAGATACTATATAAATACTAACTGGTAGTGGTAGTGATAGTGGTAGTGGTAGTGGTGGTAGTAGTAGTAGTAGTAGCTCTCATATACTTGTCATATCTACCTTCTATTATAATTATTTTGGTGCATATATTTTCTCTTAAACTAAGATTTAAGTAGTTCCTTGAGAGCAGGACCCATGTTTCATTTATCTTCCTATCTCCCTTAGCACGTAGCACAGTTTAGCAGAGTATGTTCTTATGAGGGATTGAGCAGAAAGGTTCTGCAGTGATTTTTCTTTTTATAGACCCCAGCCTGTTTTGAACCTCAGTCAATAGAAGTAAAATCACTTAAGATATTTTTTAGTTGGATAATTTCTCACTACTCTAAACCATCTTAATTTATGCTTACACAAGTACCTATACATAATAGTGTTAAACATCTGATTATTTTAAAATACCTAGATATCTTTAATGATCTCCACATGGTTTGTGGTTTGTGGTCCCATCCTCAGGTTGTTAGTGCATTGATTTGGTTTTACAAATTTCCTGTTTTTCTGAAAAGAAATATACCTCTTATAAAACCATGGAAGTCAACCTAGTATAGTAGAGCACTTAGTTTGGATTCAAACTCTACAGGTCTACAGTTAGAGGCTTCTATCACCAAGAAAAACTATTTAATCTCTCTAGGTCAAAGATCTTTATGTATAAAATGAACAGATATTATATTATTTAACTTCTTGAACTCCATTTTCTCGCCTGCAACGTATGGATAAAAATAATCAAGAAAATGCCTTGTAAACATTACAGCATTATTTAAAGGGTTATTATATGAAGTTCATGTTTTGGGATTTCTTGAAATGACACAGTGCATTTATTAGCAAGAAATGGGTAGGGGAAATGTACATGTACATTTGGGGATATTCAATTCTGAGTTTCCAAAACATAAATCTAAATTTTTCTTTAGAGATAACTATGTATTAACTTCATATTAAACTTTACTACAGATGAAAATTAAACTTGTGAGATCACACCTTACACTGGATAAAACAATGTTTTAAGAACCTTGGATGAATATGAATTCAAATTGGTGAAGGCATCCTTTCACTTCAACTCTAAAAGGATAGCTGGGGGCTTTTCCACTTAATGTATTTATAGATATTCACCTAACTGGCAGGTGATATCTAGGAAACCATCCTGGATTACTAGATTCAAAATTGGGAGGTCTGGCTTATGGTGCTGATTTTGACACTGATTAACTGTGAAAACTCCTAAGACACATGCCTTAATCACACTGAGCCTGAATTTCCTCACCTGTAAAATGAAAAATAAAATGATCTTAATGATCTCTTTAAACTCTAATAGTCAACATTTTAATGAAATAGAAAATCTTTATTATTATAGAGTTGGAAAGAGAATAAAGATGCATTCTATCAACCATGGAACTACGGGAAGTGTGGAATCAACTAGACCAATTCTCTTTATAGAGATCACTTTGTCACTATTTCGAAACTTCTAATAAAGGAGGATCTTAAATTTCATTAAGTCAATCCAACCCTGCCATAATTTTTCTACATGACTGTAAGGGTAATTTCATCTTGCCCATCTAGAACATGATACTGGTTTAAATTAGTTACTTCAGAAGGTACAGGTAAAGTGATTCAGTCCATTTTTATTTTCCCTACTAAAACTGTGTTAATTCCTGTCTTCCTTACTGCAAATTGGAATCTCCTCTTAGGTAAATTTAAGTCATACCTCTCAGTATATTTATTCCAGAAATGTGTTCAGGAATGGGTACAATTACCACAGTATATTCTTTCTTAGGTAATTGTCCAGTATTCATCAATAGTTTGACTTGCCTGACTGATATTTCAACCCTTCCCAGTCCTGTGATGGTAGTAGGAATTCCATGTTCAAACTTATCAGAGTTTCCATGTATAAGAGAGGTCTCTGCCCCCAATATCTATTAATACCCTAGTTACATTATTTGATCCATTTTTCCAATATATGGTCAGATTGATATGGGGTCTGAAATCCAATCTGTGTCTTTCTTTAATCTGACCTGGGGCTTGGCCAATTTCCTGTTCTTCCTGAAGGTGTTACAAATTTGAACATAAGCGTTCAGGAGGATCTGTAAGGGTAGTTCTTACTTCCCTATTCCATCTAGTATCAAGTCCCTTTTCTCAGTATGTTTTGTGTAGTTCATTACTTGGAATACCATCTATGCTCCCAAAATCTACCCTAGTTCTCAATTGAGCATTAGAGAATAGTTTTCTGGTTATCTATTCTGACTTTGAATCCACTATTTACTCTTGTACAGCCCTCACTCACTCAAAACAAAGCCAAGTTCAAGTCATATCATCATTTCTCTAATGGCATGGCCTTCTTTGGCAACGAAGGATGAACACAAGAATGTGACCTCCTCAGGGTAGAGCCAAGATGTTGGAGTGAGAGCAATGACTCACCTAAGCTCTCAGACAAACTCCTTCAGGTACCTCTGAAAGGAGAATCTGACCAAATTTTGGAGGTGCAGAATCCAGTGGGAGACAGAAGGTGACAGATTCGGAGCTCAGGTTGGACGGGAAGATCCACGGGAAGGATCCATTCCGCGGGCATGAGCCCACAGCACACAGCGCAGCGTGGCCAGCGCAGCAGAGCAGAAGGGACCCGAGAAACCTGAGAGTGGGTGGAACCAAAGGAGTAGCACTGAGGGTGGGGAGACAAGCTGAACCGACTCATTGAGAGCCCCGCCCCCCAAGCGGCAGATTATCAGCACAGCAGCTCCTGAGACCTTCAGCCCAAAGATCAAACCTCGGTAAGTCACCTACTTAAATTTCTGGGAGCCAGGATGGCAGAGTGATCAGTAAATGCTCTCTCCTACCCCCTTGATGATTGTGAAAGAACCATAAAATATTTCCCCAGAAAAATCCGAGACCAGCAGAAAGAGACCAATAGTCTCATAACACCTGAGATGAGGAAACTAGCTAAGAGAGATTCCTCCCACAGTGGCAGAGGCAAACCAGAAGGACAGAGGACCCAGGCAATCCTCAGCTCCAGGAGAGGAACCCCAGGAGGGGTGGGAACACACATTAGCATCTAGGTGTGCCTCAGCTGTCCAGGGGAATCAGAAAGACAATAGGGCAGCTGGGATTAACAGCCCCTGAGCTTGCCTGTGCCTCAGGTCAGCTGAGGAGGTCTTCTGTGACCAGACCACTCCTCCCCCACACTTAACAAGCTAAACCCTGGGGCTGATTGGGGAAACACCAAACAAAAACCTGCTTTTAGCTTTTTCACACACCAGCTCAGCAAAAAGTTCTCTAGCTTTGGACTGAAAGAACCACAACCACAATACTCAATCAACATCATGAATAAGAAAAAGCAGAGGACCGAAAGATCCAAAGAATCCTTCTATGGGGATAAGGACCAAAACACAAACACCAAAGAGGTCAGAGCTGAGACTGTACTTCCATCTGAATCTTCAGAAGGGACTATGAACTGCTCCCAAGCACAACCAACTCTCTTGGAACAGCTGAAAAAGGAAATAGAAGATAAACGGGCCAATGATCTTAAAATTATTAAGAAAGAATATGACCTCCTTAAATCACATGGCTTTTGGAATTTGACTTTCTGGTGTCTGAATAAATGTTTTTCTTCTGCCTTCTATATGAAGAACCTGTTATATTGCAATTCAGAACTTTGCTGGCACATTCATAGTCACTCTTGTTGCTGTGAATATTGCCTTGGCAATACAATGACCAGTATGAATAAGATGCAATGTTTCTTTGTTCACTCTTTGGCCACTTAATACCAAAGCCCATAAATGCATTAATTCATGTGGTATCTAAATTTCTTCTTCAATGATATCATCAATTACTATTTTAAAAAATTGCTCTTGTACCCTCTTGTTTCACCCACCATCATCACACCTTAATATTTTTCTTCAAATGTGAGTTTTGATTCCCAAAGTTATTTTCCATTTGAGGACTCATCTACAATCATAAAACAGGGATTCCCCTCCTAACATACTGGAAGAAAAATGACCACAAAGTGGAACAGACTATCTCTGGGTTAGTAGATTCTCTATAGTCAGTGTTTTACAAAGACTAAAATTGTTTGTGAAAAGTAATCTAAGAGAAGTTTCCATCTGCATAGAGGAAAATATGAAAGTTCTATATCTGACAAATATTGATGAGAAATAGATAAAAATTAATGCCTGGAGAAATCATTTCTGTTATCCAAAAACTTGGACCTGTAAATCCAGTTTCTTAAAATACTTGTTGGATATTAAACTTGGACCAACCACAAATATCCCTAATAGTCTTTTCAGTAGTTTTATTTTTCTCTCTAAGAAGAGAGAAAAAGAACTACTATTTAAAAGTTACAAATTTTTAATATTTCCTCATGAGCTGTTGTTTATTAATTTATGTTCTATCTTGTTTTTCAGAAACACAGACAGAAATCAATCTCAAAGTGTTATTTTTTGGGCTTGAAATTACTCAAGTGTTTAAGTCTTAGTTTGAGAATCTACATTAATAGCTAGGCAGTTAGGTGGTTACAGTAGTGGCAGCACTGAGTCTGGAATAAAGAAGACCTGAGTTTAAATATGATCCCACTCACTCACTATCATCGTCCCTATGTGTGACCCTGAACAAGTCATTTATTGCCTATATGCTTCAATTTCGTAATCTGTAAAATGAGTATTGTAATGGTGCCTACCCTTTAGGGTGGTTGTGAGTCTCAGATAAGATAATAGTAAATCCCAGCATATAGTAAGCATTTTGTAAATGTTTGCAGTTGTTGTTATTACATGAAAAAATAGGAAAGATATGCCATGGCTAGTCTACAAATGCAGTTATTTGTATGAGTGTGCAGCGAGAAACTAAGTTTATTTGTTTTATATCCCTTTAAGGACAAAAGAAAGAAATTATGCTGTCCCCAATTGCCAAATTCATTTGTATGCCAGAGCCTTCAGGAAAATGTTTTTTTTCCGTATTCCCTCCTGTGTTTTTCTAAAAGCTTGATGGTTTCTAGGTCACCCTTACCTATTCTTTTTTCTCCTTACGGACAGGAAGGGTTCATGCATGACAGGGTTAGTAGAACTCACATTTAGGAGGCAACATGGCACAGTAGGAAAAACATTAGAAGTTCCTTGAGGACAGGGAGTGTTCTGCTTCTCTTCGTATCCCAACCCATAAAAAGTAGTAAATAAATTCTTACTGATTTACTGAGCCTAAAGAATTGGATTCTAACACTGCCCCCACTACTTATTAACATTTGCATCTTACTTTTTTTTCTTTTTTGGTAGACTGAAACATTTTTTTAATAAACATCATTTTGTAATTCTTTTAAGTTAATGGACAAACTTTAATCCTGGCAGCTTTAAGAATACATGGTCTCTGTCTCTCTTTCTCTCTCTCTGTCTCTGTCTCTTTTCTTTAAAAAAAATGGGAGAGATCAATTGATTGATAGATCAATACATTACTCAGCAGATACATAGCATTTACAGTGGATCAATTGATTGATAGATCAATATATTACTCAACAGATAGATAGCATTTCTGGTTCCTATGATGTGCCCCTCACTATGCTAAGCACTTTAGAAATTCTATTTCATTTCGTTCTCACAACAACGATAGGGGATAAGTGGTATTGTTATCCTGATGTTACAGCTGACAAAACAGAGACAGAGGTTAAGTGACTTGTTCAAGGTGTAAAATAGTGTCTAACTCAGGTCTTCTGTCCTCAGGCCTAGAATTCTACCCACTATAAAACGATTTGTTTTTAATATCAGTGTCATTTTTTAGTGATTACTACCACTTTCACAATGAAGATTTTTCTTTTAACAAAGAAGAGTTGAGCAAACCTATAAAATAAACCTATATAAGCTTTTGATGGTGTATACCTCATTCTACACCTACAGTCCACCACCTTTATGCCAAGCAAAAGGAAAGAGGGAGGATGGCACTATTCTAGGGAATAATGGAATGAAAATTGACCTGGCAGCCAAAGGACTTAAATTTATATGGTCAACTTGATTCTTATCTACCTCTGTATATCTTGGCTAAATAATTTTAGCCTCTCTGGGTTATTTTTTTTTTTTTTAATTTAAAACAAAGGAGGAGGGGGTAGAAAGACTGAATTAGAGGACTTCTGCGGTTCTTTTAAGCTGTAGATGTAGGATCAGAGAGCTAAGACTGATATTTTGGTGATTTATAAGTTCTTATTCTGTATCAGAGAAGGCAACTTCCACACTTGAAGTTGACTCTTTTCCCTCATCAGTGGGCTTAGATCTAGATTGTATGTGTGCAGGGGGTGTGGTACCAGTGGTGTTTGAATTCCATGGAAAGAACTCTTCATTGAAATTAGAGGAATCTGAGTTCTAATCTCACTTTAATCACCTGCAGGAAACTAGACAGCCAAGAGGATTGGAGCTACTATCAGGGAGACAAGTTCAAATCTGTTCTTACCCTGGATGGGCCAATAGACATTTCTCTGCCTCATTTTCCTCATGTGTATAAGGAGAATTATAATAGTGCCTATCTTCCAGGATTATTATGAGGAATAATGAAGATAAAATAAAGCACTTACCAAACCTTAAAATACATTAGGAATGCTAGATTGATTGGTGTCAGATTAGTATTTTTATCTAGTTGTTGCACTGGGTGCTTAGATTTAACGATGAGCCTCTTTCTAGCATTGAGATTTTATGATGAAACTGTTCTTATTATCAACAAGCCAAATTTCTACATGTATATAATGTTACAGCAAACTTAAAAAAAGTCCATACCTGACCTTCCTTTACCTTTTACCTTAACAAATTATTTTATATATTTTAATGCTTTTTCTGAGAGGGACAAATACATACATGTATAATCATACTATTATAATAATAGCTGGCATTTATGTTGTGCTTACTGTGTTCCAGGCACTGTTCTAAGCACTTTATAAATATTAGTCTTATTTGCTTCTCATACCAACCCTGGGAGATATCTACTATTATTGTGTCCAATTTACAGTTGAGGAAATGGAAGGAAATAGAAGTTAAGCAGCTCACCCAACGTCCCCTAGTTGATAATGTCTGAGTTTCTATCTGAATATGTGTGTATCTATATTTATTTCTATATACACATGCATCTTAGAGCAGGATAGTCCATTTAGAATAAAGGTACTGTTAGATCTATTGGAACTACTTTTTTTTAAAGTTGAGACGAGGTTAAATGTCCTATTTAAGGACATGTTATTTAGCATTGACAGAGTTATGCATCTACAATAAAACTCAGGAGGTCTGGTCCAAAGATCTTACTCCATTTCTCAAAGCTATTGGAAATTCTCAAGGCTTCTTCGCCTCAGTCCTTTCCCAACTCGCTGTGGGGTTGCTATGTTAACTCTAGCTACAATTCTGAAACAGGGCCTTTTCCAGGCACATTGATAGATTTCAATTTTAAGACCTGGTGTCAATTATGCTATTAAGCAAATCCAGAAGAATGTATAATTAAATTGTTCCATTGGGCCTTAGGTAATTGTGAGTGCCTGCATTTCCTTCTCCCTTTCTTTTCATCCCAGAGCCCATTTTGATGTCTGTAGCACTTTCCCCATGACCTATCTATCATTTGACTTGCAAATTTTCATATCGTTACACATTTTTTTCTACTTCCATCACTTACTTTACTTTTTCCCTTCATTTGCTATATTAAACCACTCAGCTCCCAGTTGGCTCATTGTACTTCACTCTCCTTCTATCTATATAGCATTGTTCTTAAGTGAATATGAAAAGCAAATCCAAGGCAAATCCAGAAGAGTGCCTTTTAGATGATGTGGTTTGTAATATATCCTTGAGGTTTTCATTGATTTCATTTAGGTTTAATTAGATGGGCAAAAGTAATTACTAAATATAAGTTCATTTGGTGGTTGGAAATTTGAGACTATGGATTTCATTGTTCAAACAGCTAGTTTGTTATTGTGTAGAAATAGTCGATTTTCTTTTCTATTCTTTTCTCTAAGGACTAGATTGGAAATGTAATCTACAACCTGCTCCCACATACATTTGTAGTCGTATTCATATTATCCTTCTTTGTAAACTTAGTGTTCCAGTCAAGAGGTACCACTAGCTGTTCACCAAATTTCACACACCATTTATTACTTTTGTACAATTCATTCCATATGCCTAGGAATTCATTCCTCCTTATTCACTCTCACCCCCAAGACTCAAAAGCCTTGTTTTCCCTGAAGATTCTAATACTTGCTCTTCAGTAAAATGTCCCCCCGTTAGTTTCCTTTTCCTACTAAATGTTTCTTTTACTATGCTTATCTGCATATAGGGAGTATGCTGCCTCTCTCGCAGTGGAATGCAAAATCCATTAAAGCAGGTATTGACTTGACTACCTTTGTGCTGGGAATTACCCAACACTTAGTGTCATATAGGAATATAGTAGATAATGAATATATATTTATTATATTGAACTGATTATTTGAAAATTGACTTCATGGAATTATACACACACACACACACACACACACACATATATATACATATATATGTATATATATGTACATATATGTAACTGATAGCAAATAGGGTATCTATATTTCTGCATGATTTTTTTTAGTGCAGTTGCATGTAAAATATATCTATATAGAAAAAAGTGAAAATCTATACAGAAACAACTACATTGGTCGCATTAATTCACATTTATTTAGAACTTTGCAATTTACAAAGCGCTTTATGAATTTCTACAATCCCTGTTTTTAAAATTACAATGGAAGTTGTATATTTGTTATAATTCCTTAGCATGACAACCTCAGAGTTATGGGAATATGATTCAGTGGAATAATTTCTATATATTAAATAAAATGAATCATTAAACTATATCCAAAGTTATAGTAGATTTTATTGGGTCACTTATTTTGACAGAATTAAACACACCAACTAAATCAGATAATAGAATCAGTAAGTTTTCCATTTGTTTTGTTGGAACAGGGTTAATCTATTGATTGAATTGCCTAACTGTTACACAGATGTTATATAGATGTACACAAAAAATATTGACATAAATTGAGAAAATGGGATTTAGTTCTTCTAAACTTCTGTAATTGTATTCATTCTTCTATAAACAATTAGTTCATAAAAAATAATGTTAATTACAATAATGGACTTAGCAGGCCTACTCCCCATGTCCCTTTGTGCGCTTGGTTATCATTCCCAGCTGTATCTCATTTACTCAACTTCAGTTTGTTGGGTTATACTAGAGTACCAGGTCAGGAAGACCTGGATACAAAATGTGCCTCTGCCGTGGAGGCACTATTCAGTGCTCTAAGCAACTCTCTAAAACTATAAATCACAGAAAATGTGCATTGGTAGAGGGAATCTTTACTGAAATTTATTGAATCTTTACTATATATAAGGAGCTTTACTAGACTTTGGTGGTTTTCAGGCAGACCCGGCACTTTTCAGTTCTCTATTTATTCCCTATCTTCTGACCTCATCAGGAGCCTTGCTAGGCTTTACACTATTCTATGACCTTCTCCTTTGGGAACTGATCAAATTAACTCTCTTATTCCTCCTAGAAAAGTAGAATCAATCTGTTCTTCTATTTCTCCATTCATCACCCTGGTATCATATTTTTTACCAAACTGCCCCTCCTTGGTCACCCCTTTTAAAGTATATTATCTTCTTGTAGAAAGTAAAAGAGAAAGAAAGGGGGGAAGTAAATAAGCATTTATGTAATACCTACTATATGTTGGGCACTGTACTAAGCACTTTATACGAATATTTTATTTCATCCTCTTACCACCTCACGTAGCTTGTGAATAAGTGATGTTTTTATCCTCATTTTACAGTTGAGGAAACTTAGGCAGAAATTAAGTGACTTACCGAGGGTCAACAGCTTGTGATTATCTGAAGCCATATTTGAACTACGGTCTTCCGGACTCTTGGCCCAGCACTTTATTCACTTAGCTGTAGTTTATTGTGGTCAAGTACTATATATCTTCCGTGCTTAATCACTTTAGAAATGATTTTTCATTCATTCTTAAAATTACATGCCTGCTTCTCAAGGATCGTACAACCTAGCTGGGGAGACACAAAAGCTACGTGAAAGATAAACAATATCAGATAGCAATAAAGTGTGTATTGTAGATAATTAGCACCAAAGAAGTTCAGAGAAAAAGACCATTACATTCCCTGAGACTTGTGGAGGCTTCATCAAGAATAGTATACAGACTCTATGATTTGAAGAAAAGTTATGGCATATGAATGGGAGGAAGTAGAAATGAAATGAGCAAGAGCCATGATGGCATGAATACAAATGGTTTATTTAAGGAGTAGACTGGTTTAACTAGAGCAGAATGTTCATGTAGGAAAATAATGAAAGATTATATTGTAAAGGAAGTTATGAACCAAATTTCAAGGGATCCTGAATTACATACTTATTTGAACCATAGTGCATGTGAAGACATTTGAGCTATGAAGATTAGTCTGGTTATTTCTATTAAAGAGAATGCTTTGGAATTGTGGAGCTTCTGGAGGCAAAACCAACTGAGAGATTTACAAATGTCCAAGCATCAAGTAGTGAGTGAAGGAATATTGACAGGGGCAGAAGAGCACACACACAACACCTACGATGTTCTGGGGCTAGACACTATGTTAAATGTTTTATAAATATTATCTCATTTGAACTTTACAATAACCCTAAGAGATAGGGGAGGTTATTACCTTCAAATAATAGATCAGGAAACTGAGATACACAGAAGTTAAATATTTTGCCCAGGGTCACAAAGCAAACGTATAAGGCTAGATTTGAACTCAAGTCTTTCTGACTCTAGGACTGTGCCACCTAGCTGCAATGACAGAAGAAAATGGAAAGGAAGGAATGAAAGTGAAATGTATTATAAAGAACTGTTAGGGCTTTATGATGCACTATTACAGTGAGGTGTGAGATGGAGAAAGGCAATATTTGAAATAAAAAATGAACTGCAGGACTTTAAAACTGGGTAATTGATATAATGATAGTACCCTTGATAGACTGTAGAATTTCATGGAAGAATTTGGTTATGGAGGAAAAAAGATGACCAATTTAATTTTATACAGTTTAAGTCTGAGGTGGTCATAGGATGTAGAAATGAGGAAGCATAGCAATCAACTAGAAATTTAGAACTGAAGGTGAAGGTTAGAGCTAAAGATATAGAATTATATTTTTGTAAAGTGATGTTTAGAGTATGAAGGTCAATAGGATCTGTGAAGGAGTACATGTATTTTTAAAAAGTAGGATGCTCCAAAGTGATCCTCATAAAGCCATTAAAGGGTGGACAAAGTAGCAACAGGAATGAGAAGAACCAAGAGAATGCATTTTCATGGAAAGAGAAGGAGAAATCCAAAAGTCAGTATAGTCAGCTATTTCCATTAATGAAGAAAAATGCAACACAGTGCAGTGGAAAGTAAACTGGTTTTGGGTCAGAGAACTCAAATCTTGCCTTTCATTCTTATGTCTATATGACCCTAGGTAAGTAATTTAATATTTCTGGGCCTCAGTTTCCTTATCTGTAAAGTCAAGGTGTTGGAAACAATGACCTAAAAGGTCCCTTTCATTCTTAAATCTAAAATCTATAATTGTCAACATAGAAAAGAGCATTGAAAAAATATCATTTGATTTAAATGACATAGGAGAAAAAAAGACTAGTAAGATGGTGAGAACCAAATCTAGATTGCTGAGTAATGATAAATTACTAAGTAATTAAAAAACAGAGACCACAGCTAGAGATTCATTCCCGCCCCCCCCCCCCCAAGCAGATCAGTTTGCTTGGCACCAATCTAAATAGAGTTTGAAAATCAATTCGAGGTGGAAACTGGAAAAATCTCCTTTGGGTTAAGATTTCCATAAAATTTGACTTTTCTCTCATGGTAATTGACTCATGATAAGAAACTACCTATCTGAATCAGAACCTTCAGACCATTTTTTTAATGGAAAATCATAGGTCAAATTTAGTTTATAAGCTTCTTGTGACATGGTGCTGCACCTGTCTGATGGGTGGCAAATTCCCACTCGTGCTTCCTCAAATCATCATGGCTGAACAGCAGCAACAAGCCCAACCACGACAAACAGACCCCCGCAACAGCAATAACAACCAACCTCTCTTACATACTACTGAAATTCACATTCTCATTAGTAGCAAGCTCAGCTTTACCTGTCTCAATGAAATTTTCTCTTTCACCTATCATTTTGATATCCCCTTCTTCCACAGTCTATCATCAATCAACTCCATTTCATTTCAGATCTCTTCTCACATTCCTTTCATAAGATCATATATTTAGAGCTAAAATGTAATCTATCATGTACATTGTCCCTTACCTCTTTGGGCCTATTAAAACCTAGCTTTTGCCTTAAAGACAAAAATTATCTCATCAGCTTCTGAAGTGCTGGCTGACTTATTTTTCAATTATTCTATTTGGCCAAGGGCAAGATGAGAAATCACTAGGTTTCTTGCTCCCCACTACCATTTCCAAGTCTTCCCTCTTCTATCAATACTGAGCAGCCACATCTTTTGAGATTCCCTCTAGGAAATTACCTTGTCTAGAATCTGGTTTTTGATATCTCTGGACCTGCAGCTAATTCTCCCTACTTCCTTAAAGAGTTCAGAACCTGCCTTATAGCCTTCTTTGCTCCTCCAGTGCCTACTCTTAATCAACTGCACAGCAGGGTGTCAGGAGAAAGAACACTTTGGCCTGGGTAAACCTCATTTTTTATTAACTAGTCTAGATGGTTTCTAATGTCTCTTTTAGCTCTACACCTATTATCTTGTCATTCAATATTCTTATCTCCTAATTCTTTCATCTTCACCATTACTATGACCTATGTCTCTGTCCTACTCACAACCGTAAATATGAGTTCTAGCTCTGAGGTCAAATGTAGTCATGTTAGGATAGTAGTATGACTATTCTTATTTATCTTTATTAGATTCGATACAGTGTCATAGGATTTGAGTATTTCAAGGAAGGAAGAAATGTTCAAAAGACAAGAATTAGAATGAAAAAAAATATTGGAAGTCAGGTGCTGAACATACTGGGGAAGATAAATAGGATCTGAAAAACCCTAGAATACTAACAAGGAAATAGTCATTATGGAGTGAAGTATACTGTTCACTCAACCTTCATTCTTCAGTTCTACACTCTATATCTTTCCTCACTTGTGCGCTTACCTTTTCTCCTCACTTCTATATCTCTCATAGCTAACATAGAGACATAATTCCTTATTGTATAATGGTATTATTTTTGGAGATGACAGAGTTGCTTTGCATCAATAATGCCTTTACTTAATCATATCCAGAGATCTTCATAATCTTAAGAATTTGTTTGTTGAGTCATTTCAGTCATGTCCTATTCTTTATGATCTCATTGAGGATATTTTTGACAAAGATACTGGAATGGTTTGCCTTTTCCTTTCCTAGCTCATTTTATGATGAAAAAACTGAAGTAAATGGAATTAAATGACTTACACAAAGTCACACAACTAGTAAATGTCTGAGTTCAGAGTTGCATTTGGGTCTTCCCAAGTTTACTGTGCCACCTAGGCACGCTAGTTGTTTGTCATTTCTTTCTCTGGAAGATTAAGGTTAAGTGACTTTGTTGTGTCATTCAACTAGCACATATCTGAGTCCAGATTTGAACTCCAGTCTCCCTGACTTCCAGGTCCAGTGCTTTATCCATTGAGTCACTTAGCTGCTCCTTAGGAATTGTATAATTTTAAATGACAAATTTATTTTTTTGTATGTGCCCATACTTGAAGCATTTCTAGTTTGCTAGCACCTTCAAGAGTTCTATTGTTCTGGAAAAGCCTTTACTATACTTAAATTTCCTCCCTTCATCAATAAAACATCAGACCAAGACTGGATATAATTGACCAAGAGATGGATTGTTTTCTCATTGTCTGTTTTTGAGGAAGACTAACTAAACCGGGAGTGGGGGACCTGCAGCCTCAAAATCACCTGTGGCCCTCCAGATCTTCAAGTGTGGCCCTTTCCTGAACCCAATCTTCAAAGAACAAATTCCCTTAGGATTCATTGAAGAATTCTGTGAAATTTGAATTCAGTCAAAGGGATGCCCTTGAAGACCTAGAGGGCCACATGGGGCTTCAAGGTCATACGGTCCTCACCCCTGAACTAATTCACCAAAACACAGAATTTCAGAACTTAGCAATTGTAAGTGACCTCAATAGCCAACGAATCCAATTCATACTTTAAAGAAATTATCACTATAACATATTCATCAAGTGGTTATGCACCCTCTGTTTGAATACCTTCAACCATAGAGAATCATCACTTCTCAAGGTAGTCTCTTCCACTTGGAAAGCTCTAACTGTTAGGATTTTTAAGCTTAAATTTGTCTCTGCAATTTCTATACATGCTTCCTTGTTATATCCTCTGGATCCAAACAGAATGAGTTTGTTCCTTCTTCCATGTACTTAAAGATGGCTGTTGGTACTCATCTATCAACTCTGTCTTGAATCTTCTTTTCTCTAGGCTAAAAATGTCTTATTCTTTCAACTGACATATCAACAGATTGGCCAAAAGATGATATATCTTTGTTCATAACAACTCTCAAAAGTCATCTGGTAAGTTGTAGAGAGGTTGTGATCTATGTCAGTGGAGTAAATGAACTCATTATCAAAACCACAGATCTTTGACCTAAAGAAGTTTATTGTCCAACTAATAATCACATTTTTATTTCTTATAATTCATTGATAAAGGTATAATTTTCCATATTCCATGTGATGGAATACATTTTGTTTGATTTCTCCTTAGACTTCATTCTCTCTGTATTCTACATACTACTTATGTCTTCTCTAAAATAGAATGTTGTAGTTCTCTAATACCTAGCACAGTGGCTTTCACCTAGTAGGTAATTAACAGATATCTCTGAAGTGGATTGAAGATTAGGGAAAAAACGATCCCTAGCTGCTCAGCTACCTTCATTTTATCGCTTATGAATTCATTAAAATATAATTTAATTTGCAAATTCTATACCGCTCATTGTTACTTTATTTTCTAAAGATTCTATTATTGTTCATCCAACTCCACCCTACTCCATCCTACCATCCCTGAAGGAAATAAGTCCCATTTGCTAAGCTTTCCCTATTCAAATTCACATTGTTCAAAATAATAACATTGTAAAATATGGTAACTGGTTTATAATCTAATGCAAAAATGCAGTGCAAATTCAAATAACATGGTCACCTCATGAGATTATTTGTTCTGATGTGACATCACAAATTTAAGTTTATTGAAATAATTAAAAAGAAAGAAAAACAAAAATTACTTCTGATCATTGTATACTCTATCTTAATGGATGGTTGGGACTAATTAATTCTGCATCAAGTTCATATTCTCTCCTGGTCACAGTCAGATGGGATACTTTGATTCAGATTCTTTTTAAACATTATAAAACATAACTATCTGTTTATTTAATATTTGAAGATTTATCCATTTTCATTGATGTTTGTTATGTTCATTTAATGTTTATTATTGTGCAAGGCTCTCATCCCTGCTGAAGATTCAGTAGTGGAGATGAGAGGTTCAAAGACAACCAAAGAACAAGGAAGTCTGTGAGAGCCACTTCACAAGGACCTTCATTTGTTGTGAGAATGATTGAATGGGAGAGTCAATGGTAAAACCCAAGTGCACTGATTTTTAAGTTTGACCACATAAATAGCTACATAATTTGGGAAAATTCAATTAATCACTTGGGTCTTTGTTTCCTTATCTCTCAAATGAGTGAATTAGAGTAAAAAAATCTGTAAAAGCTATAAAACTACAAGATATTTTTATAGAATTGGACAGTCCTGAAATAACCCACACATTTTATATCATTTCTACTTGTACTGTTCCAGAGAATAATGGGACTTTGGTTACAAGCTGAAGTGATGACACACTAAGTTCACATTTATATTGTGCTTTACAATTTGCAAACCATTTTCTTCCAGACTACCCTCTGAGAAAATGAGTGTAAGTGTTATTACCCACATTTTAAAAAATGAATTAGAGTTTACAATGAAGATGGAAAAGGGCAGATGTCATTGTCACTCTGTCCTCCACTGATGTCCTCTCTATTTTATTTTTTTCCTCCTATTGTGATCCCAATCTTCTGAAAGAGGTTCCCAAAGACAGGTAGTAACATAGGACTTAGGAAGAGAAGAGCAGTAAAGTGCCATGAAAGCCATCTGACTTTGGTGTTGAGGGTGAGGTGTCTCCATTAGTGGTAGGGTAAGGACAAGCAACAGTGCCCTCCACCCCATCATGCTCCTGCCTAGTTGACTTATGCAGGCAATCTGTGGTCACAGTGTAGATTTTACCAACACCCAAAATTATTCCACCTCTAAGACTTAAAACAATAAGACATACCTCTCTGATGGCAGTCCTCTGCCTTTTCATTTCATTCCCATTGCCCAATTCCTACTAAATGTTACCTTTAAATCCATTACCATCTCCAGTCTTTCAATCTCTCTTCTTTTTTCTTCTCAGTTCTATTCTGTCTTCATTTCTGTCACTTCACAGTCTTGATCTTAGGGTCAATCAATTCAGTAATGTATTATCTTCCACCTTGACTTTTTTTTTGCATGCTCCCTTCATTGTCTTTCCAGTGTATGTGTCCAAATAAGAAAGAGACTTTTTTATTTGTTTGCTTTCATGTTCCTGTGTAATACTAATGAGAGTCAAAGATCTTCCCCATCCATTAATAGCCCTGCCCCTTATGGGAAGCTTGATTAGGGGAGATTTTTTTTGTTGTTGTTTGAAGGCCTACATCTTTTGTTAATTACTAAGGAAATATTACTTCTCAAGGGTTGTGATGCCCTCCAGCTCTGAAAAATGTATATATACTCTGAAGTGAGGTTTTGTTTTAGGGTTTACTCATTGGAAGTATTTGTTTGGCCAGGTGAAACTCTGGGCAGCCACCATGGAGCCACCTGGCTTTGAAAACTCAGATGTTGGTGCTTCTCTCTCTGGTAACTACATATGTATGGTCAGACAGTTGGATCTGTCTGTTGGTTTGTGATGTATGTATTGCTTAGGGTCAGATAGTTGGAAGCCCTATCTATTCATCTTTGTTTCTCTGTTTGGATTTCTCTGAAGTTCAGGATGCTGACTTTTTCACCTGAACTGTGAATGATAATGTGTGCTTGATTAAAGTAATTTTTGATCCCTCAAAAGCTGTTTTCCTTTTAGAAAAGCAAATCTAAGAACCTGTACAACAGGCCATGCTATATATTTCAAGGTCCTTGCTGTTACATCCTAGCATTTGGACTTTCTTAATTTGGTGCCTCGAACACAAGGAGGACTTAATAAAATGTTCATTCAAGAAGTGTGCTTGACACTGGGGATTCAATGGTAAAACGAAATGCAACTGTCCTTTGCTCAAGAAGTAAGTCTGTACATAAGTAAAATGTATACCATCCCCCACAAAAAAGAAATAAGAAGTACATTTTGGGCACTGGTATCTTGGTTGCTCAAAAAAAGATTTAGGTTCGCTTGAGAAGAATTTTTTTCTTTTTCTACATAATTTTATTATTTAACTTTTTACATTCATTTTCACAAAATTTTGGGTTCCAAATTTTCTCCCTATTGGTCGCCTCCCTCCACCCCAATACACCTAGCATTCTAATTTTCCCTATCACCAATCTGCCCTCTCCTCTATCATCCCTCCCTTCTCATGTCCCCATCTTCTCTTTTGTCCTGTAGGACCAGATAACTTTCTATTCCCCACTTCTTATTTCCTAGTAGCAAGAACAATACTCAACAGTTCTTCCTAAAATTTTGAATTCCAACTTCTCCCCATCCCTCCCTCTCCACCCATTCCCTTTGGGAAGGCAGCTTGAGAAGAATTTTGAAGGAAATAAGGAATTTGAAGAGTCAGAGGTAAGGTTGGAGTATATATTTTACTTGGGATATTTCATGCATTCTTTGTCAGCACAGTGGCATACAAAAAGAAGCACATCATGCTTAAGGAGTAGCAGCAAGGCCATGTTGGCTTGACTGTGCAGTTCATGAAGGCAAGTAATGTGTTAAAATGATGAAAAACTCTGTTGCAGCCTCATTGTGAAGAGCTTTAAAGATTAATGGTTGTCCTCTCTAGGGTGGGGGTGAAGGGAAGAAAAAAAAGAAATTTACATTATAACTGTGTGGTATATTTAAAAGAAATAGGAACCTATTAATATTATTTAATACATTTATATATTATATATGACCTGTGATATATATCATATATAACATATAAAATATGTATTATATTATGTAATATATAATATAATATAATGTTTATATATGATTAATTAATAATAAATAATAAAATTCATCTCTTTATTATGTTATGGAAGTACTTGTTTTATTCCATAAATTTAAAAATATACATTTTAAAATTAATCAGAGGTTATCTATTTGATCTTAGATTTAATAGGGAGTCATTAAGGGGTGAGAAGGCAGGAGTTATAGCTAGACTTCCATTTTAGGAAAATAATTTTATATTTAATCATCTAAGAGCTCTTTGTTCCCCTTCTTCCTCCATTATAGCGGGTGTTTCCCACAGAAATATCTTAAACCCTACCATAAAAATCTTCCCTCTATCTAGAGGCAACCAGCTGGTACAGAAGATAGATATCTGAATATGACTCCAAATCCAGCTTCAGACACTTAGTCTGATCACTTAATTGATCAAGTCATTTAATTTCTATCTGGCTCAATTTTTCCTGTTTTAAAATGGGGATAATTAATAGTACTTACCACTCCTCCCTCTCATTGTGGTGAGGTAATATTTGTAAAGTTCTTATCATAGTAGTTGGCACATAGTAAGCACTTAATAAATGCTTTTTTCTTCCCCCTCTAATTAGATTAACTGTCAACTTGTCTGTCCCCTTCCTCTGTAGTATTAGACTTATTTTGCGAGTTAGAACGTCAGAAGTTGAAAGGATGGAATTACTATCTAATGATCACTACTAGCAATTCTCAATTCTGGAAGTAGAACCCAGATCTTTCTGATTTAAAGACCAGTGAATTTTCTCCAATTATTATTCATGTTAGGAAAGTCTCCACACAACAACAAAAGATAACCCAGGAGAATTTTAGAATTGTGTAATAGAAACTAAAAGTCTGGGGTACAGTCTCCATAGATTAGTGAAATGCACTGATGGATAAAAGTCTCCACATTGCTTAGTCTTTTTGTAAATAAAAGGATATGTTTATCATCCTTTTGTCAATGCGAGTGAACAATTGATTCAAATTATCTTCAGCTATTGCTCTTGGCAACTAAAAAATAAAATATTTGACATTTTGTATCAAATTACTGTGAGGACAATATAAAAATATACTGTCAAAAGACTTACTTTAACAACAAAGTTGGATATGTGTTTTGATCCAATGAATGCTTGGCAAAGAGAAATAGATCTAGCACTTCCTACACTATCAAACCCACTGCTGTCCTTTATAGTCACATGTCATTCCTGTTGTAGGAAGGTATCAGTCCAATTTTCCACCTCATTCCTTTCCCAAGGCAGAGAACAGATTTTGCTTGCAACACAAATACTTATAAACCCATTTTTATTTTGATGTCTTGGATGTTCACATTATTGATGTCTTATACCAGATACATTATAAATATAGTAAAGAACCATATAAAGAGAAACTTTCCTAATTTACTTTGAGAGAACCTGGTTTGTTTCTTCTCAGGTATATTGAAAGAATAAAAGATCTTAAACCATTCCATGAAGTCAAGTGCAAAGTTTACTGCTGGGTAGCAACCAGATACAATGGAAGAAACTACTTTGGAGAACACAGATCCCAAAGTCATACTATATTTTAATACTGGGACTCATCCATCAATTTTTATTTTCCATGAAGAGCTTCCTTCTTATAGAAATCCATGTTGTATTAGAATTGCCCATCAGGTCATGATATTCAACAGAAAGTAGCAGATCCAGATATCTGAACATGATAAGACCTGTTTAAATATTTTACTGTGGCTCAGTTTAATTAACTTCAAAAAACATTTATTCAATGCCTACCATGTGCCAACCACTGTGCTAAGCTCTAAGACATTGAAACCTTGGAGTTCATCAGAGATCACTGTATCCTCATTTCTAGTTGAAACCCTGCCTCATGTTCTTACTAACTGTAAGATCCTGTGTAAATCCTTTGACCTCTGACTGCTTCAGTTTCCTCAACTGTAAAATACCAGCAATAAAAGAATCGATTTGTAAATATTTGTAGAATATTTAGCACACAGTGCCTGTCACAGTAGCCATTTTAGAAGATGTTCATTTTCTTTCATTTTCCCTCTCCTATAACATCTTCCCTGTGAAAAAATAATAGGATTTGGTGGGGCCTGTCAGTGTGGAAGCCTCATGGAGCTATGGTTGAATACTTTCTGATCCTAGAGAGACTTAAATACCTTAATTTACAGCCACTCAGGGTATTTTATAGATTGTAAACATCTTGAAGGCAGGAACTATTTTGTTCTTGTCTTTGAATATCCAGTCTCCTGGATATTGACAACATTTATTCAATTAATATGACAATTTTTTAAATTAATTAATTTAAGGTATTATGATGTGGTAGGAGGAAGAAAGAAGAAGATATAGTTCATGATTTTTCTGTGGCAGAGCAGCAGGACCACATTTTCTGAATTAGACACTGGAAGACCAAAAAAAAACCTTCACAAACCTTGGACAAGAATGACTGCTAGAAAGAAGTCTGGAGGAAGAGACTGTCAGATGTACCAGTGAGAACTAGGAAAGAAAATGATCCAACTCTTGGCACTCCCTAGAAAATAAAGTATTCTGTATATCTGTGAACATTCTCTTTGCCATTTTTTCTTGTTTGAATTCTTGTAGTGCTTATTGGTCAAAAGAAAAAAAGAAAGAAAAGAAACACCTTTAAAGAAAACAAACCAACCAACAAACAAAAAAACCTAAAGAAGTCTTACATGTCCTTCCATACCTGAGAGAAAAGAAGGAAAATGAAGGGACCTGGATAGGTAACCAATCCTTTGAATCTTTTCTGTGGAATGTTGAATTAAATGGCAGTTGCTCAATCTAGAAAATATAAACATGTTGGCATCAGGACACCAGAAAAGTACTCTAAAGGGAAAAGTCGTTTTTTCCCAGTATGTGAAGGATAATCATATATAATTTTAATTAACTTATTTATTTATTTTTAGCTTTCAACATTCATTTCCACAAAATTTTGAGTTCCAAATTTTTTCTCCATCTCTCCTCTCCCACTCAAAATGCCATGCATTTTGATTGCCCCTTTCACCAATGTGCCCTTCCTTCTAACACTCCTCCCTTCCCTTATCCCCAACTTATCTCAAGATAAATTTCTATACCCCATTGCCTGTATTTCTTATTTCCCAGTTGTACACAAAAACAATTCTCAACTTTTGTTCCTAAAACTTTGAATTCCAAGTTCTCTTCCTTTCTCCTACCCCACACATCCCTACTGAGAAGGCAAGCAATTCAATATAGGCTATATATGTGCAGTTTTGCAAGTGATCTCCATAATATTCATGTTGGGTAAGACTATATTTCCCTCCATCCTGTCCTGCCCCCCATTTCTTCTATTCTCTCTTTTGACCCTATCCCTCCCCAAGAATATTTACTTCTAATTGCTTCCTCCCATTTGCCTCCCCTTCAATTATCCCCTCCAACCTGCCTATCCCCTTCTTCTCTACTTTCCTGTAGTGTAAGATAGATTTTCATACCAAATTGAGTGTGCAGGTTATTCCTTCCTTGAGCCAAATTTGATGAGAGTAAGCTTCACTTTTTCCCTCTCACCTCCCCTTTTTCCCCATCCTTTGGAAAAGCTTTTTCTTGCCTCTTGTATGAGAGAGAATTTGCCCCATTCCATTTCTCCCTTTCACTTCCCAATATATTTCTCTCTCATCCCTTGATTTTACTTTTTTGAATATGATCGCTTACTATTCAACTCTTTCTCTCTATATATATATTTGTGTGTGTGTATGTGTGTTTGTGTAATCCTTCCAACTACCCAGATACTGAGAAAAGTTTCAAGAGTTACAAATGTTATCTTTCCATGTAGGAATACTAAGTTCCTTGTGATTTCTCTTTCCTGTTTACCTTTTCATACTTCTCTTGATTGTTGTGCTTGAAAATCAAATTTTCTTCTCAGCTCTGATCTTTTCATGAAGAATGCTTGAAAGCGCTCTATTTCATTGAATTATCATTTTCACCCCCTGCAGTATTACACTCAGTTTTGGTGAGTAGGTGATTCTCGGTTTTAATCCTAGTTCCTTTGACTTCTGGAATATCATACTCTGCCCTTTGATCCCTTAATGTAGAAACTGCTAGATCTTGTGTTATCTGATTGTATTTCTACAATACTTGAATTGTTTCTTTCTACCTGCTTGAAATATTTTCTCCTTGATCTGGAAACTCTGAAATTTGACTACAATATTCCTAGGAGTTTCTCTTTTTTGGATCTCTTTCAGGTGGTGATCAATGGATTCTATTTATTTTGCCCTTTGGTTCTAGAATATCAGGGCAGTTTTCCTTGATAATTTCAGGAAAGGTTATGTCGAGCCTCTTTTGTTTATCATGACTTCAGGTAGTCCCATAATTTTTAAATTATCTCTCTTGGATCGATTTTCCAGGTCAGTTGTTTTTCCAGTGAGATATTTTACATTATCTTCCATTTTTTGTTCTTTTGGTTTTGTTTTATAATTTCTTGGTTTCTCATACTATCATTAGCTTTCATCTCTTTCATTCTAATTTTTAAAGCAGTATTTTCTTCAGTGATTTTTGAAGCTCCTTTTCCATTTGGTTGATTCTGCTTTTTAAAGCATTCTTCTCCTCATTGGCTTTTTGGACTTCTTTTTTCAATTGATGTAACATATTTTTAAAGGTGTTATTTTCTTCAACATTTTTTGAGTGTCCTTTAGCAAGCTCTTGACTCACTTTTCATGATTTTCTTGCATCTCTCTCATTTCTCTTCCCAATTTTTCCTCCACCTCTCTTACTTGATTTTCAAAGTCCTTTTTGAGCTCTTCCATGGCCTGGGACTATTGAATATATATTTTGGAGGTTTTAGATACAGAAGTCTTGACTTTTTATCTTCCCCGATGCTAAACATTGTTTTTCCTCATCTGAAAGGATGAGAGAGAACACTTGTTCACCAAGAAAGTAACATTCTATTGTCTTATTTTTTTCCATTTCTGGGGCACATTCCCAACCTATTATTTGACTTTTAGTTCCTTTGTCAAGAGTAGGGTATACTCTAGGGACCTGTAAGTTCTCAGTTCCTTCATCATGGCACCATCAAGGGAAAGGACTTTACTCCCTGGCCTGGCTTGAGGCTGAGATTCAGATCAGCTACTCGATTCCCCCACAGGCTTTAGGCAGGGGCAGTGCCACCACTCAGGGATGAGGTTTAGATCACCTGCTCAATTCCCCCAGGGACTTTAAACTGAGGGCTTCAACAATGCCATCAGTGGCCACTCTCACAGCAGTCTCCATTGCCCACTGTGACTGTGGCTGCTGCCTGGGGCCAGGACTAGGGGAGGACTCTGCTCCCTTGTCATGGAGATGAAAAAGCCTTCTCAGTGACCTTTGAAGTATCTTTGTTGCCTGTGAGTTGAGGGATCTGTGAACTTCTGATGCTGCTAGGGATTCTGCCCCCAAGACCTGCTCCAACCCTGCTCCTCTTAGCTCTTACAGCCAAGGCTGGACTGTGTTTCTCTCTGTGTCCAGTGTGATAGACCTTTCCCCTAGGCCTTCCAGGTCACCTTGGGCTGGAAATCTCCTCCACTCCATCGTTCTGTGACTTTTACTGCTCTAGAATTTGTTTACAGTCATTCTTTACAGGTATTATATGGGCTGTGAGGAAAGAGCTAGTGTATGTGCATCTTTCTACTTCATCATCTTGGCTCCATCCCTCCATGGGAGAAGTCTTGAAGACAGAATGATGGGTTATTGAATCTGAACCTCCTCCCCATTGATCTTTAATCCCTGACCCAGATCTCTGGCATTCACCTGAGGCATTCAAGCTCATCCCAATATAATCTTTTCAACTCTCCTTTCCTTGTGGTCATCTTCCCAACCCTCCCTTCTTTGTTACCTCTGAGTCACCCCAACCCTTCATTTTCTGTTACCTCCAGAACACCCCAAGCTACTTACCACTCCTTAATTCCATCCAAATCTTCCCACAGTCTTTTCACCTTTAAAATAATCAATCTTGCCCCCATTAAACTAGGAATCTGACTTGCTTATGTTTGTGTCACAAATAAAGTTGGATTAGAAGACTTGAGTGGTTGAATTCTTTCAAGGAATATCTTGCAGTTTAGGGTTCCCAACACCCTTAGACCATAATTAAGGAGAAGTATGACAGGGTCATTGGGAACTGTTGGCCCCTGGCCTCTCAACTTCTCTTGTCATTTATAATCTGCTTTGAACTCTAGTTTTAATGTCACTGTCTTATTGTAAGGTCTTTAAGGTGAGGAAATTAATGTTTTCATCTCAGATATATCATGTATATTTTAGGAATTCAATAAATGGTAAATTTAACTGAAATTTTAATTTAAAATTATATATACACATATATGTGATAATTAATGATACCAGAGCAGAAAGTATATTTATATAATGCTTTAAGGTGTAGAAGGTTCGTTCTATATGATACTTAACCTTCACAAAAATTCTGTTATTATCTCCATATTACAGATTAGGAGATTGAATCTGAGAAAAATTAAGTGGTTTGCATAGGGTCATCCAGCTATTAAGCTTCTAAGACAGAGTTCCTGACTCCAAGTATACTGTGATTCCTTTAGTGTACTATGACATCCTGGTTTTTCCTACTCTCCTCTTTAAATTTTTAACAATAAAATGGAGGCTGGAGGTTGATAGAAGGAGGAGGACAGTTATGTCTAAGTTATAGGAATTTATCTTTTGCTTGCAGTGTTAGGGAGTTGATAAATAGATGAATAGATTAAATGGTTGGTAGGATGGTGGAGACCTAGGCAACATCTACCATTTTATGTTCAAAAAAATTTAAATATTTTCTTATGGAATTCAAGTAGGCTTAGAAAACATAGCTGTAGGTAATCTTTATAGGACTTAAATGACAACAAAATGGATTTGAATTAGACCAAAGGAAGAGGTCGTTTATATGTTTTGTTGTTGTGGATGTTATTGGTTTGATTGATTTTTTTTTTTTCTGATTGCTGATTTCAGTTCCTTGTCTCCATAATCATATAATCTTTGCATTGATTCTAACTCAGAGGACTAAGCCAAGCAAGACAGAACTGGAGTTTAAGTTTTACAAAGGAAATAAACTCTCCTTCTTTGCTTCTATGAAAATACACTAACTATTCCCATTCAGACATGGAAGGGAGAATTAAGAAAAACAACTCCAGAAAATTTTGACTTATTGTATATGTTTACTTTCTCAATGAGTCATTTTTAACTCAGAATAATGAATGAAATTATCACATTTTGTATTTTTTTAAATTTCTAAATTTTAAATGCTATTTTGAATCACTATACTTTTTCCAATTTCTCCTAACAGATGCTTACAAAGTGATAGCAGTAGCTT
>CM053772.1:203640220-203673273 GCA_028658325.1 Potorous gilbertii | reverse complement strand
GTTTTTTGGTTTGTTTTAGGGAGCTTCTGCTTGCCTTTTCAATTTCTCCAAAATGTCTTCTGGAGTTGTGGATGCCAAAATCTTTACCACTTTTTCACGAGATTTACCACCCTTATCTAAGATAACATCACTCTTCCTAAGTTCCAGGACCTTGGAGAGATACCGACACAGTTCTGCATTAGCCTCCCCTTCTGATGGAGGTGCAGCAATAGCTACACTTACACTCTCAGCTGTCACATCTGTGATGGCATTTTGTTTGGAGCCAGGTTTGGCATGAATGGCTATTGTGATGGAACCGCTGTGACCAACTGCCACAGGTCCAGTGGGAGGAAGTGGTTTCACTGGCTCCTTATTCTGGCCTTTCCCCTTCTTTGGCATCCCTGCGCCAGAAGCGAGCCTGGCCGCAGCCACCTTGGCACCTACCCGGGCCCCGTCAGCCCGGCGGCAGACGTAGAGCATGGGACCCGGGTCTTCTCCACCCGGAAGAAACAGCTAGCTTCTTTTTATTTTATTACCAGCTTTTTATTTTATTACCAGCTAGGAGTTGTTCCTTTAAGACAGACCCAAACAAGCACTAGACATAGGACAAGCTCTCAGAAAGCTTCTGGTGTTAATTTAACCAACAGTTGCCTCCTGTCTATTTGCTCTGTCACTACTTTATGTATAGTCTGGATGACATATGAAACAATTTTAAGAGTCATCTGGTTAAACTGGTTGTCTACATGATTTCCAAATAACATTTTACATGAGTTCTTCACCATTCTTTGCTTCTATTAAGAAATTATACTAGACAATAATATAGACTGCTAAAGTAGAATGGCATGCTCCCCAGAAAAGGTGGGAAAGGAATCAGTATATGCTTTATAAGCTTTTTTCAGACTTTCTCATTCTAGAAATGAACAGTTATCCTTCACCTACTTATGAATATTTGTAGCTAGCTTCTTGGCCAAACTCATATCACTAAATAATATTGACCTCCTTTATGTTTCATCGTGCATAAAGCAGGACAACCAGACAGGTGGGTTTCCTGGTCCTACTAAAAGTAACTCATTCTTTCATATCACTATAAGGTCTAAAATTTTTCCCCACAACGACCCTGTGGGTTAGATAGTATGAGTACATCAATTCTTCCTTTTAGATGAGAAAAAGTGAGATTCAGAGAAATGATGTTATTTGATACTTTTTAAACACAGCTAATAAGTATAAGGGGCAGGATTATGTAGGTCCCTCCTGGTTCTAAGTCAAATTGCTCCACACTGATAATCACTAAAAGCAGGGAATTATCTCCTGAAGTATTTTCTTAACAAAATTTACTCACATGGAATAACTACCAAGGATATTGTAAAAGAAAAGAGACTCACAGAGAATCATCAGAAGATTCATTTAGAGATACAGTGGGGTACGAATTAAACTTTGAAGGAGTAGTAAAATTTTAACAACCAGAGAGGGAGAAGAACATTTCAGGATTGGGGAGTAGGCCTAATTAAGATGAGAAAAGTCAGAGGCAACAGAGATATGTGAGGAATGCTTTCCTTAAACATGTGGGAAGGGGGTTAAAATAAATAAATTGAATGATGTTCAAAACACCAAATTTGAAAATGCCCTGTCCCTCACTAATTACTCCAATACAATTCAATAATCACTTCTAAAGTTCCTACTGTGTACCAACCCATCTAGGAAGTGATGGTGATATGAAGAGGGGTCATAGAAAACAGTTTATTCCATTAAGGGGCATTAGGCAATAGCAGGAAGGGAAGAACACTTAGAAGTGAGATGGAGGATAGAGATGATGAAAGGTACCCTTTAGAAAGTGGCATCTGAATTGTGGTTTTAAAGAAGCTAGGGATTTTATAAAATGGGAATGATAGGGCACTCCAGCATGGGGGATAATCTTTACAAAAGCTAAAAGACAGGATGAAGAAATGTCATGTATGTAAGGAAACTGTAAGTAAGTCATTTTTACTAGAATATAGAGGGGGTAAGGGGTACATAATGTGACCAATGTGAAAAGATCAGTTGGAGACACATTGTTATGGACTTTATGGGCCAAATGAAGGCGAAGGCATTTTGTCCTAGGAAACCTACCCAAGTCAGTCTTACTGAACAATTGCTAGGCTTAAAATAACAATGTTTCAGACGCGGAAAGGAACTTAGAAACCATCACTCCAGCTTACTCTGTATACATGTAGCCTCAAGCAGTGAAATAAACATCCTGACTCCCTCTCCTAAAGACTAAGGTACATTTTTGTGTTGATTTTCTTTTTTTTTACATTAAAGAAAAAAATAATCTCAGGTTTGAAAAGAGAAAAAGAGAAGATGCTTTTTTTATTCTAGAGGAAAGCCCATTCCTGGATGCATTCATTTCTATGTAGAAAACAATTACATTATGTTATGAATTCATTGAGATTTCTGAATCATCATCTAAAGAAACTCATTCCAGCATTTCACAACAAATAGATGCCAATATTCAGCACTTGCATGTGGATATAGCATTCTTTATGGAGGTATAGATTATCTGTGCCCATTTCCATGATGAAGGTCACTGGGTAGGACTTCCAGAGTCAATGGGACTAGATCACATTTACTCAGTTCTTGAGAAAGTTCAAAAATAGACTGATGCATATGTCAGTGAGGAATATGTCCATGGGCTAGTCTAATTTTGGCAGCATTGCTTTTTATGCATTTTGTGCTGGCATTTGTACTGTGTATCGACTATGGAAAGGAAAAGAGTAGATTACTACTTAGCAACGGGTTGCTTATTTTTGGTTAGTGAAAATTCCACAGATCATGGTGAATCTTAAATAAGTGTGATGACTTTTAAGTAATTAAAAAATTGCCTGTAAATACCATATTCATTCTTATCTGTATTCTTTCTTTTAAGTTGTAAGCTTATACTAAGGATCTCTAGGAGCTTATTATCTGTTTATAGTTTTTAACACATTTACAATGTCCATGCATATATAGTCTTAGAGATAATTAAAAAGGCAGAAAAACAATTTCCAATTAATTTTGCAAATGGCCATCTATACAGTCATGATAATTTATGAGGGTTTGTAATTCAGAGTGTAAATAAAACTGATGATAGCATTTCCTAGGAGAACAGCTCAAATTTGTTTTAAAGAAAATGCCAATATTTCCCCCTTGAAAATATGGAGAAGTAACAATGGAGTTTCATCTCTTCTTTCTGTCCCTGTGGGGAAGACTTTACTGGCTATTAGATACTGAGAGAGGGACATTAATAGTTTTAATCCCATATGCCATTGCATATCTGATGCATTAAATGTTGCTCTAGCTACAGTAACTATCCACACCAAATTCAATACCAGGGAAGGAATGGGTGCTTAGTGGAGAGAGAAAGTCAACAAATTAATTCCTGGTCACTCACATAACAATTCTTTTTGCTATATTAGAGGCTAAGTGATGAGTTTATGATTTTCACATTTCACATTTTTAAGGATTAACATAGTTTTCAAATGTCAAAATACAAAGATCCATATCACATGTAGCATCTGTGTTGCAACTATGATAATTATTCAGAATGGTATGTTCACTTAACTTTTGCCTCAGTTTCTCATCTGTAAGATGAGCTGGAGAACAAAATGGTAGACCACTCCAGTACCTACCTAGAAAATCCCAAACAGAATCAAGAAGACTTGGACATGACTGAAGAACAACTGGACAGCAACAACAGGAGCTATGCTTATTACAGGCAGTTGAGATTCGCAGAAAAGTAACATTGTTGTATGCTACGGATAAGAAACATGGGTAATCCAGGAAAATAGGGGGAAGGGGGATTAAAGAAACAGGGGTAATAAAAGAGAGGACAGACTGGCAGAAGGGGTGGATGGGATGCATGCTATGCTGGGGAGAAAATTTTGAATTCAAATCCTTGTGGAAGTGAATGTTGAGAACTGAAAAATAAATAAATTACAAATTTTTAAAAAAAGAAGCATAGACAGGCATGAAGAGAAAGGAGGGCATTTTAATTAAGGGTACCAACTGCACTCATTCTGCAGCACAATCTCCAGAAAGAAGTTTTAAATCCTCTTGGTGGGGGTTAGCTCTTATTCTCTTAAGACAAGTTAATGAAAAACTGTATAAATTTGCTGTATCTTTCAAAGTAGCCATTAATATTGAGACATCACTTTGGGATGGATCTGGCATTATTGACTATGTTTTAGAACAGGAAAAAAAATCTCTGCAACCTTAAATCTTATTGATCAGTGGCTGGCATGTTAATTGGCACTGGTCATTTTGTTTTCTTTATTACAGAGGTTGCTGTTTTTCAAATGTCACTGCTCAACTCAAACTGCTTTCTCCAATGTTACCACTGAGCCCTTAATTGCGAAACCCAACAAGTTTTTCTCAGATCTGAGCCTTTTGGATATCGTAGCAGGATTTGACAACACTGACCACAGTTGAGAGGAGGAGAAAAAGAGGAAAGGAGGGAAAGAAAGGAAGGAAGGGAGGTGGGGGAGGGAGAGAGAGAGAGAGAGAGAGAGAGAGAGAGAGAGAGAGAGAGAGAGAGAGAGAGAGACGGAGAAAGGGAGGGAGGGCAGGATGGATGGAGAGGAGAGGAGAGTAGAAGAAAAAAAAGAAGTAATAGAATGATTATTCCTTTCAAAATATGTGGAGAGCACCACCAACTCATTATTTCTCTTCCCTATTCACTCCTGCCCAGTTCTCAAACTTTCCTTTTTCTTTAGGGGTCAACACCAGTCACTGAGATTCAGTTTGAGTAAGTAGCATATTTGTCTCTTTCTCTCACATCTCGTCACAGTACCCCACTATTTTAAAATGATAGTTTCAATTACTATGTTTAGTTTCTTTCATTTTTTTCTTTTATATATTAGTGGAATTTAAAAAATGTTAGTATATACAAGAAAACAAGAGAATATTTGTTTGATTTGATTCGAATTAAATGGATTAGATGAAGACCTTTGTAGTAGTGTTGAACTTCAGAAAACCTGGTTCGTATTCCTGCTCTGCTACTAGTGTCAGTATGAACTTGAGCAAGTCATTCAATTTTTCTGGGCCTATTTTCTCATTTATAAAATAAGGGGGTGGCAGGAGAGATCAGACTAGATCTCTTTCAGGTCTCTCTCACCTGTAAATCTATGAAACAATGCTACTCTCCCCCATGAAACTTCATCCTTATTGTAGCCATAGAAATGGTAAGATATTTTATTACCAAAAGTGTTGCAATATATACTACTTCTGATAAAAAAAAATACTTTTCAAATACAATACAATAAACACATTAGGGCACTGTATATGGGCTCTACTGAGAGGAAAATATTGTGTAGGTTCATTTCTGGCTTTTATAACCAACAGTGAACATAAGACCAGGACAGAGAAGGAAGAAACAAAAATGACCTCCATGTATTTCGTTGGGAAAAGACATAGCCGCATCTTGTTTTCTTTCGGAAATATGTAACATGGGTTCATTTTCAGAAAAGGAACTTGGCTCCTCACTTTGTATTTCACAAGGAATCCATCCAAAGCCTATTCAGTTGATTGCATTGAATTGTCCCAACTTTGAAGTAAGTGACAAAACAAAGAGCTTCTTTGGAAGGGGGAAAAAGGATATTCATGGGAAAGGAAAAAAACCTAAATTCAGGAGAATATTCTGTATTAACTCATTTGGTTATCTGCTCTCTTCTTATTTATCTGCAATGGACTGGAAATGTTTTACTCTCTATTTTCCTTTAGGGAGGAGGAAGTACTCTGCAAACTGTCAGGGAATCAGTAAACTTGAGTATTTTTATGACCCAAATTATAGAGGTATCGCTGGGTACCTAAAAAGATATACATGTATATATACTTTGAGGGTCAGCTATAATTTATAATTGAAAATGCATTCTATTTCCCAGCATGCCCTTCATGCAATAATTCAGAGCAAATGATAATGTATTATACTCTAAGTCTATAACCTTAGAAAATAAAAGCCCAGTTGGTGCTTGACTTACAAGAGCAAAACAAGCTTACAGAGCACGGGTCTGTGTTGTTTGGCAAGTAGTCAATAAAACTGTACCTTATGACTTTCTCTCCTAAAGGTTCTAATCAAAACAATTTATTTCAGGCATGTAAACCCAGCTTTTCAGACTGTAGCTATTGTCAGTATGCAGTAGCAACATCAGCAAGAGCTGACGCAGTTTTTGAACTGAGAGTCCCAGAGCTCCCCCATCTGTCTAAGTAATGGTTGGATTTCCTACTAGATCAATATACCATGTCAGTTGGAGTACAAAGATTTTTTTTCATATTTCCCTAACCTTTACAATAGCAATTTCAATGTAGCCAATCTTTTGCAGGATAAATACAATATCTTGGAATGTTACACAAAGAATCTGGGGCTAGCAGGGCTGGGAGTGAATGAGATGCTACAGCCTAAGTAAATTCAGAGACAAAGAAGGGATACAGTTTCATCCATTTCAAATCTTGCACTTCAGTTATATGAATAAATTGTTCTTCCATGCCATAATTTAGCTCAGTTGCCTTCTCTATATAGAACACTGATCAGGAATAAAAAATGTAGTGAGGACTTAGCCAGGATTTATTGTCTGCCCATGAGCATCTGGATGCTGTTCTGGGGTGACCTAAATGGGCCCCCTTAGGTTCAGTAAAGGGGCATTGGAACAAAATAGGAGGCATTTGTCTTAGTTAAACATATAGCAAACTAGAACCTGGGGGAAGGGCGTTGTAGGGGGGAGGATAAGTGATTTGCTTTGTTTCTGCTCTCAGGTTCCCAACTGAGGAATAAAATGTAGACCTTCTCCTTTTCCCTGCTATGGACTTTTGAGCTGCCATGACTCACTGCCTTAAGAGTAGTACTCTCCTGATTGCTGTGTATCACTGCCCCCTAGTGGTCAGACTGTACCAAACTTTCAAGATCCAAAACACAGGTCCAGAGCTTAACAGGGCATTAGTGTCTTCCTTCATCGCACATCAGGGGGATGTAATTCTCTGAACACCCTTTTCTAATAATGATTTTGATAACAAGAGATAATATTTAAAGAACTATTTGCTAAACATTCGACTTCAATTAGAACCACAAATAGTCATCTTTGCAAGACGAAGGCAGGGTCAGGATTTTCTTTTTTTGGCAGGGGGGCTGGAATTTAAATAAGGTAAAGTCCAAGAGGAAGTGTGTGTGTGTTCATCCTTTGTTACCGAAGAAGACCATGCCATCAGAGAAATGATGACATGACTTGCACTTGACTTTGTTGGGAGTGAGGGAGGGCTGTGCAGGTCACCAGCCTCACTTCTCCACCAGAGCCATCTGAATCCAGTGACCAGATATTCATCAGGATGACTGGAGATGTCCCAGGATGAGGCAATTGGGGTTAAGTGACTTGCCCAAGGTCACAAGTTAGTGAGTGTCAAATGTCTGAGGTGAGATTTGAACTCAGGTCCTCCTGACTCCTGTACTGGTGCTCTGTCCACTGCACCACCTATCTACCTCCAAGAGAAATTATATCCCAAGGAAATGTTTTTTATTTCTTCTAAATTTTGGTATCCTAGAGGTAATAACCAGGTAATGGCAGTTAGGGCTTCAGAATCATGTCAATCTTATTTGCAAACCCAAGCAACTGTGGAAACTATCCATCCAAACAGGAATGACTTTACTATCATTGTGTGTTTGTGTGCGTGTGTCTGTGTGTGTACACATACATATAGCAATACATATATACGTGTATATATATATATATACATCCATATATGCATATAGGTACACATGTACATGTGTATACTGTGTGTATATGTATCTATACATGTATGTTCTTCTTGAGATGTGATAGTACAAATGAAATCTATTTTATTCTTCTCCAAGATGGTCATCAGGAGATAGAAATTAGCTTACAATTGCATACAGAACACAATTAGTATTTACATTCTGTGTTACTTATCCTTCCCTAGTTATAATTATAGTCAAGAAAATAAGTATATGAGCTTCTAATTATTATATACACTGGGCATGAATCTTTCAAGATCCTTTCCAAAGCCATTCCTTTCTTGGGATAATCTACTTAGCAACAGAATATGCTTTTGTCTTAGATCAAGAATTCTTACATTGAAGTGCATGGCAAGTCTCATTGTTAGAGAAATTCTAAGGAGTTGCCTGAGGCAAGGGAGGTCAAATAGCTTGTCTAGTGACACAGGGTTTGTGTAAAAGGTAGGAACTGTGTAAAACGTTAGTAAGAGAAAATCACAGATTCTTAGAGTAGCAATGATCTTCAAAAGCCACCCAGTTCCCCGTGTCTGAAAAGAATACCATTTATAACATCCCTATCAAACTTTGAAGACAGGTAGTGAAGGTGGACTCACTCTTTAATAGGAACCTGACTAATGGGCATTGAGATAGCTCAAAATATTGGGAAGCTTTCTGTTCTTTTGTTTCTTTTTTCCCCCTTCTACTTCTGGTTATCATTTCTGGGTCTCAGTAGAGCAAGTTTATTCCTGTTCCCCATAATAGTCCTTCAAATGCTTAATAGAAGATATCAGATTCTCCATTTATTGAAATAATCAAAGAAGATAATTCATGTAAAATACTTTATAAACCTTGTACTGTAAGAATATCAACTATTCTAGTCCATAATCTGAGGTTGTTATTCAAGTATTATGCAAATTTAATGCTCCCATTTCCTAGAGTTTCTTTTCCTGCAGTGGCAAAAATTGTTCTTTCATTTGGAATGACCTATTTCTGGTGTAGTAGGACCTTTTCCACAACAATGAAGGTCTTAAACCCTCTGCATAATTAAAAGTAAGTAAAAAATAATCAACGCTCTTAATTAAACTGAACTGCCATTGTTAGTTCCAATGATGACTTATCATGAATTCCATCAGTATTGGACTGATCTTGTGCTGAACTTGGTCCAAACATTTCAACTAGTTGTATGGGCATAATTGGAAGACACCTCAGAAGTCATCCAG
The DNA here is from genome assembly GCA_028658325.1 of Potorous gilbertii. NCBI lineage: Eukaryota > Metazoa > Chordata > Mammalia > Diprotodontia > Potoroidae > Potorous > Potorous gilbertii. Next base: position 203,664,342 of record CM053772.1, on the reverse strand, counting down.
TCTGGTCCATTCATTTTACATATGAGAAGAGTGAGGCTCTTTACTTAGGTAATAAATATCAGAATCTGTACCCAGGTCGTATAATTCCATGTCCTCTCCCCTCCACTATATCATTCCACTGTCATAAACTTAGAATAGTGGAGAGCAGTAACTTTTTCCCAAGCCCTGGACCTAGTATGCAAACAAATTTCATTAGAGTATGAAACTTGAAAACAGTTCTAATAACCATGTTAGCCCAATAATTAAAACAATATAGGATCAATAATTAAAAAAAATAAACCCATCAACATTTTTTCCAGTTGTAAAAGAGGGAAGATCAGATCCGCTAAAATGATGAGTCAATTTGGACAGATTTTAACTAGTAATATAGCTTTTAACAGCACTGTTTGCCTCAGTCAGGGCTTTATGATAATTTTCTTAATACTTAAATATATATTTAGAAAGTCATCCCATTTAATATAGTTAGTAGCATCTTCATATTTAATGCAAAGCTTGTTTTGTTGTTTGTCCTTTGTTCTTGATGAGCACTATGCCATACAAATGAATTAGATTTCAGTGAGGCAGGACTGAGCAAAGTCAGCCTCGCTATCTCCTCCAAAGCCATGTGAGTCCAATGGCAAGATACAGATCAGGATGACTGGATATGACCTTGGATACAGTGGGAGATCTTGGCCTTTTTAACAGTGATATTTAAGGAAAACAAACAAGTGTCTAAGAAACAGAAAATCCACCTTCCAACATGATCTTTTTTTCTCTTCAGTAGTGTGCTGTAAACATGACCTAAAGACCTCCTGCTTTACAGGTTTGACTGGGAGAAATATTTGTTGGAAGGCACTTAAATGTATATAAAACTTCCTCTTCCTTATTTGCCTTCACTCATAAAATCTAGGCCCACAGGGAGACCAATGCACTTTAAGTGTGTAGCTAGTTTTCTATATGGCCTCAATATATGCATCCTAGACCAGAAAATCAGGGATCTTCCTCTAGCAAAAAAACCCAAAAAACAAAATGATGATTTTCCCCAACACAGAGTTGCCTTTAATTCAAAATGGATGGGGAAGGGAATTTCAAATGTAAGAAGTTTCTCCTTGAGATCCATAGCCTGACATTTATAAGTCAAGTCTTGATTTTCATTTTCATCTTTTTTTGGTCTTAAGGTCTACTCTTTTTTTCTTTCTTGATTAATCCAATAGGTTTCAAGTAATCAAATAGTAATATCACTGTGGTTTTCAGAATCATATCCATTTTCAACAGTTTTCATATGTGTGTTTTTATAATTCTATTGCTATTATCCAAGTTTAAAGAAGGTAATATCTTTAAGTGTGATACCTACCAACATCTAGCATCATGGTGACAATGCAGTCTTCATTCTTAGGCAAAATATTTATGACCTAATTGATAAAGAAAAATATTTCCTACCATTCCAAGGAGAGAGACTAATAAAATAGAAATGGAAATGAGAGTTGAATAATTTAACCTCAAATTACAGAAATGAATTTAATGATCGAATGAATGGAAAAACTAATTCATGTCAGTTACTTTTAGTAAAGATGGTTTCATGATATTAAAGTTAAAGGTAAGGTATCTTTTCCTACAGGCTATAGAAACATACTTTATAATAATGACATCCAAGGTTATGAAAATCTTTCAGAGAGGTACATGTGTTTTCCAAATTAGACATACTTTATAGCTGTATAAAAAAGAGGGGAAGGGGGATTAGAGGGCAGTTTTCCCCCAATAATGCCATCATGCCAAGAAAGAAAAACAAATAAAGTCTTTAAAAATAAGTCTAAATCAAGTTAATGAAGAAAAAATATGCACAGCCTTAAAAAAAGACATTTTTCCATTAAAGTATCATGATAGAATATGGAAAATACTAATGATTTTCCTAATAGCTTCTCTACAGAAGTGGACTATTATTCACCCATTGCTCTATAATAGATATGCTTTGGCATGGAGCCATCAGTTTTCCATGATGACCCATCATCATTAATTTCCCAGATCTAACTTCTTGCGCATCTTTATATGTGTTCTAAATAAGTCTCTATGTACAATACAAATACAATTAGCTGTTCTAAGTGAATAGCTAACATCTCTGGTAAATGAACTTTTATATAGATTTTATGGTTTATCCTGAGTCATGCTTTTGTCAAAGCAAGCAGAAACCTGAGCTCTTAAGCCCTGTCTCTTGTCAGCAGCAGTTGCATGTCAAGTTCCCCAATTCCAAACAAAAATCCTCCTATCAAGCAATTTTGAAGGCCACAAAACTTTAAAAACTAATATTAGGTTTACTGGAAAGTTCAGGAGTTTTCTTCACCTCTAATACTGCTTTGCTTTTGACTAAATTGACTGATCTCTTTTGGAGGTCTCTGCCAACTTTCATGTTCTTTCCCAGATTATGAAGCTTTGGCAAAGTCAGGTCACTAATACATTACACTAATAGTTACAAATTTTGTTTTGTCAAGGTCACCTGGTTGGGTAGTAGATACAGTAGGGGAATTAGAGTTGAGAAGTTAGATTCAGATAGATACTTATATGGATACTTATGCAGATGAGTGGCCATGGAAAGGGGGCTGAACCTCACTCATACTTTAGGTTGTCCTCTCAAACTTATTAGCTAAGTGACAAGTAGATTCAGATACGCAATCAGAAAAATCATTGATTCCTTATGTATCATTCTTTTGGGCATCTGAAATGATTTCAGGATTTTGATATGAGGATACTCAAATGACCTTTATATTTAGTATTCAAAAAGATACAAACTGTGTTTGTAGGTAGGTCAAATTTATGATGCCTACATCTGGTTTTATTCATAAATCACAGGTCCTCACAACACAAATTCACCATAGCCTTTACATAACATACTCCTCCAATAAAGTATTTGTTGGTTAATCTGTCATTGAACAATCAATCGATAAACACTATTTAGGTACCTACCAAGTGTGAGTTGCTTTGGTAGGTGCTGAAATTACAAATACAGTAAGTGAAAAAATCCCTATCCTAAAGGAGTTTATGACTGATAGAAATGGTCAAATAAGTGTGTTCTCTTATTGATCAAATTAACTAAAATAACCAATTCAAAACTAGGTGGAACAACTGGACATGACCAAAGTGATTGGGGCAAACATAATCTCCCAAGAGTAACATCAATCACGCAGTAATTTAAGCATGTTTTCATTTACTTTAGATTGAGGCAAAACAGAAACATTAGTTCAAGCAGAGTCAAATATACATTCTGATCAGAAGAAACAAAATTAAGACAATTATTTAAATGATCCAATGAAAGTTAATTTCATCAATTGCTTTTGTGTGACCACTGATTTGAATTCTAAGCTTCACTAGATGATCATGCAATCAAGGAATGCAATTCTCTTTCCAATAGGAGTAATATCAAAAACAAAGTGAAAAGAAAGCTATATGAGTTTTAAACTTTCTAAAATGAAAATCTAAATCTAAATCTAAAATGAAAAGGGGAAACATGTAGACAACAATAATTAGAGTTATAGGAGAATTCATAAATGTCTTATTTTTGGAGGGTGAGGAACAAACGAATTTTAGAAAACTGTATGTTCTTCTTTGTCTAGCTTACTCAAGGTCAGTATGTGCAGAACCATTTGCGTTATCTCAGATCATAGTCTAAGCCTCTCATGTTACAGATGAGGAAGTTGCAGCCTATAGAGGTAGAGTGATTTGCTCACTGTCACATTTGTGTTAAGTTCTCAAGCCAGGACTCAGATTCTAAATGCAGCATTCTTTCCACTGCCCTAAATAAACAAGTAGAAAAGAGACTGGAATGCCTTTTTTCTAAAAAATTTTTTGCTGACTGGCACATGTCTCATTGCATTATTTATGCATGTCTGTATTACACACACACACACACACACACACACACCATGCCAGCCCTTTGTGAGAATGAACTTTATTTCTCTATATTCAGTCCAGAATAAACCATTACTGGATTATTAGAAGTTATATATATATATATATATATATATATATATATATATATATATATATATATATAAAATATAATATATATAATATATAAAATATATATTATATATATAAAATATATATATATTTTACAAATGAGGAAACTTGGCCTTAGAAGGTACAAGTATGACTTACTAAAAACCACAAAACTTCTTAGCAGTGTAAAAAAATCTAGAACCCAAGTCTCTTGATACCCATTCCATACTTCTGTCAACTAAACTATTCTGCCTCAGCAAATTAACTTCCATTATGAAAAAATTAAAGTCAAACTATGGCATCTCAGGCAACACACTACACTCCTGATTTCCAACTCTGGGTCCCCAGTTTTTAGGAACTTAAAATCAATACTTATAAGCTCCACATTTAGAATCAAAATGTATTGATAACATGAAATGCAAAATACATGCTGAATATTTTGTTTTGTTTTGCTTTTCTATTGTGGTAATATTGCCACCATCATGGAAATTGCAACAACTCTAGAGTTTGGGAAGTTAGGATGAGAAGTATGAATGCTTCATTTTACTAAAACTGAAAGAGCAGATTAGAAAAATATATACATGAACACATGTATGTACACACAGATGCCAAAACTGGAAAATAACTTTTGTTTCTGTCATATTATTTACTATTCACATATTTGCCATTCACATTTTCCATTCTCATTACCATTCACATCATTTTAACAATGCTGAAAATAAAAAGAACCTTAACTACTGGGCTAACTTGCCTGTCATCTTCATATCTTATCAGTACCCTCTGCTTGTGTGATTGGACCCAATGAGGGTAAGGCTATGAATTCCCGGGCCTCTATTTGAAAAGGGAGCTTAGCAAGTCTTCTCCCCTGTACTTCAACAGCTACACTGCTTTTGGATTTCTTTAGAATTCTCCATCATGCCCTCCTGCCTCTATCATCAGGAAATCCCATCACACTACAAGTTTGCATTTGCAGCTATTCACATGTCATTAACATTCCTTGCTGTCTTCTGATAGAGGGTGGAACCATGAATTCTAGAGACTCTATTTAAAAAGGGATCCAGTACAGTCTTCTTACCATTTCCTAAAAACTTCACTGAATTTGAATTTCTCCATCATTCCCCTGAGCCAGGTAGCTCTGTCTTCTTCACCCTCCACTCCTTGTTTTCAGCTTCCTTTTGGCATTATCTTCCCCCTTTAAGATCAAAAGCTCTTTGAAGGCAGATACTGTCTTTTCAATTATTTATATTTGTACCCCCTATGTTAAGCACAGTGAGGGGCACAGAACAGGTCCTTAACAGACCTTTATTGACTTACAGAATGACTCTTGTCAAATGGGAAGAACATATTTAACTTATCTTCAACATTTTCCGTTGATGTCTGGATGTTATTATGGTAATTTGATCTATTGACTTCTTGGCTGCAAGGAGACCAGTGCAGTTCTGTTCACCATGTGCTATGAAAGGAATGCCAGATTAGAGGTTCAAGTCCTGTGCTCAAATCCCGGCTCTACTACTTCCTAGCTGTGTGACCTGGGGTAAAACCCTTCCTTTCTCTAGAATCTCTCTTCATCTGAAAAACAAGTAACTTATATAGATCATATAGATTCTTCCAGCTTTACATTTATTGCCCTAGGACCTTGCAGGGATTTAAGTAAACTTTCCCAGCTGGCTTGATTGACAAGAGAATTGCAAAAGAAGACAATACATGACTCTTGGTCATGATCTTCTCTTTTTACCATCAACCACATCGCATGACAGTGTAGAGTGGGAAATGAGGAGAAGCCTGTACTGAGCCCTTTTGAATATGAGGCCCTCCAGTCAAAGGCTTTGCTCTGCAGTCGGAGGGCCCAATGAAAGGGGCAGAGGACATCGTGAGATGTGAGGACCGAGAAAATTAATTCATTAGGAGCTCTCAGCATCTGGTATACAATATAGGACTATATGTACTACAGAGGACCTCCTATTATATAATTAATAAATATATACATATTTTTTCTCTTTAGACTTTTCCTTTCATGTCCCTTTCTATTTTGCTTATTTACGGAGACTTAGCTTACCTATAATAACATTCTGGGGACTCTTTCTAGTACTGGCTGCAGGTTCTACCATGCCCAACACAAATGGCCCTATGGAGGGTGAGGTAGGGCAGAAAGCTCCTTGCTACTCACTATTACTTTTCAAATCTCTCTGACATCATCACTTAGCTATCTCTTTGCGGTTCTCTCTAACCAAACTGATACTTATCTCCAACTTTCTCTGCGTATGCGGTACTTAGCACATTTCCTGGAAAATGAAGAAACGTTTGATAAATTCTTGTTGGCTACCCTAGTAACCAAAAGGTCCTTGAGAGCAGAAACTGTTTAGTTTTGTCTTTCTTTCCCTAGACTGGTACAGTACTGAATACAGAGTGAGTAGTGTTGATTAAATGAAGCTAAATAGTGCCTTACTCTAACAATAATCTTTAGATAGTTGAGGGCAGACAAAAATGATGCATTTGATAATTCTCTTATATTAGGAATGTCAATCTTGTTGCCATATACATATGACCTATCAATTAAAGTGATAATTTTAAGGAAACTGATTTCTGTTAATCCCCAAGCTATGATCCACAGAAACAACTTGTGGTTGAAGAGCTATTTTATGGAAATGACTCTTGACTTTGAGATTTTATATGGACAATGTCTGAGGTTCTGTCAAGAAATTTTGGAGAAATCTCATTAAGGCTTGCACTCATTTATTGCTAAAGGACAACAGTGATTGACATCAACTTAAAATGATGTATGCATATCAGTTAGTGTTATTAAAGAGAAATAATGTACTACATTTGGAGACCAGTATTGTTTCTTCAATGAATTTAATGTTCACATATGTTCTAATTTTAAAAGGTAGTGAAAATCAGTCATTATTTTGTAAGCAAGAATATTTGATTAAATCAATTGTAATTGTCAAACTAGCTATAACTCCCAATCTATGCCTCAAATTTAAGAAATGAATTAATTATATAGTGGAATAAACTAAAATCTGCATGTGAAAACTAAGAAACCTCAACAACACAATCCTTTATGAAGAATATTTAATAAATAGTCTTTATTTTGAGTCAGTTTCATTTGCATCTAGTTGGGATCTTTAACAGGTAATGACAACATTTACCTTTATGTCCTAGACAATAGAAAATTACTAAGGTCATTGTGAAAGGTTAAAGAAAACTCTATTTTAGTGCTTCCACAATCATTTGATGGCAACAATTTAATGAAGAACAATTTTTTTTTCTGTTCTTCTTTACCATCTTTTAATATTTGGTTGTCTATTAAAATAAATATATCCCTTGCAAAAATGTGTTTATTAAGTCCACAACACATTTTTGTCATCAAACATTTATTGAGTCCTTATTATAGAAAGGCGGTTACTTCACTCCTTTCCAACTGACTTCATTTAGCTGAAGTGGCAGTTCCACCAATTCCCTTTCTCTTGAGCTTGAACGGCACAATCTCTGCCACCCCTCTCACTTAAGAACTTTATCTAAAATAACATAATACAGGCAATTCCCATGAGCTCTGTCATCTCCCTTTCTTTTCTCACCACTCTCTTTATACCACTCAAACTATCTCCTTTACTCTATTTTCTGAATACTCCAGGTCAAGGTCAACCCCTTTCTATCTTTTTCTCTACCACTTTCTTCCAGTATGCCTAAAACCATCCTAAATTCTGACCAAATAAGAGATAAAGAGCCTTATGAAACACAAAATGGATAATTTTGATTACATTAAATTGAAAAGTTTTTGCATGAACAAAACTAATACAACCAAAATTAGAAGGGAAGCAGAAACCTGGGAAACAATTTTTACAGCAGGTATCTCTGATAAAGGCTTTATTTCTAAAATATATAGAGAACCAAGTCAAAAGTATAAGAGTACAAGTCATTCCCCAATTGACAAATGATCAAAGGATATGAATAGGCAGTTTTCAGAGGAGGAAATTAACACTGTCTATAGTCATATTAAAAAAATGGTCTAAATCACTATTGATTAGAGAAGTGCAAATCAAAACAACTCTGAGGTACTATATTATACCTATTAGATTGGCTAACATGATAAAACAGGAAAATGATGCATGTTGGAAAAAGTATGGGAAAATGGGAACACTAATGCATTACTGGAGGAGTTGTGAACTGATCCAACCAATTTAAAACTATACCCAAAGAGCTACAAAAATATGCATACCCTTTGGCCCAGCAATACCACTTCTAGGTCTGCATCCCAAAGAGATTGTAAAAGTGAGAAAAGGACTCACATTTACAAAAACATCTATAGCAGCTCCTTTTGTGGTAGTAAAGAAGTAGAAATTGAGAAGATACCCATCCATTGGGAAATGGCTGAACAAGTTGTAGTATATGAATATGATGGAATACTATTTTTCCATAAGAAATGAAGAGCAGGCAAGATTCAGAGAAACCTGGAAAGACTTACATGGACTGATGCTGAGTGAAGTGAACAGAACCAGGAGAACATTGCACACTGACAGCAACATTGCATTATGACTGATTTTGATAGACTTAGCTCTTCTTAGCAATGCAAGAATTCTAAGAAAACTCCAAAAGACTCATGATGGAAAATGCTATCCATATTCAGAAAAAAGAACTATGGAATCTGAACGCAGATCTAAGCATACTATTTGCTCTCTCTCTCTCTCTCTCTCTCTCTCTCTCTCTCTCTCTATTGTTTCTTCTTTCTTATGGTTCCTTCCATTGGTTCAAATGTTTCTTCACAAATGATTAAGGTGAAAATATGCTTAATATGAACATAAATATATATAGCCTATATCAGATTACATGCTGTCTTGAGGAGGATCCTGGGAAAGGGAGGGGGAAACATTTAGTGTTCAAAATCTTATAGAAGTGAATGTTGAAAACTAAAAATAAATAATTAAACAAGGTCCTCATATGATTTCTTTCTTTCCAGTCTTCTTACAGTTTTCACCCTTCTATGTGTGCTCTGCAATCTGGCTATAATGACCTATTTACAGTTTCTCTTCTCAAATTTGACAATGTCCTGCTTTTACGCCCTTCTTTGTAAAAGTTATTCCTTAGAAATATTTGCGACCCCCTTCACCTCTGTCCCTTGAGATCTGTAAAATTTTAGTACAGTTCCTGGCACATAATAGATACCTAATAAGCATGTTTTCCCTTCCCATTCCCTTCAAGACTTACTTACATCCCATTTCTGTAGGAGAGATTTTCTGTTCTACCTCTAGCTGCTAATACTTTCTCTTGGTAGTAGCTGGTAGCAAAGTGGATGCAGCCCTGAGCCTGGAATCAGGAAAACCTGATTTCAAATCTGGCCTCAGAGACTTACTAGCTAGGTGACTCTTGCCAGGCACTTAAACTCAGTTTGTCTCAACAGTAAAATTGTGATATTAATAGCACCTACCTCCCAGAGTTTGTTTTCTTCCCTCTTAAATTATCTCCCATATACCTAGTTGTTTCCTGCTTTAGGATGGATGTCAGTGAAGTTTTGTTTTGTTATTTTGTTAACTTTGTGTACCCAATGCTTAGCACAGTTCTTGGCACATAGAAAATGCTTGATAAATGCCTTTTGACTGACTATAAGATATTTGAGGGAAGAGACTCACTTTTGTCTTTCTCTTTCCAGACCTTTGCACAGTCCTGACCTTAAGACTAAGTGAGACTGATTAAGTGAAGCTTAATTATTAACAATTCATGCACACTAAAACAATTTCTAATAGTCTAAAGGAAAAAAGAAAAAAAAATTGTAAACTTCTACTGAGACAGTCATATTACCATATACATATGAAGTGTACCCTACAAGGATGATTACCAATAAGGGCCATTAATTATGTGCACTGGCATAACTGAAAGGCAATATTCAAGCCACAATTCTTCCTCCAGAGTTTGGTTTTTTGACTGCAGATTCTCATTCCAATGGTTGCAGGACTCTATTGGACTTTTACAGTCACAATCTACTTTATTTGATTTTAATAAGGATTTCTAAGCATTCAAAAATATAAAATGCTATGTTCAAAGATGTGTCTCATTCAGGCTTCTTGATAAAAGTTACTTGCATTTTAATTAGGACAAATACAAGATGATTTCTATGGTAGTTTAAAATAAATTAGTCTTTTCTTTTTCTTAGTAAGAAATCATCTTCTAACCAAAAGGCTTTAAAGAGCTGTTCTTTTCTCAGCACCTTGCCTTACCTGGCTCCCACCACCCCTAAAGTAGCCTGACATTATAAAGGGTGAAGGCTATAATGTAGGATTCGATATACACACAAAGTAGATGATTATTAAGACTTCCCTGTTGTTCTGAAACTCAGAGAGCCTCACAGACAAAAGCTAGCTGAAGATTTCTTTCTAACTTAAGAAACAAGCATACCAAAGGATTGAGCAGCTCATAATGCACTTGTTTAATAATATGTCCACAGTCAGATAGCTTTATTATTGTCAGGCAGGGAAGTATTTCCTTTTGAAACTAAATTTAAAAATCATAGAAATGTGAAATGGATTTATATTATGTTAAATAACCTTGGGAGCAGGATAAGGTTGGGATACTTTCATTTTATCTTTGCTGTACTCGTCTAGTTCTCCTTAGCATCCCTCAGAGAACCACAGAATCTGAGTGGGAAGGGACCCCACAAGATACCTAGTTAAGAGGACTCCTGAAAAAGAATTCCTTATAGGATATGTCAAGTGGGGAAAGGAAAAGGTATGAAACATGAATGGAGCACCTACTATGCATTAGACACACAGCAGTATGCACTTTTTAGAAGTATCTCCTTTGAAAATGTTTAAATAGACATTGCTTCAAGACATCTAATGAGTGGCAATACATATGCAATACAATGCCCCCAAGACACCCCTCTCATATTTTCAATAGTAAAACAATTCACATCCTCTTGCATTAAAGTTTTCTGGAAGTTTTATGATAGGCCTCCAGAAACAGATTTTACATTTTCCATGAAACTTCACTGAGTTGCCTGCGTATCATGGTTTATATACAGAAGTATCTCTTATCAAATACTCTGTTCACATACAAATAACTCACTTAGGTTGACTGTAACTCAATACATTTCCAGCTCATTTTGAAAATATGCTATTACAAATACAATCAAGAAGCGAAGGGAAGAAAACACTGGCAACACTTGTGAGACATGTAGGCTTAGAGAATGTTTCTTTGATGATCTTTAAAAGCTAAGATTGACTGGAGAGCCAGGTTCTACTTGAGTAGGAATTCAAATGTTCTACTATACTGGTAAAACTATTCTTAACTTTGAAGTGTTGAATAATTACTAATAGTTCTATAAACTTGTACATGACTCATCTAGGAAGTTCTATTTCAAAGTGGACAGATTTCAGGAATCTGACAAAGAAGTCATTTTATACATACACACACACATACACACACCCCGTATATATGTATACATACACATATATACTCTATACATATATCTGTATCCCTACATAGGTATACTATCCCTAGAAGCATGTATATTATAAACAGTCCATATGCATTTTTCTATGCTGGTAAAACCTCCAAAGGAAGCAGTGAAGTGCCATAGTAGATAGAGTGCTGGACTTCGAACCAGGAAGATTTAACTTTAGATTCTACCTTGGAACTGTATCAGCTGTGTGACTCAGCTGAATACCCTCTCTTAGTCTCAATTTCATCAACCAGAAGATGAACAATTTGGAGTCAATGGTCTCTAAAGTTCCTTCCAGCTCTAAAATGACCCCATGATCACTTTAAGATATCCTATAAAATACTCTAATATCTAATTAATATTGTATGCATGTATAGTTATTCATACATTTGTTATCACATATGATTCTTTATCTCATCTCATCCTCATTTCATAGATGTGATGAAACTGAGCTATTGAGATGTCAAGAGCTTTATTAAAAATCATGAAACTAGTCAGTGAAACATCTGGAAACAACACAGAAATATTCTAGGTAACATCAGGACATCATGATCTAAAAATCAAAGGGTCCTTAGAGCATATCTAGTCCAACTCTTTTATTTTACATATAAGGAAACTGAGGCTGGTGGAGGTTAAGTGACTTGATTGAGATTACAGAGGTAGTAACAGAGTCAGGAGATGAACTCATATGCAGCACATTTTCCTCTTAAACCAATAAATAGTCTAGTGATGTCTAGTACACTCTGGTACCTTGAAACAGAATATTCAAGAGAATCTTAAAGCTTTTTGCAGTCCCATCAAATCCATTCTCATCATAGTCATAGAAGGCAAGAGAAATACTGACAATGTTAACCTATTTTTTCCTCCAGTAAAAAAAGAAAGGGAGGTAAAGTATCTGCAATTACCTCAAGGTCATTCAGAAAGTAACAGAACCTAGATCATAAGACTCCCAGTGTTCCACACAGAGGAAATCATTTTATACAAATGCCTCAAGTATGAATTTGAAACTACATTTACATATTTCTGGAAATCATACCTGGAATTGGCTTTGTTCTGCCAAAAGTATTTACAGCATAATTCCTCTTCTAGTGGGAGTTCACTCAAACCAGCCATCATTAATTCAAATAACTGATGAAGCATAGGACAGGTGTCAAGACTGGTCATGTCCTCAGCTGGAGAATTCCAAGTTGGATTTCCCACAGCAACTTCTAGGTGTGTAATGAAGGGAAGGCCTTATGATTTATTGAGCACATAGCAGAGTACAGGGCACATGCTCTCTGCTCCATAAATTCTTACTGATTGATAGAGATATGCGAAAGGGGTGTCTCATGGAAATGGGCATCATAAAATGAGGAAAGTGAGCATTGGAAAACGCAAACCCAAATATTATATATGTAGATGACATTAAAGTGCCCTATAAAATATCTTATCACCAAAAATAAACAGTTTATCATATCATTGGCTTTGGAGACAAATAGAATAATCTCTTCAGTTCAGACTTGTCTCCTTGGTACTAAAATAAAAGATTTTTCTCCCACATCATATAATCCTACTGTTTAATGTGAAATGATATAAAATACTTAATCATTTATCCTTCTTTAAGCAAGAAAGAAAATGCATCTTTTTTGAAAACTAGAACATAAATCTGAATGGTTATGACAGCAGCATATTTGACTAGTTGGGGAGACTGGAGTTTCAAACACTTTGAAAACTGCCTTCCAGGTTCCCTTTCTGATATATCTTTTAGGATTTATGATTAAGGGGTATATTCCATTTTATTCAAATTTTATACACCTTGTAAATTGCAGTTAATCTAGTAAAATTGGATTGCACTTATCCATAAAAATGATAGGGAAATTACAAAGTAATGAGCAAAAAGCACAAGAGATTTTCCTCCTTGTAAAATGTAATAATATACTGTCCTTCACATATGAAGATGACAGTTCTGGCATTCCATCAGTAAGGCAGGTTCTGGAATTCTCTTTTTAGTAAAGGAGATGATGTCTGCTTCTATTTCCTCTCTTTCTTAATCTCTTTTAGTGGCCAACGATTAATCTTGCTCACACTTATTTGAACATATCATTGTCCTTCTCAAAGTCTTGCAGTGCCAGTCTATTCTAAATTATCATGAATCCTAATTATTCCATTTTATTTTTTAGTTCCTTTATAATATAATGCATATTTGCCTGTCCAAACCCCTTTACCATTAATCTCCAACTTACCTATGTACAAAGATATACTTATACTTAATTTCTGTTTGTCTAGTCTTAAGTTTTCTTGCACATTCTGTCTGTGTCATTGTTCATGTTCTTGCCTACTTATTCATTTCCTTCCTCCTCTTTTCTACTTAATTTCCCCGCATCTGTCAGGGCTCACATCAATTCATAATTGATCCATGTAAGATTATCCAAGGAACCCCCAGACTGAATTCATCTTTCTCTGAACTAGTATTGCCCAAACATTCAGTGAGCCACAGTCTAATGTTGATTAGATCTTTCTCTTCATCCCTGTTGCCACCATTTGTCCACTGACTTCCTCATCTTCTAAGATGATTTTGGCTTTGGGGGTCATCATTTGTCATCATTCCATGTTAATGATCTTGCCTGTATTCTGAGTTCACAGTGCCTTCACACCAACATCTATATTTTCATACCATCACAATTATACTGAAGGAGAGTATGGAAATTCCTAAGATACTGTTCTTATCCAGACATCAACCACAGTCCAAATCTCAAACTCTTTAATTACACTTTTGGACCCCCAACATCCACTCCAATTTCTTGCACTTTTTCAAAATTGACCACTTTATCTTTATTTTAATCACCAGTCTTTCAAACACTTCCTATTTCCCCAATTTATCTCTTTCACTCTAACTTTACTTACCATTTTTGCCATCTTAATCCTGTCTTCTCTCATTTTAATGGCTCTCTATTCTACTTGTTACATTTAACTGACCTAAATTAATAGTACTCCTGGCTATTTTCCTGGGATCTTATCCTTCTTTCTGAGTAACTCCCAAGAAAAGACTCTCTGATCCTTTGCTTAGAAAGATAAGTGAAGCTACAAAAATTCTCAAGTTTAATCTGATTTTATTCATGATATACTTGATTTATTACTTGAGGAAGGCTCCATTGATACTTATCAATACTTCACTAATATTATTGATTCCCTATCTCAATACCTTTCACTGATTGTTCTAACCTTTCACTGTTCTAATCAACTCCCCAACTTTTTTGTCTGTTCAACACACTCATAAGTTACGACATTGTCTCATTTCAAAGTGAAGAATAAAAAACCTTTCAGAGGATTAATGATGACCTGAAAGGCTGTCTAGTCCCATGCATAAGTGAGCTAGAGTACAGCTCAATAATGTCAGTGATATAGAGTAGTCCAGTTCCAGTTTGGGCAATCCAGCACCTCCTGTGGGAGCAAATATCACTTTTCGAGGCCTTGAATTGTTAGGAAATCTCTGCTTATACCAAATCTAAATCTTTATATAACTGAAACCATTACTTCTGCTACCGTGCCTCATTGTGGCATGGAGGTGACTGTGAGTTTGCTAAAGTGTGCCAACAGGGCACAAGTTCTGGCACCTTCTCCCATGAAAGAAAGATTATGTTGGACTCTTGGATACAAAGTCTACATTCCAAAATAAGTCTACATTCCAAACTAAGTCTACATTCCAAACTACAGTCAAACCAAGGTAACCTTGGGTTGCAAAGACTGTGCCAACAGGGAACAAGTGCTGGCAATTTCTACCATGATAGACAGATTCCTTGTGTTCTTCTGGCAACAGATTTAACCTATTTCATATTATAATCAAATAAAGAATGTAAAGGCTAATCTCTGGTGGGCAAGACATTTAATAATGAAATTTTGTCCATGGAAATTCATATAACAAACAAATATAAGAGTCAGGGCAAGTTCAACACAACACATCAAATCCCCTCAGATAACTTAAGAAAACTATAACATCTGCTCTAAGTCTACAGTCATGACTAAATAGTACAATTTAATGTGCATCTTTAAATAACCACCATGTGCAAAACACCATAAGAGAGGTTGGAATCACCTTGCTAGATCAAGTTCATTCAATGAATAGATGGTACATCTTTCAGTCCTTTCACCTTCTAATCACCCTTTCCTCCATACACTTGGGCTTCTTTATGTTTCTCTTTAATAAAACCACATCACTTTTTTGATCAATATTCTTCATTGGCTCTCTGTTTATTAAGTAAGGTATGAATTTTTTTATGGAAGGTATCTTGGTGATGTAGAAAACATTTGCCTTGGAAGCAGGATAAACAATTTTGATTCCCAACCCAGACTTTACTATGTATTGTATGATTATGTTCATATTCCTTATTCTCACTGAAAATTGGTTTCCTCATAGGTAAAATTATTTCACTACCCATGTTAAAGTCTTTTTTTTTAAATGAGGAGAGCATTTTATAAAGGTTCAAGCATATAACAAAGTGAGTTACTCTTACCATGACTTTCATTCCCTCTTCTGGTTGTATTCCTCTATCTCCCAGTGTTATTTCACACTACTCTCTTACATAAGAAAAGTGTTGAAAATTGACTGCTAGTTACCCCCTCATATAGAAAAGCTTTTTGGTCTCAAATCATTGGTTACAATCATTCCATAAATTTGAAATACTGTCTGCAACTTTATTTCTATTCCTATCCCTCTTTCGAGGCCCAGATCAAATACTAATTATTCTATGGAATCTCCCCTCTTTCCCAATGTAGATGGTCTTCTCTTTCTTCAATTTCAAACACTTCTTGCATCTCTTTTTCTTTTATCATGCTTTCAATCCACTATAGATACTTATTTCTACCTATATCTTCCTGCTAAATTATAAGCAGAGTAAGAGGAATACTGTCCTATCTTTTTTGCCCAAACACCTAGTAAAGTACCTATACATAGTAAGCATTTAGCAAATACTTGCTGACTACATGAATGTTCAACAAACATATATCCCTTATTTGAGAGATGGCCAGTGTGGGTAACGTCTTTGGCCATGGGAAAGACCAAATCTAAGCAACTAAATCTTTTCTGAATACCATGATAAAAAGCAAATTATATTTACATATCACTTAAGAGATACCTAGAACATGTTATCTGATGGGACCCCAACACAAACCTTACGAGTCAATAGAAAAAAATATTATTATTCCATTTCTTACACATGTGGAAGCTAAGGCTTACAGAGATTAAGTGATTTGCCCAAGGTGATCTAGTAATTGCCAGAACCAAGTCAAATCCATGTCTTCCAATTCTATATGCAGTAGTCATTCCATGACATTCTTCTTAATGGTCATTTTGAAGGAAAATGTTAAGTTCCACATAAATTTACTTAATATTCAGGAATAGATTATTCCATTAAGATGCTAGTTAAAATGTAAAAAGAATGAAAATATCTACCAGAAAATTCCCATACATAGCCCTTTGAAAATTGAGTTCATCATATCCATCAAATTAATAGATAATTCAAGA
Source organism: Potorous gilbertii (assembly GCA_028658325.1). Classification (NCBI taxonomy): domain Eukaryota; kingdom Metazoa; phylum Chordata; class Mammalia; order Diprotodontia; family Potoroidae; genus Potorous; species Potorous gilbertii. The sequence continues at coordinate 203,647,438 of CM053772.1, read as the reverse complement.
CAAAGAATTATCTGGCTATATTAGGCAACAGATTTTTTTGTGTTCCTGAATTATTCAGTCTTCATGTCCTACTACAATGCCTCATTGTGGCATGGAGGTGACCTTGAGTTTACAAAGACTGTGCCAACAGGGCACAAGTGCTGGAACCTTCTATCATGAAAGAAAGATTTTTTTGGACTTTTTTGGCTACAAAGTTTACATCCCAAAACAAATCTACATTCCAAACTACAGTCAAACCAAGGTAACCTTGGGTTGCAAAGGCTGTGCCAACAGGGCACAAGTGCTGGCAGTTTCTACCATAAAGATTCTTTGTGTTGTTTTGGCAACACTTAACCTATTTCATATTACAATCAAAGAAAGAATGTAAAGGCTAATCTCTAGTGGGCTAGACATTTAGTAATGAAATTTTATCCATGGAAATTCATATAACAAACAAACATAAAATTATCGCCAGCACTCCTGTGTAGACCACTTTTATTCCTTTCAAGAAAGGGCTGACTGATCAAAAAAGACCAGATATTGAGAAATACCTAAGAATTTTCAAACCATTACTAAATATTAACTCATTTATTGGTAATCCAAAGTCAGTGTCTATTAACAAATGAATGGGCATGCTACTATGGTCATTTAATCATATAAATCTATATATTGCATTTGCATAAAAACAGGATATAATTGAAGCTAAATGGAGGAATGACTTACAAATGTGAATTTTGGAGTTGGTTTTATCTTCTGCCCAAATATAACAGTATGCATTACTTCATGTGACATTTCACTGGTCATATAGTATTGCAGGATTCAAGATGCTTGCCAAATAAGACAAAAGCATTTTAAAAATAATTGCCACTTATGCAGTAAGATGTCTTAAGAAACATGAAACATGGAGAAATTCACTGATGAACTCAATAATACACTTCAACTTATATTTACATATGCTTTGATACTTTGTGATTTCAAAACAAAATTAGGAAAAGGTGAGGATGATGAGAAACATGAATTAGAAATAGGAAATAAAAGATGTCAAAGGAATGTATGCTACACAGAAACCTTGTGCTTACAGATGGAGAATACTTTATCTGAGAAAAGAATCAGAACACAGATATTAGGAGCATTCATTTATAGCATAATAAAATAATACTGTGCATATTTTTATAGGGTAAAACATGGTTGTGCCTGTCACTCTTGACAGCTATTCATGAATACCAAAACTTTGTTAGGGCAAATAATAAAATTAGTGAAAAGATTTTAAAAAATTATATAGTATGAAATTGAATCAACATGACCATAAACTATATTATGCCAGTTGTTGATTATAGGAAATGGAACACAGACAGAAAAATGGGTATAGAACACAAACTACAACAAACCTATACCAAAGTAAGTCAATTGCCTAAAATAAGACAAGGTAACAAAAACAGCAAAGAAATCTCTTAATTATTAAACATGTAGTTTAATTGCCAAACTAAAAGATGTGGCAGCCAAATCAGTACCATTTGAGAATGTAAATTTAATTACAATACATGGAGAATGATTGACTCTAGAGTAAAATTAATATAACTTAAATCTTACTTCTGATAAGTGGACTGCTTGGCTTCTGAGCTAGCTTCTAATTTTTTTTTATATTTTATTTTTTCCCAATTACATGTGAAGACAATTTTTAGCAATCTTTTTTTTTTGAGTTCCAAATTTTCTCCTTCAACTTCCCCCATCCTCAACACAGTAAGCAATTTCACATAGGTAATATGTGTGTGATCATGTAAAAGATACTTCCAGATCATGTGTGTTCATCCTTCATTGCCAAAGAAGACCATGCCATCAGAGAAATGATGATGTGACTTAACATTTGACTTTGTTTTGAGTGAGGGAGGGCTGTGCAGGTCGTCAGCTTCACTTTTCCTCCACAGCCATCTGAATCCAGTGACAAGATACTCATTAGGTTGACTGGAGATGACCCAGGATGAGGCAATTGGGGTTAAGTGACTTGCCCAAGGTCACAAAGCAAGTGAGTGTCAAGTGTCTGAGGTGAGATTTGAACTCAGGTCCTCCTGACTCATGCATTGGTGCTTTATGCATTGCACCACCTAGCTGCCCCTATTTCCATATTAGTCATGTTGTGAAAGAAGAAACAGATCAAAAGAAAGAAACACAAAAAATAAATGAATAAAATGAAAAAAAATATGCTTTATTCTGCATTCAAACTCCATCAGTTTTCTCTCTGAATGTGGATAGCATTTTCCATCATAAATTGGCTTGAATCATTGTGTATTGAGAATGGTTAAGTCATTCATAGCTGATTATTATACAACCTTGCTGATACTATGTATCTTACATTTCTTTTAGATAGTTGCTTGGGGAGACAGAGAGTTTAAGGGACTTCCTCAAGGTCACATAGCCCAGTATATGACAGAGGCCAGAATTAAACCTAAATCTTTTTTTTTAATGATATGTATCAATTTGGACTTTATTCTTGTGTATGGTGTCAGGCATTGTTCTATGCCTAGTTTCTGCCACACTGTTATCCAGTTTTCCCAACAATTTTTGTCAAACAGTGAGCTCTTATTCCAGAAGCTGGGGTCCTTGAGTTTATCAGACAATAGATTGCTATATTCATTGCCTATTGTGTCTTGCATACCTAGCCTATTTCACTAGTCTACCCCTCTATTTCTTAACCAGTACCAAGTGGTTTTGATGATTGCTGCTTTAAAATACAATTCAAGATCTGGTAGGGATAGGCCACCTTCTCTAGCATTTCTTTTCATTAGTTCCCTTGGTGTTCTGGACCAGTTGTTCTTTCAGATGAATTTTGATGTTATTTTTTCTTGAACCAACTTCTAATTACCTATTTATAAGCAATATCACTTTTCTAGATACAGAGAAACAATGGATGATAAAATCAATTTAAATAAAGCTTAGTGTGATATCTAAATAAACCAAGTCATCTTGAGTTCATTTAAGTGCAAGACAACAGACAGAATGAAAAGGAGAAAGCACTGCAAAGATTTTTATATCAAATTATGTTCACCATTAATAATGGTAAAGACATGATATGTATATATCCTAATACAACAATTTATAGAGGAGATTAAAATAAAGGAAAATGATAGGGGCAAGCAGATAAATGATTCAGGAGCACACAAAGTAGATTTTGCTGGAGGAAATAGTAGTGAGTGCAATGAATACTGTTTCATGTGGAGTCTAAAGGACAAGAGGTAGCAAATATATGGGGAAAAAAAGTTTAAACAATATGCCATAGTGGGCCGTTTCTGTACCATCACACAAGTAATCTAAAATTAAGGAAAAAACAAAACTACAGTGCTTAATTTATAAATGATAAAAAAGGAATTTGCTTAAATATAACAAAAAAAAGCAGTTTTAAGGTTCTCTTCCAACAAAGTTTCTCCATTCTGTACATCAAAATTATTGATATTTCTTAAGTTAAATAATAACAACCTCATTTAATCAATAGCATATAAGAAAAAAATAAGAGAAACATGCTTGCCAATGTCTTTTTTCACCATCATGGAGATCCTGCTCCAGTTGAATGAAGACTAAGCACAAATGCTGAGGTCCTCCAGATACTCCTTAATGAGGTAAGTCTTTCTTTGAGCCCAGCACTCCATGCCATGTCAACATTTACCCAAAGGATTTTGTATCTCTAAAACATTTGGCACAGTGACCACAGTTAATGTTCCATAAATGTCCAAAGATTGATTTTGTACAAAGGAATTGTATTGTGAATTGCCTGCAACACCCAAAAGATCAGAACAACATGGTAACTCTTGCAAGGAAGCCTAGTGAACCTACACACTGGGGTCCAGATTGTTACTTTCAAAGCAGACCCAGAAAAGGACAGGCAAGGAAAGAAATGGGGCTATCATCAGGTGGCATCTGACTTCAGGCAAAAGAAAAAAAATGTCAACAATGGCCTTGACATGACACAAAGGGACAAGAATATAGTTAAAACAAGATCTTTTTGGAACTCTTAAGCATGTGATCGTTATACCGGAGGGCATCTCCATATATTTTATTGAGAGGAACCAAGTCCCAGTTAGATAGGTCTGATTTATTTCCTCCCCCTCAAGTGACAATCAAAGGAGATAGCCATGAACTAAGAAATCATAAATTTCTTCCCTAGAAATTTATTCCTATAGAAATTTCATCATACAAGGTAGATTCTAGTAGAAAAGCAGGGAAGAAGGTAGGAATGCAAAACAGAATGAGAGAACATGTCTAGGATATAGACAATATTCTAGATAAGAAAAGTTTGGTCAGTAGAAAACATATTGTCTGAACTACAACATCCTTCCAAAGTAATGAGAGCTAATCTAGCCTATTAGAGATCTAGTTCGGGGTAGGTGGAATCTTACTTAGAATGCTGCTCAAGTTCTATAATTTATTTACCTAATTGATAAAGCAATGCAATTAAATATTTATTAACTGTCACTAGGTATGTGCTAGGGAAATTGGTAAATTTAGATAAACCTTAGATGGTGAACATGATGCTTAGGTGGGGATTAGAGTTTGTGATCTCTCAGATCTCTATGTTTTTCTATTCATTTTTAGGAAAATGGCATGATGTAATGGAAAGAACATTGATTTGGCATCAGAGCACCTGACTTTGTCATGATAGTGTCATTTTGGGAAAGGCCTATTATCTGTCTTTTATGGGCCTCAGTTTTCCATCTAACATTTGCCAAAGAAGGAGTCAGAACTACATGCCTTTAAATTTTCTTCCTATTTTAAAACCACATGCTATGAAACTACAAGAATCATTTTTGTAAATATTGTACAGTTTTGTTTGTTCTGGTTTGTTTTGCCACTACCCTATTTTGCCATGCATAGGCCACTGCTTTATTCCTTCTTTAAATAATCTAGATAGGAATTGAGACAAATGACTCCAACCCCAGCCTTCATTGTCCATACCTACACTCTCCATATATACTGAGCCTCTGTATTTGACCAAAATAATCAGGCCACAGTGCAGGTGGTCTAGTTATTTCAGCTATCTTAATGGCTGCTTTGGCTCACCACATCAGATATTAATATAGCTGAAAGCAAAATGAATTGGCCACAAAAGAGTCTCTTTGCGGTCTGTAACAGACCACAGTTTCAGGTAGCAATACACTGGGAACGCATTTACTTTGTTTGAATGTTTGTCCCTTGCTGATTAAATGTTTTTGAAGCAGGGCTGCTCTGGTAGTGAGTTTTCTCTCTATAGCTTGTAAATTTAGGATTGTAGAACAGAAGGATTTTTCACGGTCTGCATGAGAGTAATCAAATGCATCCACAAATGGATTAGCTAGAAACCTTTTACATGGGGGATAAAGTGTCAAGAACTCAAACATCTCCTAAGTCTGAGTTATCAAAATATTTCAAAGAAAATTATTATTTGGCTTGATAGCTTGGTAATTCTTTTAATATTCCATTTAATAGACGTGTATCTGTCTATCTGTCCGTCTATCTATCTATCTTTTATCTGTATACTGGCTAATGGTAGTAACAAGGTTTATGAAAAAAGAGTACACAATGCACACTTTTAAATTTTATATGCATAATCATTTTCTCTAACACTTTATTCAATCAATAAAATTAGTGAAATAAATTCAGCCCTGTTTGTCAGTTTCTGAGGCTGTACATTTAACAGTTGGCTATCTATAGATTTATCTCACTGTTTGTCTGTACACACACACTCACAGACACACACACACACACAAATGAAACCAAAAAGGGTGTATCAATAGAGGAACTTCATTTGTCCAGGGGTACATTTCAAGGAAATGTAGTGTTTCTTCTTTTCAGGATGAGCAATTCACAATAAAGACTGCATACATGGAACATACCTAATATTTTCTTGAAATACCCCTCTGTAGTAAAGAATACTGAATTCTAGAACTGACATTCAGTTGCTATGGGGTCATAGGCAAGTCATTTAATTGCCTTTAGTAATAGTTTCTCAATCTGTAAAGTAATGGGAGCAATCTCTGTATTATTTATCGCAGAAGGCTGTCATGAGTTTCAGGTGAGATAATTCATTGAGGATCACTTCAAAATTAAGGTTACTTGTTATGTAAGACAGTAGTTATCTTTGAGGAGCTTGCTTCAACTGCCTCAAGAAGATAGGATGTAACATATGACAGGTTAATCAACAACAAAAGAAGGCAAATGCCAAGTAACAAAAATAAGTTTAATTGACTAGAAACGGGAAAAATCATTTCTTCCTGGATTGTATAGAGGTTTCATGAAAGAGGTGATATTTGGACTATATCAAAAGAATGTATAGATTTTCCAAGGAACCCCAACTTCTGGGATAAGAACTCACCATTTGACAAAAACTGTTGGGAAAAGGGAAAAATAGTATGATAGAAACTGGGTATATAGCAACCTCTATACCAAAACAAAATCCAAATGGGCACACGATTTAGGCATAAAGGCTGATACTATAGACAAATTAGGGTAGCAAGGAATAGTTCATCTGTCAGATTTTTTTGTTCTTTTTTTTAAATAAATTTATTTATTTAACTTTTAACATTCATTTTCACAAGATTTTGGGTTCCAAACTTTTCTCCCCATTTATCTCCTCCCCTCTCCCCAATACACTGAATATTCTAATTACCCATATCACCAATCTGCCCTCTCTTTTTTCATCCCTCCCTTCCATTACCCCATCTTCTCTTTTGTCCTGTAGGGCCAGACAACTTTCTATTCCCCATTACCTGTATTTCTTATTTCCTAGTAGCAAGAACAATACTCAACAGTTGGTCCTAAAACTTTAACTTCCAGCTTCTCCCCAGCCCTCCCTCTCCACCCATTCCCCTTGGGAAGGCAGGCAATTCAATATAGGCCATATCTGTGTAGTTTTGCAAATGAATTCCATAATAGTCATGTTGTGTAAGCCAAATATATTTCCCTCCATCCTATCCTGCCCCGCATTGTTGCTATTCTCTCTTTTGATCCTGTCCCTCCCCGAGTGTTGACTTCAAATTGCTCCCTCCTCCCATTGCCCTCACTTCCATCATCCCTCCCACCCTGCTAATCTCCTTCTCCCCCACTTTCTTGTATTGTAAGATAGGTTTTCATACCAAAATGAGTGTGCATTTTATTCCTTCCTTTAGTCGAATGTGATGAGAGTAAACTTCATGGTTTTTTTCTCAGTTCTCCTCTTTTTCCCTCCACTAAGAAGACTCCTGCCTGCCTCTTCTATGAGAGAAAAATTATCCC
>CM053772.1:203619979-203639720 GCA_028658325.1 Potorous gilbertii | reverse complement strand
TCTTCCTCTTCCACCCTTCCTGTTCCACTCATTCAGTAAATTCTGCCCACTACATGTGACTTAGACTTCCATGGGATTTAAGCAGGTCACATGAGCCTATTAATGGGTGGAGAAGATCTTTAAATTAAGCAAAACTACATTAACAATACACATATAATTAATAATTACTTGAGTAGTACAACCATTAGAATAGATCCCACTTTATCAAATAGCTATGACTAGAATCATACTGCTTCTTATACAAACAACCCATGTTCATGTCATAAATCAATTTTATTTAACCTTCTATTAGGATGATTTCAGAACTTTATAGAATATAAATGTGAAAAAAGTAAGTTTGATACTGCCATCTCCATCATATTTTGGAATATTAACTATTCATTCCATCAACATTTATTAAGTTGCTACTCTGAGGCAATGGGGATTTGGGGGATAGTAGTGGGGCCAAAAACAAGGGGAATCAGGAAAAGTCTCTTGAAGGAAATGATTCTTAAACCAGTCCTTGAATTGAGATAGGAATGTCTGGAAGCGAAAATGAAGAGAGAGATCACTAAGACTTGGGAGAGAGATTGTGTAAAGGAATGGAAATGAGAAATGGAATATCCTATATGGGGAAAAGCAATAGGCCAGTTTCTCTAGAATAGATGAAGGGCCTGTGCAGGCTGACTTGAAAGAGAAGTTGGAGTCAGATTGTGAAAGACTATAAACAACAAATCTTGTTGAAAAGGCAATAGGAAGCCAGTAATGCTTCTTGAGCAAAGGAGTGACATGGGTACACTTGTGCTTTAGGAATTTTAATTTGATAGATTGTAGATGACTGAAGGAAAGAAAATACAGATTCCAAATAGAATTCTATTGGCAGTAGTCCAGACTCAAAGATAATGAGGTCTTGAACTACAGGATTTATGGTGGGAGTGGAAAATTATGAATAGATATAAGAAATATTGAGGTGAGAGCATCTATGACACTCAATGAAAATTTTGAGATGACTGTAACTTTATTGCAGGTCATCAAATATGGTGATTAATGAAAAAGAAAATTGGTGGGTGGAATGATTTTATAGGGAAAGATAGTGAGGTCTTTTTAGACATGTTAAATTTTAAAGGGCTAAAGAATGCCCGTTTAGAAATGCCAAACAGTAAGATGGTGACATGGGAATGGAATTTAGGAGACATATAAGAGTTCTATGTGTAGATTTAAGAGTGATTAGTACAAACAAAAGTGTTGAATCCATGAGAATCATTTAGTGCAGTGAGTCAAAAGAGAGGGATCTTCAATGTGAAGACTAGATATAAACTCATGATTAGGGATGCAGAGGATGGGAGATGGTTCTTCAAAGGAAATGGAGAATTACATATGTGTGTGTTTGCACACATGCACACGGGTGTGTGTGTAAGCCTTTGTAGGAAAGAAAACATACAAAAGCAGTGAGAAAACAAAACTAAAAAAAAAGAATGAATGAAGAAGCATTTTAGTAAGCATTTGTTATATACTAAAAATTGTGCCAAGTACCAGAGACACAAATATATTAAAGAGAAATGATTCCTTCTCTCAAGGAAATTATATTTCAAAAGTGGAAGAGACATTGCCAACAAGAATTTATTAAATCCCACTTTGTTGCCAAGCACTATGCTAAGGGCTAGGGGAAGCAAGAAAAGTAAAAGATAGTGCAGTGCTTGCTCTTGAGGAACTCACAATCTAATGCAGGAGACAAGACGAAAATAAACGCATTTACACAAAATGGGTACATAGGGGGAGAGGAGAAGGAAAGGGAGGGGGAATGAAAAGAGGAGAGGAATAGAGAGAGGCGGAGGAAAGGAGGATGCAGAGATGGAGGAAGGGGGAGAGAGACATAATGGCAGATGAGGAAATTTGTGGAGACACAGGATAATTGATTTATACATCAGTAAATGTTCATGTCTATTCTCTAAGTAATGATATGTTTTAATTGATTTCTGTGCCCAATGTGATACACTGAAGGGGTGAGAAAGGGTGGTGCTGACTGGTAGGTAGATGTATTATGGCCTGGCTGCCTGAGATGTGAAAGTAAAGCATGGTCTTATGCACAGAATTGGAATTAGAAATAACTGACCAATGGATGAATTTTTTCTCTTTATTTACCAATCAACTGAGTTAGTTCTAGGCTGTGAACTCCAAAGATGAACTGATCACCTTCTTCATAGTCTGGGGACATTAATTTTGGACTTCCAAGGTATAAACAATATCTTAAAGGAGCTGATGGTCAGCTGCTTTAGCTACTATAGATATATCAAAAAAGATGACCAATGAGAAAGGGGTCATTACATTTATCAATGAAGAAATCACTAGTGATCTTGGAGCAGCGTTTCCATCCTCTGGTGGAAACAAAGCTAGATTGAAAAAGCACCAGGCAACTGACACATCTTAAGTGTCCTTCCTGATGATTAATGTCATATTCCTGCAAGAAAAGAAATGTCTTCATTGAAGTTCCATTTATAAGATGCTACTTACTCAATTCCAGTGAGGCTTCTCTCTTCTTCTGTGCTATGTTAGTTAAATAAATACCCTCCCCCCATCTTCTGCAAGGCTCTTCTCCCTCAAGTTATACATATTCTTTGAAGCCCAGGTCAACTCCCATCTTCTTATTTTAATTTTCCTCCAGTCCTAAAGTTTATTTTAGACTGCTCCTCCTCTGAACTCTTATAGCATTCTACCCACTCAACACACACAACTGAACACACACACAAATATATATTTGTGTTAGTTTCCCATTTCTCTCAATGTCTTACTAGCAAGATTGTACATTTCTCAAAAACAGGGACTATAGAATTACATATTTCAAGGGAAAAGGAACCTTAGGAGTCTTCTAGACCAACCACTCCTCTACATTTTTCAGACAAAAAAAATGAGGCCTCAGGAAGTGAAATAACATGTCCAAAGTAACAGATACAGAGCTAGAATTCAAACTCCCTGAATCTAAAGCTAATGTTAATTCCTTTTCAGAACCACTATATGTTACCACAATTCAGGACAACAAGGTAACTACTCAGTAAATAATTATTGATAGATTATTTGATTGGTCACTCTATTAGAATTGATTCAACTTACTATACACCTCCTTAGTATCATGGAGGAGAGATAGAGCAAACAAATGCTATCCCTATAGCACATTTAATTTAGTGAACTTTTAAAATTTATACTTCTTATATAACACAATGAGTGATGATCCTGGATTTGGTAAACACTTAATTACTTTCCTATATAGATATAAGTTATGGTTTTCATTATAATTCTAATAGCTTTATTCTACTTTTCATTACTTGGATGAAAATGAACATTAATAAAAAAAGCCAAACAATGTTGAGAAAAAGAAGATGTAAGCAAGAACAGAATTTAGGTAATATCAGAAAAATACTCAAATAGAATATGAATTTAACCAATGAGTTCATTTGTCTCTCACATTTAGTAACTTCATTCTATTATCTTAGTGGATAAAGTTCCAAGAATTTTAGTTTCTAAAGGTTTTTGTCAAATGCCCATGTGCTCCTTGTTTTCCAAAAATAGTATAGTCAACAGATCATTTATTAAGTATTTAATGTCACAGGCACTATGCACATGGTACAGAGTCCTTGAGTATTGAGATGATTGCTTCTTTAGTTTAAAGAGAATAATTGTTTGCCTGTCTGCCTTCCTTCTTTCCTTCCTTCCTCCCTCCTCCCTTGCTCCCTCACTTGCTCCCTGCCTGCCTCCCTCCCTCCCTTTCTTCCCTCCTTCCTTCCCTCCCTTTCTCCCTCATTTCTTACATCTCTCTTTCTAATATCTCCTATCTCCAGGCTGGAAGTGTAACATCTACTCACAGACCTGATCCTAATGCTCATCAGCTGAAAAGCCTTGACATGTTGTATTTGGAACTAAGTCACCAGGTTGCACCCCATCATGGGAGCTTACCATATTGAAACTAGACTCAGCATGGACATCAACATGTCTTTAGCCTTATTATAACCCACAACTTTGTTGAACTTAAGTACTACACTATCATTGACCTCTCCTGGAAGTAAGGATTACAGATATGTACCACAAAGTTGGCTTCAGGTTTCCTGTTCATTAATGGTCTTCAATAAATGGTCTTCAATATCACAGAGGTGGTTAGGTATATTGTTTCATCATTCCCTCCTAAGTTTAACCTGTAGCATTTTTTTTAACTCAACAAATATTTATGCAAGAAGGTAGAAAAGGGAAAAGGAAGAAAAGTCTTGTACTTCCTTTACCAAGTTCAAACATGAAAATAATGGCACAAATAGATCACCAAGAAGTCAAGTACTTTGAACACTTTTTCTACTCCTAGAGAAATGCATGTTTGACATGAAAAAGGCTTTTAATTCTTTGTAAAAGTTAAACAAAAAAAGTGGTATGTCATAGCTAACACCAGAATGTATACGTATAGTAAAAAAGCTGGATTGGTCATATGTTGAGAGTAGAGTATAGCTCCTGGACAGCCCATATTCCCCATTAGTGTTTATGTGAAATTAAAATGTGGAGAGGAAACCTCCTAACATTTGGATATACCACATGTGTCAGATTTACAGCACGGCATGGACAGGATTCACATAGAATAGACAGCCACGGATAGGTTGTGATCAGCATTATAGGATGGAGAATCCAGTTTATTGAGATCAAAGATAGGCTAGAGCCATGGTGACAAACTCAAATAGAAATGGAGGCCACTAAATCTCAAATAAGGATCCTTGTAGGTTCTTTTTTTCTGAGAAAATTGCTCATACTTGTATATATATTTTTAACAAATACTTTAAAGCATTAAAATTATACAGGAACTACATTTTAATCTGTTTAAGTTTACACTGGAAAGGACTGTGAGTCTCATGTGAAGCACAAGACATATGTTTGACTTCTTGTTGGATTGCTGGTGATGTGTTGGTGATGAATCAAAAAGAAAACATTTTTGACCTCTTATTATTTGACCTACATTTGGTTAATAAGACTGAAGAAAAGAGAAGATGAGGGCATTTGACTGAATCTCACCTCATTTTTCTACTAAAAACTGTTTTGCTTCTAGATGTCATTAAAGAAAATTATCATCAAGATTATGAATATTCTCTTGTAACACTTGATTTCACAGACTTCACCTCATCTCTAGGCTATGATAGAGTGGATTCCCTAGGAATCATGGTTAATAAACATGATAGAATTATTAAAATACAAATGATCATAAAATCATAGGTTTGGTCCTGGAAGGGTCCTTAGGAACCATCTAGTTCAACTCTCATTTTATAAACATGAGGAACTGTGGGCCTGGAAAGTTGTCCAACAACTTACAGTAATTGGCAAAGCCAAGATTCCAATTCAGATCCTCTCCAAATGTAGCACTCATTTTACTATATCACATTGATAGTGATTTCCAAACTTTAAAATGAGTAAAACATTTTGTAAATTTAAAAAAAGAAAACTTTTCAAAAAGATCATCCCTTTGTAGATTCATGCAGGTATATAAAATGAAGGTGAAAGGTAGTATTTATTTAAATTAGATCTCAGAAGCAGCATGATGTAGGATAGAGCCTATAGGTTTGGAGTTAGAGGGTTAAGGTTTGAATCTTGGCTCTGTCATCTCATGTTGCTGTGACCTTGGGCAAACAGTTGATCTCTAAGGTCCCTTCCTGACCTACATAATTTTTACAATCTTGTCCAGTCCATGCTTTAAGACTCAAGGAGACCTTGATCAAACTTAGATGGGAGGCACCTCCCTCTGGGAGTTTTTTCAAGGCAGTTTAGAGGTTTGGAATTTCAAATTTAGTTGTTTAATTAGTTCATTTCCACTCCACTCATTAGGGTAGCTAAAAGAGTGATTCATCCCTGAGAGAACCAGTGGAATAATAGACATCATTTCATGACTAATGTACAGTCACTCAGTGACTAATCCAGGAGAGATAACTATCCGAGAGAGGAAGTTACCTTAAAAAACTCTGGGAACAGCATGTGAACTTCCTGACCCAGATAGTGAGACAGGAGGTAGGAGTTCAAGTTGCTTATAAAGAAAGAAACTAGAGATTAGATTTTTTAAAAGAAGAAAAAAGATCTATTTTCCTCAGTCACGCCCTTGTATCATTCAATACTTTAGGAAAGCTAAGAAACACTGATGTCACAAGGAGGCCATTCAAGGTTTCCATGGTCTCATAATTGCACCCCTAGCTTATAGCCTCCCTCTTCTCCCATCTCTCCTCCATACAGCTACAAAAATAGATAAAACTCAAATCTGACCCTCTTGTTCTCAAGAAGATTCAGGGGCTACTTATTGTCTTTGGCATAAAAGCCAGCGTCCTGCCATTGACATCTCCCTATCTGGCTCCAAGGTGTTTCCTAAATGCTTATTGAGTTGAACCATGGAGTACTTAGGCACAATGCCCTGCCATGATAGACGTTCTCAGATTTGATAAGGGTTAGGACTTGATAGCTCAGTTCCTTTCTATTAATCCATTTTATTGATATCTTTGGCTTTTGCATCACCTTCATTTCCAAATTTAGGCTTTATTACATTTCTCTTTTTGTGAAATAAAATGTAAAGGACATTAAAAAATGTCCTTAAAACTATCAAGTGAGTGTAACAGTAAAATCTATTCTCTATACTCCTATCCATAGCAGCTGCCTGGTGGTACAGTAAAGAGATGGAGTTGTGAATCTTGTGCAAAGAACACCTGTGTTCGAATTCAGTGTCAGATTCTACTAGCTGTGTGATCTTGGGCAATTCACTAAACTCTGTGTGCCTCAGTTTCTACCATTGTAAAATTGGGGTAATAACCATACCTTATTCCTAGGGTTGTTGAGAAACGCAAATGAGACAATATCTTCAAAGCAATTAGAATAATTCCTGGCACATAGTAAGTGTTTAAAAATGCTTATTCCCTTCTGACTTCCCATAGTAATCTTTCTCCAGTGAATGAAATGAAGTATATTTTCTGACTTTTACTCAGGGCCAATGTTCATCATTATAATTAGACAATATTCTATTTAAATTTTCCTGTTCTTTCAATCTATGTTTTTGCAATCACCATTAATGTAATTTTTCCTTCTCCCAATCATGCCCTAATCATCAAATCTAATGGCCTTTTGTCTCTCATCTTTTTTCTTCTCTCTGTAGCATTTGACACTCTTTATCACCTCCTAGATCATCTCTCTTCTGTGGGTTTTTGTGACACTGTTTCCTCTGGGTGCATTCCTTCTCAGTTTTCTTTGATGATTTTTCATTAAAGTTAAAACCATTAACTGTGGGTATCCCCCAGTGCCCTGTTGTGGACTTTCTTCCCTTATCCCTTTGTCCTATTTTGCTTGGTGACAACTTTTAAACAGTAAGGTAGTACACTGGACAGAGTATGTAGCCCTGAAATCAGGAAGACCTGAGTTTAAATCTACCCTCAGACATTTACCAGCTGTGTGACTCTGGGCAAGTCACTTGACTGAAGTCTGCCTCAGTTTCTCCACCTTAAAGGAGGACAATGATAGTACATTCCACCAAGGATAAAATTAGGAAATAATTGTAAGTGCTTATCTCAGTGCCTGATGCATAGCAGGCTCTTCATAAATGCTTCTTTTCTTTCTTTCTTTCTTCTTTTTATCAGGTACCATGAAAATGCACTTATCATCTCTTGGCTGATGGTTTCCAAATCCTCAGCATCTAGAATTCATTACCATGTAGGTTTCTCAGACTCATCACATTCAAAACAAAAGTTATTATCTTTTTCCCAACCTTGCTCCTTCAAGTTAGAGTGATTTATTTAAAACCAGGTCTACACTATGTCAACCCCTCTATTTAATATGTACCAGGAGACCTATTAACTCTAGAAATGACTATAAATTCTTCTGCTTGATATTTAAAAGTCTTCATCAGCTGACACTTTCTTAAATTTCTAGTCTTGTTACCATTTACTCTCTTCCACGTACTCTGTGATACAGACCCATTGGCTTACTTACCATTCTCTGAGCATGAATTCCAGTCTCTCATATCTAAGCCTTCAAAGTACCCATTCCATCCTGAAATGCTCGTTCACTCTTTCTTTAAGACTCAACTTGTATACAACCTTTAATAGAAGACTTTCCCAGTCTCACCAGTTGTTAACATCCCCTTTGAGATTACCTTCCATATACTTTTGAATTATCTTATATGTACATAATTGTTTGCATATTTCCTCCTTATGGGCAGTCACTATTTTTACCTATCTTTTTATTTCAATACTTAACACAGTATCTGGCAAGACATAATGCTTGTTGAGTGATGGCAGTTCGCATATATGCATGGGTGTGTGTGTGTGTGTATGTGTATATATATATATATATATATATACACACACACATGTATGTATATTATATATGTGCATATATATGCACATATATATGTGTGTGTATATACATATATATACATATATGTATGTGTGTGTGTATACCATGCTGCCATTAATTCTTTATATTCATTACTTCCCCTTTCACTTCATAAACTATAGTTTCCCCTTGGAATCAATTTACTACCTTGTTCTCCAGTGGCCTGAAAATGTTCTTGTTTTTTTACCTAGTTCTTGGAAGCAAATCTGGCACACAAAATGGAATAGACCTCAGGAAAAACACACCCGAAATGCATAAAACAATAGTACAGGCCCTAGCTCATCTCCCAGGTTATATTTTCCTCTTCATCCAAGGCCAAGAAGCTTGAAAAACATAAGGAAAATGATAAGGCTTCATCAGTTAAGATTACAAGGACCAAAGTGCCCTGAAATGCTCACTTGTCCTTTTTTTTAAACTTTTTCAGCCAATCTGAGTATCATAGCAATAAGAAATGTCAACCAATAGTCACTGTCCATCAGAGTAGGCTACACTCCATGCACCTGAGTGAGGATATCTTGAAACCCCAGGGGTCATCATTGAGTGAGTTGACTACTTATTTTGCACATGCCAAAGGCAGAGAGAAATGAGTCATTCACATGAAAACAGATGTTGTTGATTTCCCTTTTATGTCATCATAAAGATCTCTGCTCTCTGGGAAATGTAGAGGAGTAGAGCAGGGTATAACTGAAAAAAGAAAACTAGAGATGAGGTCCTAAGCAAGCAAATCTATACAATGTTTTTAGATATATTATTTCAAATGCTCCTATGAACATTTCTTGGACGATGCAATTCCTTTGATCGTGGTCTATTTTATTTTTTCTCTTAATATTTTCAGTGGCTTTGTAGATGGTTGCTTAATAAGTGCTTGTTAATTGATAAACAGATGCTCTCATTATCCCCACTTTGTAGATAAGGAAACTAAGACTCTGAGACACAAAATAATAGTTATCCAAACACACAATCTAGCAAGTGGCAACATTAGAATTTGACCTCAGTCAGAGTTCTGACTCCAAATCTAGCATTCTTTCCTGTGTACCACACTGACTCTCATGAAGAAGGTTTATCTTTGTGAGGCAGGGTAGAATAATTGTAGCCCTTCAGGCACCTCTTTGGAAATACATTTTCTCTGCCTGAGGTGGGGGTGGGGATAGTGGGGAGTGGCTGACAGTTAAGCTAGCCACACAGTCAGTTGGAGGAGGGCCAGAGCTACACTCACTCTCTCTCCTGTCATTTGGAATTACTACCTTCAGCAATTCATTTCAATTTGGGGGAAATGGGTTTTTGTTGTTTGACTACCCTTTTCTCAGAAATAGCTTCAGTTTGTCAATAGAGGAGGTTCATTTGGGGTGCTGCCAGTGCCTAAAAGAGGCTCTTTAATACAAGAAAGCATTATACTTTAATATACCCCACCCTCTTGCCTTCTTTAGTTAATTCTTTGGCTGTCCCTTAAAGGTTCACTATTTGAAAACCATTACCTTCAGTAGTGGGAAAAATTCTGTGATCTAAAACTTGACTGTAACCATTCCAAAATGCTATCAGTTAGTAACAATGCCACCTCGTTGAGTAAATGAACATAGACTGAACTGAAATGTTCTCCAGTTAATGGAAAAAATAAACTCTACAACTTCAGGGTGAATAAGCAACAATGACTCTAACAAACCAGAGAACAGCAGGGAGTTCACCTCCCTGGACAAGTTCAAATAAGCAGGTTTTGGTCATATTGGAGAAGAACTTTCTTTTAAAAGATGATTTGGGTGTTTTAGACTGTGGGCTTTGAGATCTTAGTACAAGCGCTTCCCTGGGAAATAAGGGCACAGTTAAGTACAACAGAATATGTCTAATATCCTAATGTATCAGAACAGAACCAAAATTAGTCAGCTACCTCAAATGACATTAATGCATATATATGTGTGTGAGCCTACATACACACACACACACACACACACACACACACACACACACACACACACTTGGTGCTTCTCATATGCCTATTTTTATATTCTTTGCCTGTCACTAGAACTTGAAGATATTTTGACAAGAGTTGCTATTTTTAGATTTCATTTCCATTTTTTCCCTATGATTTGTCTTTTCTGTCTTTTTAATTTCCAATGTAATCCCACTAGATAAGAATCACATCTGTATGCTAGATTGTGCCTGAACAACACTGGAATTCAAGAAATTCTATATAATTTAGCATATTTCTGTAATTATGACCTCATAGTTATAATAACAGCCCATCAGCATCTAGATCAGAACTTTGTTTCCCTTTTGGGTCAAACCTCTTTCCTACAGGATTCTGAATAATTCAAGTATTTAAAAAACATTAAGTAATGGTGTAGGAAATATTAATAACTAGGAATCAGTAAGAGGAAGTAATTGATGGTAAATATATTACCTTGAAAAACTCTTCAGGGATTATGTTTACATTAAAAGTCATGTGATCTACTCAGGAGTGGCAGAAAGTCATCGATTCATTCCTAAAATTTCCATTTCCCATGTTCAGTGAGAGTTATGCCGAAAGAATATTATACCCCATTAAACCCTTCTATTTTATCTCCTTTCCAAGCTCATCCTAGGACAAATTATTTCTAATTTTCAGCATCAGGATGATAACAAACATACCTACACACACACACACACACACACACAAAAACACACAATGAGAGCTGGTTTAATGACCATTTGGGTAATAAGCATATTTACCAATTGGAAAATTCTTCTAAGCCTTGGTTTAAATACCAATTCACCATTTCTTTGGAAATTAAGTTTAAGCAATATTCCTTTTATATTTATGACTTGTAAAAAAAGTAATTTTTGAAGTACAAAGTTCACAATAGTCATACATTTAGCATTTATAGGACATGTGCATATCGCTGTGAATGCAGATCTTCAGCACTGTAGGATCCATGCTTTGGGCATACATCAAAAAGAATTTCAAAATTGTATATTGGCATGTGGAAGGGGGACGCATTATCAGTGATATTAGAGTATTAATTATTCATTTTTACTGTCATGCATTATGAATAATTTATCTGACATTAAACAGTAAAACAGCAGTTCCCATCAGCATGTAATACACAATGCCTATCACAGAGTAAGCCCTAGTATTGGGACATTGGTAGGGCAGTTCATTATTTTGGTAACATGACTTTCTTTGGATGGCACCCCATTTTTAATTACAAACTATAATCTTTGCCTGAAAAGGGAGGCTGAATTGTTAAGACAGGTTTGGAGAGCATGAAAGAAAGCTCATGAGGGAGAAATCTTGTCTGGGAAAGTAGGAATTCAGGTGTCAACATATTCCTAAGTGATACTATGTCTTAAGACAGTGGTGTCAAATTTAAATAGAAACAAAGGCCACTAAATCACTAAAACACACTCATGTATGTATGTATGTGTGTTTATGTATATATGTATAGACACATATATACATATATGTGTGTATGTACAAACACACACAAGTACATACTATATATAAAATCAATATAATAACACATTAAAATCAGATGGCAACTACATTTCCATGCTGTGAACCGTATGTTTGACACCTTTGTCTTCAGGAATTACATATCAGATATGTCTTTTCTGAGTGAGCTTACTCTTCAGCCTAGGTGGAAATTTGTTGTTATTTGGTTGTTTTGGTCCTGTCCTATTCTTTGTGACTCAAAATGCGGTTTTCTTTGGCAAAGATAGTGGGGTGGTTTACCATTTCCTTCTCTGACTCATTTAACACATGAGGAAATGGAGGCAAACAGGGTTAAATGACTTGCCCAGAGTCACACAGTTAGTAAGTGTCTGAAGCCAGATTGGAATTGAGGAAGACAAGTCTTCACTCCCAATCTAGCATGCTATTCACTGCATCACCTAGCTGCCATTGGTGGAAAAGTTACATATATAGCTTCAATACAGCTATGACACAAAGCTTTGTGTTGTTAAATGTTATATGAGTAGACTCTTCCACGTGAGGAGCTCAAGGAGCTCAAGCACTTGACTTACTCATATTCAAGGACTAACTTTTCACATGGCTTAAGGGTTTTCTAATTCCAGATACCATTTTAAGAGCTTTCATTATGTTTTTATCTTATGATAGAATATACTATCTAGAACATTTCTCACAGATTTTAGGAGGGTTAAGTTTTTGTCTGTTTGTTTTTTGTCCAGACCTGTGTTTTCATTGCTAGTGGACATCTTTGCTAGGGAGATTTCTTCTAAAAATTTTCTACCAGTGCATATCTGCCCAAGTTCTTCAACAAAAGTCTTAGATGCCTGTTTTAGTGTGAAGTTAAATGACTTGACCAGCATCATATAGCTACTATGTGTCAAAGGGATTTGTATACTGGTCTTCATGACCTAGATTACTTTGTATCCATTATGCCCTCCTTCTTATAAGATCAGAGATTTAGAGCTAGAAGTGATGTTAAAGATTATCTAATATTTCGGTATCTGTTGACAGATCAGAACAATGAGCCATACAGCAGCTCTGCCACTTACCCAGGTAGTTAGCATCATTTTATCACTCCTTCACTTTCAAGGGAAGAAGATAAGCCTTCATCAGATAAAGTGGTTTTTCCAAAGCCAAATAGCTGATTGATGTAAGAGCTAAACTGACCCTTCTTTGTAAACTTCCTTATTATTGTGTGTATGCGTGTGCATGCATGTGTGCATGCGTGTGCATGACATCACTATTGCTTCAGTCAGTTTCAAATTGTCAGAGGTTGCCTTGAGGCTTCTTTCCCTCACCAATCAGCAATCAACCTATCCAACTAACCCCTTATCCTATCTGCCTTCACAATTCATCTCATCTTTGGCCCCTTCTCTTCACTCACAGTTACCATACTAGACTTTTATTGCCTCTGGTTTGAATTATTTTAACAGCTTCCTTATCAGACTCTGGGCTCCTTCTCGCTCTTCTAGTCAATTTGTTCTTTATGCACTTGCCAAAAAAACAAACGGCAACAACAACAAAAAAACAACAAAAACCAAAATCGACAACAGTAACAAACTTCATAAAGCAAAATTTTGACATTTCATTCCTCTGCTAAAGGACCATCAGGAGAGCCCTACTCCCCCAGGATAAAATATACACTACCCAGGCTTTCATTTAAAACCTTTCATGACCTGGATTCACCCCTACACTTCACAGAGTCCTCCTTCCAACCAAACCTACTAAAACTCAGCATCTAGTCTCTCTCCTTGCCTTTGCAACAGTTTCTCCTTACAACTAGGATACACTTTTTCACCTTTGATTCTCATTTTTCCTATTTCCCTTCAAGGCTGAGCTCATGGATCATCTCCTACTTTAGGAATTTCCTGACTGTCCTAAATATTAGTGTTATCCCTCTCCCCAAATCATCCTATGTATACTTCTGTTTATATCTTCTAGGCAACCTTCTGCCCATAGGAGAACATAAGGTTCTAGTGAGTAGGGATGTTTTTTCTTTAACTTTACTTTTGATTGTTTATTTTTTATATTCTCACTGCCAAGCATAATGCACTTTGGATATGTTTAATAAACATGACTTAGATGGGAAAATAGGCACGAAAATCCAGTTTTCCCAACTAGGCAGGGAAAGGACTCCTTCAATGATACACCACTATGTGTTCTATTGAGGTATAATATCAAGGCCGGTGGAATGGTGAGATAAGATTGAAAAGAGCTTTAGGAAGGATGTCATATTTGAATAGTATTTTGAAAGAAGCTAAGAGAGATCTTCCACTCTATAAATAGGGGGTGGGGTGGGAGTGAAAAGCCAATAGTAGAATAATGTATTATAAAGGAAAAAAAATCCCTTTTCTTTGTGAATTCCTTAGGATCAGCAATCAGTAAAGAAGTTCTTGCTAGGTATAAGCATTCTGCTCCTTCTCCTCCTTCATTTTCTGTCTTCCCCACTCCCCAGCTCTACCTCCTCCTCAGTTCTTATTCAGTCACATATAGAATGAATGTCATTTCCATCATTTAAGACCTTTTGCAAATCTTGAGAGGTCCTTGCCTTCTCTAGGTCTCCAACCGTACATCCATCCAGCTTCAGGTAGTGAAGTGTTACTTTTCCTCTCTCCAGAGAAATGTCCAAGAAGAAACTTACTTCCGTTGTGAAGGAAAATTGATGGAAATTGAATGACTAATGAGAAAAAATTTAAATAAATGGCTGAGAAAAGGAAAGATAAGAGACATTTTGTTATAAATAATAGCAGCAGGTGCCAATATTGGAGAAATTACAATAGAATACAGTTTACCAAAAATTAATGAAAATCTAGAACTCAGTATATTTCTCCTATGTCCCAGTCAGTGATTTTTCTTTCAGACAA
This sequence comes from Potorous gilbertii, assembly GCA_028658325.1. Lineage (NCBI taxonomy): Eukaryota > Metazoa > Chordata > Mammalia > Diprotodontia > Potoroidae > Potorous > Potorous gilbertii. The sequence continues at coordinate 203,625,050 of CM053772.1, read as the reverse complement.
GATTTGGACTCTCAGTTAATTGCAGGTCTTAAAAGATTTTGATGTGAATGCTTTTTTCCTATAATTCTTTTCTTCTTGACCATAGTCAGAGTTTTATGTTTTTTTCTCCTGCTATTAATTTACTAATTAAACTCCATCATCACTCTGAATCATCCCCCATACTTTTGTATCTTAAAATGCATTCTACAGTAGTCATTTCAGGAATAGGAAAGTGATTATCTGAGTGTTTGGTACCTCAATTACATCATATCAGTTCAGTCCCGAGATCCAAAGTTCAGAAAAATCTTTGATAACCTGGTGAGTATACAGAGGAGGGCAGCCATGATGGTAAAGGGATTTGATTCTATATGTTATATAAATTGAAGCAACTGGAGATGTTTAGCCTAGGAAAAAAGTAGGTTCCTGGGTTTGAGGGCCATTTAAGTTCTCTTCCAGCCATTTGAAGGATTATCATGTGAAAGAGGAATAATTCTTGTTTAATTTGGTCCCACAGGATAGATCTAAGAGCAATCAATAAATGCTACAGGGAGGCAAATTTAGGCTTGATACCATGAAAACAAACAAACAAACAAAAAAAGAACTCCCTGACCACTGGAACTGTCTCTAAATGGCATGTGGTGGCTAAAGAAGTAGAAGGTGACCGAACACTTGTTGAACTCCTTCAATCATTCTGGTGAGATTTCCATTCAGGTCTCTTTTGGACCAGTTGGTTGATGAAGAAAGTCCTTTTTAATTTTAAACTTCTGTGATTTTTTGTTTCTGGGATATATTTATTCTGAGAAGTAACTAATAAAATAACTGTGAGCTAATCTTCAATTATAAAAAATTCTTTGAAAGCATTAAATTACAATAATACAACTCTAAAAATTAACCTATAATTCTGAAATTAAAAAATACATTCTTGCAGAGAATGAAAACATATGGCAATGTGAGAATTATTTTCCTTAATTAACATCATCTTACTACTAACTGTACCGTATGCTACTATTGTTCATGAAATCTGGAGTCACATTATGCTTTAGCTGTAGATACAATTGTATTTATTTATTAAAAATGACAACACAAGGCAATTGTTCATCTTCTAGAATGCATTTGATTTTCCTCATGGCCCATTTTTTTTCTCTATTTTATCATGTTTTGGACTGTGGGAAAGGACTTTGTGACTGAACTGATGGAGACTCATTTTTGATTGATGATTGTTCCTATTTAAGAACCCATTATGATTTTATCATAAAATACAAGGGTTAAAAGCACTATTCTGAGAGTCAATGTAACTGTGGTTAGCCAGTCAACTCATCAAATAGACTTTATTATGAACATATTATAGGCCAGATACTATTATAAAATTAGGTTTAAATAACTAACTTCTTTGATTGACCTTGAAAAAAGTCATTTCCTTTCTGTGTGCCTCAGTTTCCTTATCTAGGAATCCAACAAGGAAGTTGGGTTTCATAATCTTTAGAGCCTTCTGCCCCAGCTAATATCCTATAATTCCATGATTACTAAGTGATGAGCTTCGATACTTTCTAATATCTATCCTCTTCCTTGATATGATTTGAAGAATCAAATTACCCTTTCAGGTCACTGAAGTAGAGGCAGACTCAACTACTCACCACAAGGTATATTACGTGAAAGAGTGTGTGGCAAAAGTCAGCATTGTGTAGAATCAGAAATACAGGCATCGATATTGACCTCTCCTGACTGTGTACTGAGGCAGGTAGGATAGGATGGCATGGGATGGGATGGGACAAGCAATGAAGAGAGTGTGCTGGTCAAGGAGACTCCGAAACTTCAAATCCTTTCTATTGTACTACTAGCTTTGTGATCCTGGACAAGTCATGTAATTTCTTTCAGTCTCAGTATCCTCACTTGTAGACTGAAGACAATAAGAGTACCTATTTTACAGAACTGTTGAGAGGATCAGATGATATAACATAGGTAAAGTACTTCACGAAGCTTAAAGTGATAACTAGCTTATAAACTACTTGTTTTGTTATCTTTATTGACTTGTTATATGTGCAGTGAACAACCATCAGAATTTTAAGGTTTAGAACATTAAAAGAAAAACATTTTAATTAAACAATTAAAACATTAACATTGATGGCATGGTCTTCTTTGCCAACGAAGGACAAACACACAAACAAGGTATAGTAAAGTGAGATGAATTTAATGGTGTCAATAGCTATTTCCTGGAGCATGATTTAAGGTTTGAACTTCATATATAATTTCATTCCTAACTTTCTTCACAGTTCATCTATAGTGTGACCTCTTATGAGAGGCCTTTCTTAATTCCGTCCTACACTCATGTGTTAGCACTCTCTCTCATTAACTTATCTTGCATTTACTTATCTGTCTATATGTTATATTGTCCTACTAGAAATTAAGTTTCTTGAGGACAGAGACTAGAGCAGGAGTGGGGTACCAGAGGCCTCAAGGCCTCATATGACCCTCTAGGTCCTCAAGTGAGGCCCTTTGATTGAATGTAAACTTCACAGAACAAATCCCCTTAATAAAAGAATTCGTTCTTTAAAACTTGGACTTAGTCAAATGTCCACAACCCAAAGAATTGGAATACCACATGTTCCTCATCTCTGGACTAGACTCAAGTGCTGATTACTTTTTCTCAATCTCTCCTTTAAACATATTCAAGATTATAAGTGACTAGATGCCAGATATGATGGTTCCTCTTTCCTTCATGTTGGAAACACTTTATAATTTACAACCTCCTCCCCAAGTTCCCTCCAAACACACACCTTATTTTTCCTTCTTTTGCTTCCCGTCTGACTTCCATTTTCACCTTTAATGCCCTTGGGATGACTTTGTCTAGGTTGATGCTTCACTGGGTTTTCTGTCAACTGTCTGAAATCTTTCTTCTTGCTACTTTATGAGATGGTATTTCTCATAATTGTCCATCATCCTTCTTTCGAAGATTGGACAAGTGATTCTAACCCGATGTTGCCTTTGGCAATCATCTCTGCCGCTGAAACGTCAGCCGGGTGTTTGCTGACTCAGGTATCCTGGGCTTTTGGGGTTTCTTGCTATATCCATTAATTTGCATTCCTTAAATTTCTGTAGAAAATCATTACAGTTGGTGTCAATGTCATTTCTTGTGTCCATTTCCCATTTTGATTGTCACTTACTTGTCTGAAAGGTTCAGGATTGAGCTGTTTCCATTATATGCTCTATGTTGTCTTATTCTCCTTCCATTTCTGCTTTTAATTGATTCTGATCTTGGGTCTGACTAGTTCGTGATCTGGGAAAATTTCTACATCAATAGCAAGCCATTTCCCATCAGTTAAAATATAATCTTATTTCATTTTTGTGTGATGTTATCTGATATTTGTCATGTCCAGCAATTCCTGATTCTTTTCTTGAAATGTTAATGATATAAAGAAATCGTATGTTTGTGTTATCTACATGTATTGTTTTCTCATTCCTTCTTTCTAAACGATTCTTTTCCATTACTTTCCCCTCCTCATCTCTTTTCACTTTTTCATTAAAGTCACTATTAGAAGGTATATTGTTTTAATTTGAGCCGACTGTCAAGTTCTCCAAAATTTTGTGTATTTTTTCCTAAATATGCAGGATTGTTAATCGATCTTACTCAGAATTCCTTTCCTTTCAATCCCACTCCTCATCTTTGTTTTTCTAGTTGAGAAAGCTTCCCCCAGCAACATTCAGGGTAAGGTAAATGCAGGGCAAACTCAGGAATTATGCTGTCTCAGCTCAAAAGTGAAAATTTAGCAAAAAAAAAGGCTCTGAAAGTCCAGTAACAAGGTGTGGGATGAAGGCATGGGAAAAGGCTTTATGCATCAGTATATAAATGTATCTCTGCATGTTCCTGCTTATGAGATTCCCAGATTTACATTTTTATAGAGGAAAGCTTACTTAGAGATCAACTAATTCAATCCTACTCTTTTGGTATCATGAAGAAAATGAGAGTCAGGGAAGGGGAAATAGCATCTTTGTCTTACCTTAGACATCTAAGATGATATCCTCTGATCCCTTAGAAAACAAAGACTGTGCTTGTTTTTTGTCCATGTATCCCCAGCAACTAGCATAGTGTTTTGTACATGGTGGGCACCTTAAATATACTTATTAAATTGAATCAAACTGCTTAAAGGAAAGGGCCCAAAGCTAGATTTAGCTTTTGCCATTGTAACTGCTATATAAAAATATAAGAAATGATCAAATATTTTATTAAACAGGATCACTTTAAGGCAGTGTAAAAAACCACTAGGCTCCCAGCTCACTTGCATAGTTATCCTTTTCCTACCTGGACATGTAGTTTGAGAGAACAATACCTGTACCATTATACCTTTTTTTTTCATCCTTAATATCATGCTCTGTCCTCCTGGTAGACCCTGCAGAGAAGTCTGAATCCTGGGCTTAGGATGGGATAAGGCCGAGTCTTGTAAATGATTGTGACATCACATATTCTGCATTATGCCTTCACAGAAGGACCAAGTCTGAAGCAGAACCAGCTGGGAAAGCTGTAAGCCTTTGTTTAAACATGGATATATTTGGTAAAGAAAGCAGTTAATATAAGAGCAGTTATGAAAGTATAACCAAGCTAAAGGGATTTATATGTTTGTGAGCTGGGAGATGTTCTTCCCTTCCTTGGTGCAGGCATAGACGTATGTTGCCTTCAGTGATGCTAAAACACTTTATTTTGGCTTTCACTTTTACTAATATAATTAAAATAAATTTTAACATATTAATAACAATCAATAAGTGACACCTTTGCCAAGTGATGCCTTTTTTAGTTTTATTACAAAACAAACAAAAAGAAATTCTAGGCACCCTTCAAAAGTAAATAAGCAGACTTCCTAGAAAAGTGATTGAAATGCAGTGTTGAGAGGAGGCTATGAACAAAGGCAGAAGGGAAGGGTGATTCTCCCATAAAAAAGACCATTTTGGTAATTACAAAATATGTGGTCACGCTCCCCCAACCCCTGAAATACATAATCATCATTAATGTCCTTGAAGAAAAATAAAATATATTTTAATTTCAATCTAAAACGTGAATAAAGCTGAACACTATTAGCACTTAATATCCAATAAACTAGGT
>CM053772.1:203582489-203619479 GCA_028658325.1 Potorous gilbertii | reverse complement strand
ATTCATACTAGACTGACTTTATTTTTTCAATAAACAGAATGGGAAGGGGAAGGGAAGAAAAGGAGAAGAGAGCAGAGGCAAAAGAGAGAGGAAAGGAGAGAAAGAAAAAAGTCAGCAAAAAACCAACTGTTACAGAAAATTATAATTGAGATAATTCAACATTTTCAATGTTCAGGTGATGAAACTAAGGTCTTGGTAGCAAGTGAGACTCAAAATGTGAACCCTAATCTCCATATTTCAAATATGATGACATTTCTATAAGATGACATTACCTCCTTGTTGAAACTAATGAGTATAAAGATATAGCCTGAGTGATTCCTGGAGAGTCAGTTATGTACTTGGGAGGCGACTGAAATTTTGTTTTTACTTCTTTCCCATTTCTAAGATGGCATCTTGATGATATACATTATCTCATCAAAAACTTCATTCAGTTACTCTTCCTCCATAATATATGAACTCCCTTCCTTGCCCTAATTTTCCACTCCCATGCACCTAAACTTTTAATCTAAACTTGGGAATTTGACATGTGAGTCATAGAAATAGAGATTTAGTGTTGGAAGGGATCTTCCTGTTATTGATCATTTGTTCCAGTCATATCTGAGTCTTTATGACCACATTTGGGATTTTCTTGGCAAAGGTGCTAGAGTGGTCTGACATTTCCTTCTCCAGTTCATTTTACAGATGAGGAAACTGAGACAAACAGGTTAAGTGACTTGCCCAGGGTCAAATATCTAATCTGTCTGAAGCCAGATTGCAATTCAAGAAGATGAATCTCCCTGAATCCAGGCTAGGTTCTCTATTCACTGTGCTACCTAGCTGCGCCTGAAAGGGACTTTAGAGGACATCAAATACAACCTATAATTTCATAAATGATGAAACTATGATGTAGAGAGGTCATACAACTTGCTCAGAGTCAAAAAGACAGTATCTGAGTCCAAATTAGAATTAATTTCTTCCTAACTTCAAAACCCAGTACTCAGTCTATTATTTCAGATAGCCAAAATGGAGAAACATCATTTTAGTGCCGTTGATAAGGAATTAGATAACTCTGATTTGTAAATGAAGATGATTGTTTGATAAATAGACAGACAGTCATAGATTTAGGGCTAGAAGGTATCTTAGAAGTTATTTACCTAATTTCTCAATTCTACAGATTAAAAGAAAACAAGCAAATTAAGGAACTTACCAGAGTAGTAAGTGATAGAGGCAGGAATTTAAACAATTTAAATTAATTTAAACATATCCATTTCTGTTTCCATGGTGCTGTTCTGTCCCACCCAGAAGGCATAAAAGACTTACGTAATCAGAATACTCCAAAAGGGACAGTTGGGATGGTTAAGTTTCAGAATTTGAATTTAACATTAAGAAAATCCTATTCTTGAGGTTTTTTTTTTTTAATACTATGAAACTTGGTAGCTTAAGAGGGGAAAAAAACTGCTTTGAGCATTATAAATTAAGTGGAAAAAACTAGATTTCCAATTTAACATGTCATTAAGATGAGTGGAAAAATTCATAACTCCCCTGGAGTTAAACAATATTCACTATAAACAAAACAGCCATTCTGTGAGAATTATGATCTTCTAAGAGTAGTTGAGAACTCAGAAGGTCATATAATATAGACTTACAAAAGAGCAGATCAATCAGTTGCTAAATTTATTCTAAAATCATGGTCCCCAACTGCCAATCCCTCCCCACCAAATATACACATGCTAATAGGTTACTATTTGCTTCAAGGAAGGTGGGGATAGAAACCAAGGATCAGTGCCCACAATGTTGACACCCATGAGCAACCAAGAATGTCTAAAGGCAAAGAAAGCAATCACTTCTCATTGATTCCATATAGTATGCGATGATATTCTCCTGATCATTTTCAGGACTTGAATAATAACAATATTAACCCTCATACATGAAATACTTTAAGGTTTGTAAAAAGCTTCATCTACTCTGTTTCATTTGATTATGTTTATTGAAAATATCAAACTAAATCTCTTGTAAATACCTCATACACAACATGTAAAAAATAAAGTTCAATGTCTTCTCCCCTTCCCCACTCAATCCTAATGGCTTTTGAATGTCTGTGTGCTGAGGTCATCACAATCTTTTTATTCACTCAATGTGATTATTGTCCCCCTCTTACAGAAGAAGAAACTGAGGCTTTGAGAAGTCTAGTGACTTGACTTGTGTCACACGGCTGGTAAGAGTCTGAGGAAGGATTTTAATTCACAGATCCATGGCCTTTAATACCCTATCCATGGTGACACATGTCCATATTCTAACGTTATCCAAATAAGGAAAAGGGACCAGAACGGAAACAAAAACTTGTAATTTCTCTGCCAGAATCTTTGGTTTCCATAGAAAGCTTTATGTGTAACACATAAGCCAAAACAAAGTGTGCTGATATTGTGAGTTCATGGGATGTTAATGGTGGTGTCATCTGAGCCTTAAAATTACAGTTAACATTGTCCCTGAAGCAACTAGCTCATTTTGTATGTCTAATTTCTATACTTTCTTGGCTAAGATTGATTTCTACTTCTCTCATGATTGTATTCCTGACCATATTCTGGTGATTGACACTACATTTCAACTCTTTAAGCTTCTAGTCTCATCTCTATAGAGGTCAAAGGGTTATCTAGTTCAACACTGTCATTAGATCAAGAAAAGGAAGTCCGAGAAGGTGATATGATATTCTTAAATTGGCGTAGGGTTGTGACTAGTTTGGGAGACTCTGTTAAACCCAATAACCCTGATTGTAGAGGCTAAGAGTTCTTTTCCATTTCTAAGTCACATATTAATCATCTGTTCAGGGATAAATTCTATCTCCCCAACTTTCTAGCAAAAGAGTTAAGTTGACTATCGGTCACTTCATAGATTATCACTGTTATTGATAGTTACAATAAAGACAGTGATGATTTTAGGCATCTTCAGTGGGTTTGCCAAGAAGTTAATGCAGCAGCTGCCATCACATAACCATTGCTGTCTCCCTTGCCCTAGGAGCTGTCCTTGTAAACTCTCTTTGAAGGGGAACAGAAAGATAGTGGTTTCAGGACACATATCAGGTGAACTAATGTGTCCTAGGAATTTAGATCCTATAGGGATAGTTACTACATGAATGTGTAGATGGATTTTATGTGATGATAATTTGCAATAGCTATTAAAGTGGTCTGCTTAAAAATGCATTGCAATCGTATTCTAAAATTCATTCATAGACGAATAACACATGAGATCAGAAGTCACCTTTGGGTTAAGAAGACCTTTTAATTTTCCTCATCTTGATTTCTTGTTTTTTTTTATTCCCATTTTCTCTTCTGTCTGAATAAAAAAAAGTATGCACACATGATAGTATTCTCCCTCATACAAAATTGCAGTTGGTAAATCATTTTTATTGAATCTTTTAAAGAAAAATGGAAAATGGAAAAATCATTAGCATCAGACCCTTTAAAAGAGATATTCTGGATTCCCTAATAAACTTTCAGTAATATTTTGTGCTAATTTCACCAGCCATAAATTAAACTCAATAATAAACAAAAATATTTTTACTTTATGTAAATTTTGTTCTTTTTAAATTAAATCATTTTTAGGGGACCTAAAAAAGGGTAAAATGTTTTGAAGAAAGACCCGTCAGTGAATTGGGGTCATAACTGGAAGACTCTTTGTACTGTACATTATATTGAAACCATTGTTCTAGCACACGAGTGTTCACTCAAAGGTGGCAAAATACAAAGTAGTGAAATAATTAGGTTATAACTGAATGGATGACTTGCTGCTCATTTTTGCTTCTCATCCTTGACAACAGATCTCTATTATCAATTTTACATATGAGTCAGTGATTCCTAAATGAGAAGGAAGATTTTTTTTTTGGAAGAAAGTAAACTGAAAGAAGAGAGAGTATCTGGCTACAGAGTAGAGGAGTGAATTAAAACAACATTAAAGGAGATGAGTGGCCAAGCAGTAGTACATTTAAGTCTGGCATGTGCTGATAAATGTTTAAATCATCCCTCTAGAAATATCCTTTTCTCTTCAATGTATGCATGACACACTTTTAAGTTTAGTGTGAATTATTAATATTTTCTTCATCACTTTATTAAATTTTGATAATTTTCAAAACACATCAAGAGCTGTTTTATAGCCTTTGTCAAATTCTAAGGTGTATATAGACATTTGGAAAATTTAAAATTTGTCTCTTGTGAACCAGTTCAAGTTTGGCTCCAGTATACTCCTGGTTGAAATGGCAGAGGGAGTTGAAAACAAGAATAATGTTTAATCTTGAATCAGAGAATGATAAAAAATCATATGGCATACTAAGTCAATGGAGTTAATTACAACCTAACTTTCAGCCATCAACAATATTTTTTTTCTTTTTATAGTATGGATTTTAAATATTTCATTTTTTCCAGTTACACGTAAAAAAATTTTTACCATTCATTTAACTTTCTTTTAGTTTTAAATTCTCTACCTGTCCTTTCCCATTCAGAATACAACCTACTTGATACATTATACATGTGTAGTAATGTAAAACATCTCTCCATATTAGTAACATTGTAAAAGTAAACATACTCCTCCCCAAAATAAGGAAAGTTAAAAAAGAGTTTGCTTCTATTTGAATTCAGACTCCATCAATGAGAAGATAGATTTTCAATTGACAAGAGGAGAGAGATTTACAAAGAGAAATACATGTACTAGGCATAGGGAAACAAGAAAGAGTCTATTAGACATTGCCTTTAGGTATGAAAAGGAAAGAAGGAAGCTAACTCTCTAGAGTGGACATGTAAAAATACATGACATGCTGCTGTCTTCACATATCCAGAACCGTATACTTCTGTCAATAAATTAATATTAAGATGCCATCTACTGAAAAGCCTATTTTTCCTATGAGCATTGTAAAGACAAAAGGGGAAGCTTTACCAAAAACAAAAAAATCATGCATGTCATTTCTCAGTGTTTGTGCTTATTAAAATATCTTAACTAAGAATTGTCCACCTCCCCCCACACCAATGCAAAACGTTTTGCGGTTGTTCAGTTGTTTTTCAGTAGTATCCAAATCTTTGTGAGTGGTTTGTCGTTCTTTTCTCTGGCTCATTTTACAGATGTGGAGAAACTGAGGCAAATATGGTTAATTGACTTGCCCAGGGTCACATAACTAGTAAGCATGTGTGGTCAGATTTGAACTCATGAAGATGAGTCTTCTTGATTCTAAGCCCAGTGCTCTATCCACTACGGCAACTAGCTCCCCCTTAGTACAGGTAACCCTCTATAACTTGTTACAGTCTGAATTAATCATCATAGGCTTAATCTTTGTACTTGTTAACCATGTAATGTGTAGCACGAAGTGCTATCTATACCCCATTTGTTCTGTGATGTTTTTTTTTCAAGATGAGACTGCACAGCCTCAGAATTTATGTCCCATAATTACTAGCTAAGTGTGCTTATACATGTTAATAATAAATAAAAATTCCTGTCTGGATTTCATCTTTCTACGACTTATTATCCTGCTGTGAACCACATTTGAATTTATCATCAACCTGCTCAAGTACTTAAATGTCAAGATCAAGCACTTCAGTGACGTTAATCTTTAAAAAAAATAGATCATGTAATTTGTTTTGCCTCCCAATTTACTCTGAGGTGCAAACAAGCCAATTTATTTTCCATAATCTAAATTATGGGTAAACAGATAAATAAGAAATGTGTGTATACAAAATTAAAGAAGTTATGTGCTTGTTTCTAAAATTAAAGCACTAAATAGATAGATAATAGGTCTCTCCTGCTCATTCTAATAACCTACTTAATGCCCTGTAATTTCTTCATTGTTGCTGCAGACTGCCAAAACTCCCTCTTTAAACACTTAGGTTTCATTAGGCTACGTTCTAGACTTTCTCATTTGAGTGAAGATGAATTGTTGGCTTATCCCATATGTACCTTTGAGTCTCAGATGCACTTGCCAGTGTTTTGAATATTAAAACATTCTACTTTTTACTTTTAAATTGAAAATTATGTAAAAGAGAAAGCACTTTTTTGAAAGTCAAAGTTCATTTCAAAGAAAAAAATTGTTTTTTTGCTAAACTATGACAATTTATTTTTCAGGGAGTGATGCTGAGCAACCAATAGAATCTTAGAAATATAAGGGTCATGACAGTGTTCTCTCTTTCCCATTTCAGAAAAGTTTTCTTCAGCATTGCTCATTGATGGGAATCTAGCTCCTGTTGGACAGCTTCAATGATGGAGGAATTCACAAGTTGTTGCACTTATTTAAAAAGTAGTTGTTACACAGAGGTGAAATCTGCCATCCTGTAGTTCTATAGGGCCCCATCAATGATTCCTAGTGCTCCCTTCTGTAGCTGCAATGGTCTGCAGTCTCATTTCTTTTGCATGCAAGAGTTCTTCAGATGCTTAGAGAGAGCCCATGTCCTCCGTTATCTTCTCCTTTAATGATGAAATGCCTTTAGTGTTTGAAACATTCCCTTGGCAAAATATTTCTTCGGTGAATTCTAATTACATAGAAGGTAACATCCACACTCCTCTGCCTGACATTCTGCCTGAAATCGTCCTGTGATTTGGCTCCACCCTACCCTTCAAGGGTATTTGTGTAGTCCATAGAGGGCCAGGTCCTGGAGTCAGAAAGAGTTACCGGCTTGAGTTTAAATCTAGCCTCAGATATTTGCTAGTTGTGTGACCCTGGCAAGTCACTTAACCCTGTATGTCTCAATTTCCTCATCTGTCAAATGAACTGGAGAAGGAAATGGCAAATCTCTCTAGCATCTCTGTCAAGAAAACCCCAAACGGGGTCATGAAGAGTTGGACACAACTGAAAATGACTGAACAACAACAACCTTTCAAGACATTTTATCTCATCCCTTTTCTTTATTCTATATTCCAGTCAAGCTATACTCCTCTTAGCTCCTTGAATACAGATTATTCTTCAAGCTTTCAGCATTAAAGTCCAGAAAACTGGACTTTATATATGTGTGTGTGTATGTATGTATGTATGTATATATATATATATATATATATATATATATATATATATATAAAACTGGATATCAACAATATGTATGTGTGTATGTGCATGTGTGCATGTGTATTTACATATGTGAATATGCTTATATGTGTGTATGTGAGTGTGTGTATGTATAATCATTCATACCTTCTTTCTTTAATATTTTGGTCCATTATAACTTCTTATGGCCACTGACATAGACTGTTTACTATAATATTTCCTACTTTCAGCCTGAACTAAAACTTTCCTTCTTCCAATTCTTCTTTACCCTATTGATGGATTTATCTTTTGTGAATTCTTTTATGACAAGAACTTGGTAAGTTTTATATTTGTGTTTCAATCACCCACAGACTATCTTGAACACAGTAGAAACAGATTTTAATCATATATCTGTTCATATCACTCCTCTGCTCAAAACAATTTGTTGATATAATCTCACCTAATTCCAAACTTCCTAGTTTGGCATTCTAGGAATATCCAAATCTAAAATTTCCCTATGTTTCAAGTATAATAATACTTCATGACACTTAGTACTATATGCTGCAGCCATACTGAACCAATCACTGTCATTTTTACAACTCAGCATTTTCCTTCCACCATGTCTTTGCTTATGAAGTGGCAAATGCTATCTCTACCTATTCAAATCCTTTCCATCCTGTAAGAGGTTGATCAAATGGTAATTCTTTAGGAATTAGTTTAAATTATGTTTTCCTGCCTTGAACTTTGAATAGCACTTTAATTACATCTTATTCACTTAATATTTTCTGTTTTGTTTGTGAATATAATTGTATATGCATCATACGCTCCCCAAAATGTAAATCTGACTGTACCTTATTTAATCTTTGAAACTAACACTACTCTGGATTAGTGTGTGTGTGTGTGTGTGTGTGTGTGTGTGTGTGTGTATAGTACCTATATGTGTACTATGTATGCATATCATATATACACAGTATGTGTATGTGTGTATACATAACATACACAAATACACACATATACATACATATATAAACATATATATACATATATGTTTTGTTGTTGTTAGAGTTCTTGTAAAAGATACATAGAATTTCTATTAGCCTGAAGTCTCTATGGGGGGAGGGGTGAACAATGGAAGACAAATGGAACATCTATTCTGTGAAGATTACATATAGAGAATTAGACTATTTTGTTACTATAAATTGAATATTACTGTTAAATTTCTTCTGTAACTTGTGAAATCATTTGGAAAATATTAAATATAGCAACATCAGTTAAAAAATGTCTCATCCTGGTTTCTGTTAGTAAAGCCCTAGTCAAATCAATTCATTCCTTGAAGCATTTGCTTTCCAATATAGATTATGCAAGGTCTAGTGGGTCGGGGAGGGGATTGAAGACATTGGATATCTGAGTTCTTCTCTAGGATCTGCAATATTAACCATATCATTTAATCTTTCAGTGTCTCTTTTTTCTCAGCTGTAAAATGGGGCATAGTATCTCAGAAGTTCAACATTATTTTTTCAGACTTAAAAAGTAAGCCATTTGATAGGGACAGAATAGGACAGTGGCTAGAGTGTTCTGTTCAGAGTCAGAAAGATATGTTCAAATCCTACTTCTGATAAAGTATTTGGGTGACACTGGATAAGTCCATTAAATTCCATGTAGCTTAGGCAACTTCCTAGGATTTGCCTATGAAATTATAGACTTGTTATTTTCTGTGTTGGGTAAATATAAGAACATACTATTGCCAGGTTATATACTCCTTTCGTTAGTCATTCTGCATAGCTGTAAAATCATATATTGCATACAGTACTGAACTTGGAGTTGAGACATAGAATTTGAATCCTGCCTCAGACACTCCTTGTATGTGATCATAGATGATTCACTTAACTCCCTCAGTTTCCTAGTCTGTAAAATGAATATATATGTACATGTATTACCTACTGGGTTGTGAAGAAGACACTTTGTAAACTTTAAGTGATCACAAGAACAAATGAGTTAAATTACCATACCTTCCTTAGGAGGCAGTCTCTCGTCTAAAGCAGGGAGACTATGGAATGCCCTTACATTCTAGTAAATAATCCAGAAGTATTACATTCTTCAGTCACTTTTTATGAGAATCTCCTTATATTCCCATCCTATTGCTTGATAGATGCTCTGTAACTTCTGCTTGCTAATAAATTATCTCTAAAACAAGGAGAGTATCTCCATAAAAATTCATAGCTGTGACTATAGAAAATATCCTAAAATGGATCAAAGGCATTGGTTAGTAGTTAAAAGTTATTTTTCAAATGGTTTCTTAATTAATGATTATTTCCCAAGCAGCCCCCAAATTTTCAAGTGTGAGTATTTGTATTGGAGATACACACAAACACACACACACACACACACACACACACACAATATGGGAAAATCTAATCTCCACAGGTGCTTTTGTCTTCCTCTTCCAAAAAAATATCCTTTTACCAAGTAATCCCAGGGACTATTTTCGTTCTTGTTACTAGCTGGAAAGATTCTCTGATGACAGGTCAGAATATGCAATACCTGAGGAGCTAAGCCTCTTCTCCTGCCCCTGAGCCTTTCTTCTCCATCAATCCCCCTCAATTAATTTTTATTTAGTTTTCCACATCTCTGTATTTGGGAAAGAAAGGCAGCTTGCCCTTTCATGGTGCTATTGAACTGTGCCTGAGTCTACTACTGGGATGCAACTGTGTTCTCTGCTGTGCATTGTAGTTACAGCTGTCACTCTTGGCTATTCAACACCTTTGGTTCTCTGAAGGTGGATAAAGAGAAAAGGAATCCATTGCCAAGGTGATTTCAGCTTCCCTACTGCTCAGTACTTTCTGTATGACATATTGAGAGTGGGAACCAAGGTGATTGTCCACCCTGGAGTAATGGCTGGTGGAAAGGATTCCAACTATGGATGCCAAAGCACCAGTAATGCAAGCCTGCATTCTGACTTTGTGGTTCTGCCAGAAAAGCCAGGAGGAAAAGGCAACCTAAAGGGGCATCTATCTTCCCCCGCTTGGAGTGGAAGACAGTCAACAGTTTGTCATAAAATAGGAGCAGATTGTTTGGCTGGAGAAATGGGAAATGAGTAAAGCTTTATCAGGATTAAAATTATACACAAAAGAAACAAGGTTTTGGGGGGGAAAACGTTGTGACAGTAACATGATTTGCGTAGTTTGCCACACTCCTGCTGCTATGGCAAAGACAGCATCCAGCCAATCAGGATCTTAGCTAGTTCAAAGACAACAGCTCGCAACTGTTGGACTTTTTTTCCCCACTGCTTACTCTGACTCATATGGGAGTACTTCTCAGGATGCCTTTTACTGACTCAAGGTGATAATGGAAGGAAAAGAAAAGTGCAAGGCTGGGGAAGAGAGAGAAAATCTCAACCCCAGTGACGTTCATAGCTGAATTTATCTTCAAGACACAGCCCTCCTTGCCCTTGCTTCCCTTCCAGGCTGAGCTTAGCGGGACAGGAAGAGCCTGCAAATCTTTTCTGATTCTCCTTCCATGAATCACAGGAACATCATGAACCTAGGTAGTCACTTAATGTAACCTTTTCATTTTATAGTCTAAGCAAATGAAGTATTATGTTGACAGTTTCTTAAGGACAAAGGCTGTGTCATTTTAAATCTATTTATGTCTAGGACCTGGGGTAGTATCCTGGACACATCATGGGCTCAAGACAAACAATTTTGAAAGACTTGAGAACTCAGCTCAGTAACGAATTGCAGATAACACTTGATCCTTCTGTCCCTAGTAACTGTTTTCCTATATCTCTTCTTCCTTAAGTGGCCAAACTCTTAGAAAAAGATCTTCTAGAATAAGACCTATCTCTGTATGTAACTTGTCTTTTTTTGTTGTTGTTTGTTTTTTGTTTTGTTTTGTTTTTTTGGTTGCTTCCCTCATTAGACAATTCCTGGCACATACAAGGACTGATACAGAATGAGACATACATTTTTGGACTTGACTAATATGGCAATTTGTTTTGCTTAACTATACATATTTGTTTCAAGGTTATTTCTCTTCCCTCCTCCTGTCCTGAAGAGGAGGTGGGAAGTAGAGAAAATAGATTTTTATTTCTTTAAAATAAATCAGTTTAAAATTTAAAAAAATCCACCAACCTTGGAGTCAGGAGGACCTGAATTCAAATCCAGCCTCAAGCACTTAATACTTACTGGTGGTGTGATCTTGGACAAGTCACTTAACTGTCTCACCAAAAAAAAAAAATCTATTTGATCAAATTCACTACGTTTCAGAGGCAGCTGGTGGTTCAGTGGATTGAGCACTGGACCTGGAATCAGAAAGACCTGAATTCAAATACAGCCTCAAACATTTAATGACTATATGACCTGGGAAAAGCATTTTTAATTTCTCTTTGCCTGAGTTTCCTCAGCTGCAAATTGAATCAATTAGAGCACCTATCTTACAGGGTCATTAAGAGGATCAAATGAGATAATGTTTATAGCAGTGTTTTTCCTAGTGCCTGGTACGTGGTAGGTGCTACATAAATGTGTATCGGGTTTCTATAAAGTGATTATAATGTGTCAAGCAATATTTTACGTACTCGGCATACAAATGCAAAAAAGACATTGGATATTGAAAAAATGTGGGTATTGTTACATTAAATTCAAATTTCAGTGCCTCTGAATGAGACAAAACTGTAATTCCTTTGTAGATATTAAAGTAATTAGTGTTACATTGACCATCTATTTTTTTCTGTGGATCCTATTTTTACAAATAGATTTTGAACAACTTTTTCAGTACAGTTAGAAACTTGGATTTCAAACAGATGAAATTCTTCTATACTTCTGTCATTATAAAGGAGGTCTATATCGTGATTCAAGCAATAGTGGAGAAAGAAACAAAAAAATAAAAACACATACAAAAAAAAAACATTACTCAGATTAATTTTTTCTTTTCCTGGCTTGTAGTGAGTGTTCTTTTCAGGCTCATCTCTCAAGTTCTCTGACAGCAGATTACTCCTCTTAAATCTAAGAGGCCAAACTGCACTTAATGTCCACAGATCATTCTGCCCTGGCTTCATGTTGGAATGCGTCACACCGTCAGATAGTATCACATGGCAAGTGAAAAATTACATGTCACAGCCTTGGGGCTACCAGTTCCAAATGTGAACATTTCCAATTCACTCAAATTTCTAGAGATGGTCAAGGGAAGGCTTGCTGAGAGTAGTTAATATTTGACTTATGTAGTATTCCCTGGTCTAATCACCAGAGCTAAAACCTTTGCACTAAAGATTGTAAGTTGTGATAACGCAAATTATCTTAAAATAAACTGATCCCATTTTCTGTGCGAAGTGTAAATCAAGGGTGGCAGATGATTGTGAAGGAGTACTACTGTACCGTAAGAGATGGTGAATAGGAAGAATTCAAAGACATATGGGAAGAAAGACACATTAATGTAAAAATGGAAAGATAATAGCAACAATGGAAACTGAATTTTGTGCTATTTTAATGACCAGGTTTCGATGCAGAAAAGGAATGAGAAAATATGCCTGCCTTCCTTCCTTCCTTCCTTCCTTCCTTCCTTCCTTCCTTCCTTCCTTGTAGAGGGATGCCTCAATGGCTATGGAATATTAGATTATTAGATCATGAGTTTCTTGAGGACAACGACTGTTTTTTGACTATTCTTGTATCTGCAGCATTTAGCTCAATGCCTGGCACACCTACTGTGGTTTTAGTCATTTTTTTCAGTCATATCTAGGATCACACAGCTACTATCTGAGGATAGATTTGAACTCTTCAAGTTGAATCTTCCTGATTTCAAACCCAGTGCTTTATCCATCATCCTACCTAGATGCCCTTTAGTTGCTTAATTTGTTGACTAACTGTTGCCTATAATATCAAACAAGTTAATGTGTTTAATTTTGCTGAGTTACTCTTTATTTTCTTTCTTTTTTTTAACCTTTTCTTTGTTTAAAGAGACAATTTTCTCCTTAGGGAGAGGTATATTCAGGAATTTTGGTAGCATATGTAAAATATGACCAAAAGACCACCAACAACCTGAGAGACAGAGTTTCTGGGTAATTAATAATCAGTTTATTAATTAGGCTAACCTGTAAGAAATAAATTTATGGTCCATAACTTCTCTCGTTAACCAAAGACCCCAAGAAAGACCCTGAGATACCTTAAATCCCTTCAGAAAGGGAATTCCCCTTGCAAGTGAAAATCATCTCTAACTGGTGGACATTTAACAAGAAGGTGGCCAAAGTCTTCAGCTCCTCCTGCTGAGAATGTGTCTTAATGATAAGACTCAGCAGCCTGAAGGCATCTGGGTTTCTCTGACTAGTTTTCTCTTTTATAACCTGGATTGAACTAACCCCTAATGGAGGGGATCAAGCACAAGTGGATTTTATTTCCCAGCTGAATGGGGTCCTGCCCAATCAATGAGCATGAGCCTTGAGGGCTAGGAACATTCTCATCAGTCACTCATTCCCTTCAGAGGCTGTCTGACCTTTTCTAAGAGTTGGATCTTAACAGGAATAGGAAAAAAGGGTAGATCACTGGTTAATAATTTTTATTAAATATGAATATATTAATTTGTCTCAAAAAGCAACCTGTATCAAAAGAAAGAAAATAACATAAACTGCATCATCACTAGTCACATTTGGAATTTTCAGGAACCCTAATAATTAGGTATCACTATTTTTCATGCTTATCTTCCACTTGCATTTGCAATTTATATCACTCAGCGGACGATTATTCAAGGTTAAGGATTGTCTATGGGCTAACACTCTCATAACTAGTGTTTACAACTCTCCACTTGCTTATTCATATTTATAATTACGTTCACACTATAAATTATAAATAATATAATGACATTCATATTTTCAAAGCAAAATATTCACTAAAGCCATGAATAATGGTAAGAAAACATGCATGCCCCTACTCCTCCCTCCCTCCCTTACATAACTTCTTTACACTACCTACCCTGACCCCCATCCCCACTTGATCTGAGGCATACTTTGTCAGGCATGCAGCCAATGTTTATTGGAAATAGTGGAAACGCATAGAATGTGCTGAGTGGAGACACACTTATATAAGGAATGTATGTAGCCAAAGTGACTCGCATCCAGCAATTGGTTTTCTCAAGGTGTCCTCACAAACTCTTTTGGGGCAGGTTATTTCCCTGCCCTCCCTAGACCTTCTCCTTTAGGCAGCTCTACACAATGGAGTCTCTGGGGCTGTGCTCTCTTCTGGGTAAAATGTGTCCTGAGTAAATAACTCTGTTGCTCTTTTGCTGAACACCATTGTCAGAGGAGGGTTGGAAGAAAGACACATTCTCTATCTTTTCCCTTCCCTATAAGAGAGAAGATCATGGGGAAAGGAAGAGAAAGGGTCCTGAGATCATTCGTTAACCAGTTATCCTCTGATTCTATCAAGTTGTATAGTAGACTATTTTAATATATTTTCAAGGAGGAGCAGGGTGTAATTTTTTTTTTATAATTGCCTTTTCAACAATGGAGCATGTCACTCAGGGGATCCACTGGAGGTTTCATACTCTTTACCTGTTTTGAAAGCAACTACTCATTTCCTTCTTACCTGAGGACTCAATTAATCAGGGGGAGGGTTTCTGTGACTGATCCTGGCTACATCTGCTCATTCCTCTTGGTCTTCTTTCTCTCTGAATGTAATTGCCTTGTTTAAGGTTACAGAACTACTAAAGATCAGAGGTAGAATTGGAACCCTTATACTGTCAATCATTTGATATACTATATACAATACCGTATTGAATTCTCAACATCATAGCTGGCATTTATAATGACATCCTAAAACTGTGCATTGATGAGTTAAAATTGTACATGAGAGACACCATGTAACTGATTTACAAAAAGAATATAATCATCTTGGGGTAGGTAGGTGGCATAGTGGATAGAGTGCTGGACTCATCTTAGGTTCACTTCCGGTGCCAATGGGCAAGACAACTTAACCCTATTTTCCTCAATTTCCGCCTCTGTAAATGAACTGGAGAAGAAATGGCAAACCACTTCAGTATCTTTGCCAGGAAAACCCCAAATGGGATCACTAAGAGTCAGTCATGACTGCAAAATGACTGAATAAAAACAAAACTGCACCTACAGAAAATGCCATTAGTGCCTCACAATCACCCTGGTGGTTTATGTTACAAGTATTATTAATCTCTCTATTCTACAGAAGGAAACTCAGTGGGGGTAACGCTACCAATCCCCACTGTGACCCATAGTCACTTGACTAATAGATGTTGGATGTGGGATTTGAACTCAGATGTTTCTGAATCCAATCCAGCATTCTACTGCTTTAGAAAAATATAGCAAGGACACTCCAAAAATTAATAAAAGAACAGTTGATTTTTAACAAATAATCATATTAATTAGCAAGGAGAATAGATTCTCTTTAATGCAAATAAGCAGTCTTTCAATTTCTATCCCAGATAATACATCAAAAACTAAAGACAGAGTCATCAAAAACAAGAATAACAAATTGCTATTGGCAGCATCTCTAATGCCATTTAATTGGCCAGTGTGAAAAGCACTGTCATAGGAAAAGAAGTGTCAGAGCTTTGTTTCTCGACTGATTGCTGTCGCAGAAAGACAATCTAGTCAGAGGTGTACAATCAAGGAAAAATGATATGTAGGGAAGGATCTAAGACCTAAAGGAATTCACGACACAGCTGGATTCTGAGGAAATTGGATGACACAGTGCATATGGACTGAATCTTGATATCCCCTTGGTAGGTCACATAAGAAATTCTTGAGCAGTGTTGCTGGACTGTTTCCAAGTATAGGACTGTTCTGTGGAAAACTGAGTGGCAGTAATGGATGGAAGAGCTTTTAGAGACAATGGTCACACACAATCTAAATCTCAGAGATTTTCAAACAATTAGGAAATTCAAATATTATTGAAAAGAGAACAGCAGCAGCAAATTATAATACAGGATCACTCTGTCCTGATAGAAGTCTCAGAAGTCTTCACAAGCTTTAAAAAAAACCCTCAAATGCATATAACATATCCATGGAAAACATATCAATATCTATATTTGTAAATATATGTATGTATATGCATATAAGTGTATATTTTTGTGTATACATTTTATACAAGTGTATAAATTTGTAAATATATGTATGTATATGCATATAAGTGTATATATCTATATGTATATATTCATAAATATATGTATAAACACACAAATTACATTATTGACACACATGTTGATAATACATATAAATGTGGATATGTACATGCACATATATATACATGTATACATATAATAATAGTAAATATGTAGTGCTTTAAATGTTGCGAAGATTTTTCCATGCATTCTCTCATTTGAACTTTACAAAACTGTGGGAGATACAATTATATACACATATACATGTGCAGGCATATATACATGCTCACAAGCCTATACATATATGCATTCACACATGGATAGAGGTTTGTATAGATATCATTAAAAAAAAGAGAAACTGTCGCAGAAAAGAGAAATAGGAAATTCAACAAAGTATCCTATCTTGACAATTCAAATATTTACCTCACTCAAAGTGAGAACCTGAAAAGACCTTAACTTAAAAGAGCCAGGGTCTCCCATTGCATCCTGGACCATCTCCAGTCCTCCTGATGAATATCTGGCCATTGGACCCAGATGACTCTGGAGGAAAGAGTGAGACTGGTGACCTTGCACAGCCCTCCCTCACTCAAATCAAAGCCAACTGCAAGTCTTTTCATCTTCTCCCTGAAATCATGATCCTCTTTGAGAACAAAGGACAAACAGCTCTACAACAAAGAGGTTAAGTGACTTGCCTCAGAGAACGCAGGCAGAAGGTGGCAGAGTTGGCATTTCGGTCCAGTTCTTTTTGATTCCAAAGTCAAAGCTCTATCCACCCTGCATTACTATCTTGATTTACAATTAGAATAGTGATAATATTAATGTAATGCTTTATAAATATCATCTCATTTTATCCTCATAACAATTCTGCAAAATAAGTGCTATTATCAACTTCATTTTACCAATGAGGAAAGTGTGACAGGTAGAGATTAAGAGACATGTCCAGAGCCTCGCAGTTAATGTGTCTAAGATCACATCAGAACTCAGATCTTCCTGACGCCAGGTCCAGTGTGCAACCTAATGATATGTCATTAATAAAACTACTTTGATATTCATGGTATGTGTCGATGTCAAGTCTTATATTTCTTACTAGAAAGCCAAGATTAGCTGACCCTTCCATATAGTTAACATCATAAATCAAAGTATTTATGCT
The DNA here is from genome assembly GCA_028658325.1 of Potorous gilbertii. Taxonomy (NCBI): domain Eukaryota; kingdom Metazoa; phylum Chordata; class Mammalia; order Diprotodontia; family Potoroidae; genus Potorous; species Potorous gilbertii. The sequence continues at coordinate 203,602,245 of CM053772.1, read as the reverse complement.
CCTTTATTTCAACCTTTAGATGATCCATAAATTTATTGGTAGGATTACAGACATTATTAATGAACTGGGGAAAAAAGAAAAAAAAAACAATGAATTTTGAGTCAGAAGACCTGAAATCATCCCAACTATTTTACTTCCTAAGTATGTGATTTAGGACAAGCCATTAAAGCTCAGTCAAGATTCCCCATTTGTTACTACCTAACTGAGAGCATTGTTTTCTGGAGGAAATCATTTATTTGGTTTTGTTTTTCTACTACTCTAATTGACTTATTTGTTTAGACAAAACCTTTGAGTAACCAAGTCTTGATTTAGGTTTAGAGTTAGCCTGATTTAATGAGTGATTTACCATAGAATAAGAAATCTATTGAAAAGGAGCTATTATTTTTATTGGGGGAGGAGGGTCTGTTCTTTATCCTTGTCATGGATTTTGGGCCATCTTCTTACCTATAACTAGTCCTAGACGTTTCATCTAACTTTCAGAGAAGTATCCTATAGGCTTATAGAACTGGATTGACAATCTGTAACTTTATAAATTATCCCTAACCATTTACCCTTCATCCAAACCCACACCTCTACATTTCTAAGTCTAGATTGTTTTGGATTTTAAAGCAAAAAAGTCACCAGTGTAATGAATATCAAATTATTTGCCTTCTTGATGATTAAGGGAGGGGCTCGAGGGAGGTAGAAAACTTGAAGCTTAATTTTTGTTAAAAGATAATGTGATAATAGAAAAAAAAGAGGAACATTAAGCAAAAATATTACAAGGACACTCCCATTTTTGAGCAGTGTAGTTTGGGTAGCTGGCTAAGGGAAAGTCAGCGAGAGCTAAGTTCAGGATTTGAGTCATGATATTCCTCTATAGTCATCTGGTCCCATATAGTCCTCGTTGTTGTAAGTTATCACTTTGCTTTCTTCAGGAATAAGCATGTGATTTCAGTAATTGATAATCCTAGGCTGCAATATTAATGGGACAATGCCTTCTTGGTCCCCAAGCATTTCTTCCCACAACTCTGACTCCATTTATGATGTGTTAGAATTGGAAAAGATTTCTGGAAAGAATAAGACATTTGATATCAGAAAAACTGTGTTGGAATACCAGCTTTGCTATGGAATTCCACAAATATAATCTTAGGGGAATAACTTAACCTTTTGAGACACAGTTTTCTTGTCTCTTGGACTACATGATATCTAAAAATCTCACCTTGTTCCAAATCCTATCATCTCTAATATGACCTCTTGAAATGATAGCATCACTCAAAACCTAGATCCTCTATGAAATTTCCTGATTCCACTAGCAAGAATATTAACTTCCTCCTTAGAACTTAAAGAATACTTTGTATATCCCCAACTGACCTCGTTTCCTATTTATGTATTTCTTCTATTAGCATCAATATTTCATTTTGCCTACTAAACTTTCAGATCCTTAAGGGTAAACACCGTGCCTCATTTATGTCTATATCTCTATTATCTATCGTGGTGAAAGTGCTTAATATTTTTACATAAATTTTTATTTGGATACACATAGATAACACCAGTATCCTGTACAAAGCTTTTATAAGAATCTATTTATCCTTCCCTAACATAGGGCTTGAAACAAAGGATTCATTCACCCAGCTTTCTGTTCCTCTTGTTACATCCCAAGATATTTGTTCAACTATACATGTCAATCAAGACTTCATATTCATCAATAGAGTTCCCAATTACTGGCCACCACTATTCTGTATGGTTTTGGCATGATGTTTCAGTTATCCACCTTAAGGATGTGGTTGAACAAACAGCTCAATCAAACGAGCAGAAATAATATCTCATGAAAGCATTAAAAATAACAAGAATTTTTAGCCACTTATATCCAAATGCAACATGTCAAACCTTTCCAGAAACAACTGCCAAGGTAAACTCTACCATTCAGATTGGAGTGTTTTTCTACTCTCGATAATCTCTTAAACTACAATAGAGAAACAATCAGAAAGTTCATTTACTTAATAATAACTTCCCACCTCCTGATACTACAGGAACAAATGACTTAAACAACCAGTCATTCAAAGTTAACTCTTGAACAAGAACTACAGCTTGAAGTCCTCTTTCACTCTTAATGGACAGTTTATAATGTGAGTTTTTAGTCTGCTATACACTGTAAGCTGCTAGTTCATTCTTCCTTGCTGTGACCTATCTCGGCCACTCACTTCTGCTGGCTTCACTAGGATCTGGCTCACACCTGCTTGCCTCTGTAGACTAAGGGCATTAGGGGATTTCCCAGTCCAGTGTTGTCTCAGGACTGGGTGAAGTTGCTTTCTGTTTCTAACATGTCTCCCTTTCCTCTCCCCTTCCCTTCCTTTCTCCCTCTGCATCTGTCTCTCTTATCTCTCTTCCTCAAATTCTGTGCCCATAGTGATGTGAACATGTTCCTGATGCATAAGCCCATAGGAAGTCACTTTCCAGATGTGCCTGAACACAATTTGTACTCTGGAGAGAGAAAATTCTTGTCTACTCAGGCATGTGTCTCTCTCATAGCTATTTGAAGAAAACATCTCCTTTACATATATTTAAATGGATGGAGAGGGATTGTGACAGAGAGGTAGCCCAATATCAATGTATATCTCCCTCTCCTTTCCCCCCTCCCTTTCCTTCCCTCTGTCTCTGTCTCTTTTTCTTTCTCTCTCTTCCCTCTCCCTCTTCTCCCTTTTACTCCCTCCCTCTACAAATATTGGTAAGGAATCTGATAAAGAAAAAAATCGTACATATGCATCACATATCTGTATATGCATGTACATATACATATACATGTGTATACATTTGTATATGCATGCATATGTTTCAGGTAGTTGTCAATTTTCTTCTCAGAACTCTGTCCTATCATTTTTTTCTTCCATTCCTATTCCCCCCCCCCCAAATATACATTTGTCAGCCTCACTCAAATTTTCTAAGTTCACTTTGGATTTCAAGTCTCCCCCTAGATTAGTCTGAATTTACTTATCTTTGGGCTTGATTTATGCGTCCCCACTGAATCTTTTTTTAAAAGTCTTCTTCACTCTTATTATTTTTTATCCCTTATAAAATTATCCCTGAAGGGAAATCCATCTTATTAAGATTGTATTTTAAAGGTAGTACAGAAAACTTAGGCAAGATAAAACATGCTGCCTACTAGAAATCATACCTAAAGTACTTTTTAAAGCTTATGTAATAAAGACAAGATTTTATACTCTACATGTGAATTATGGAGGTCTATTTTTTTCTTCCTTTCTATAAATTGTTAAATGTTTTGCTTATATATGTGTAGGAAGCATGATTCTGCCACCTCCCTGTGCTCCAACAATCATTTTGATAACTGGGATGGAGTGCAGTAGGTAAGAGTCCTCAAATGCCACACATTTTGATTAACTATAAGCTATCACTGCTTCAGTTTTTAAACTCTATGTTTTATTGTAGAAAACTGGCTTTTAGTAGTTGAATGAAAGTCTATAGTTCCTCCAAAAATTATCTCGCATCAGTCATAAGGACTTACCCCTTTTTGGTGACAGTTGAGCACATGTATTCCTTCAAAGACACTGAATGTCACTGCGTTTCTGTCAAGAAGAGACCAGAGCATAGATCAGATGCAACCAAGAGAATAAATTGAAACTATAACCCAAGTATTTGGAGGGATCATTGAAGTACCATGATCTGTTCATCAGTTGTAAAATTCTACTATAGAAAGGTTTGGTGTGAAAGAAGAGATGAACGCTGAGCCAGGAGACCTGGTCTCAGTTCAGCTAAGTAGCCACATGAACTCAGGCACCTTCATTGCCTCAGGTTGACCATTTGCAAATAAGGGAATATATCTTCTGTTGAGATAGGGCACATGGTTCCTCCAAATAAGGGTTCCTATTACCATTAACTTTCAGAAGTGGGATCCTCAAGCAATACTTTGCTTGATTTTACTGAGATTCTTGGCATCCAAAGGGAACATGGGTCATACTGGTTAGCTGAGCTTAGGGAAAAAGGAAGCAATGACAGAGCCAGAGGAAGCAATGGAAGAAAAAAAAGAGGAGATATTAGTATGGCTATAACGTATGTCGGAGCTATCCATATTCCATCATTGGAGCTGGGCTGGATAAGCAGTCTGAGAGCTACAAAAGAAGTCAAATAAAGTTCCATTCCCATACAGATGGAAAAAAAGGAATCAATACAAATAAAGAGCCTAGGCATGGGGAGAGATGGGACACCAGCTTGGGAACACAAAACTCGGTTAAATTGAAAGAAAAGGTCATGCTGTTTGATTGATAAAGTCATGGTTTTACCCTTTAATAATTGTCTCTTCATCTGTAAAATATAGTGACAAACTAGAGGACCTCTAAAGTGACTCCAAACTCTTAATCTAAGAAACTATAGCTAAAAATAGAGATACAAATATATACATTTATATCATATATGTAGCATATATCACTATGTAATGTGTATAGCAGTACAATATTGCATTTTATCATTCTGTTACTGTAAATTATTTTCAGTGGCTGCACTTAACAAAGAGATTTTGAATGAGTGGAAATTGAATCAGAAGAGTAAATCCGCCTTAAATAGAGTCCCAGGGCTTAGATCAGTGTCCCCTGTGCCTGCAACATAGTGGGTACTTAATAAATGTTAATTGAGTCATTGATTCTTAGATTGGAATAAGCTCACTCTAGCCTACCGCTTACATACACCTACATCACACACATACACACAGCTGCAATATATAATTTGACTAGATCTCTTAGAGCTATTCCACATCTAACAATTATTTATGATTATTAATTTTAAAACATTAAATTAGGGGGGAAATCCATTTTTTTAAATATTAAGAATAATATTGTTGGAGTCTTTTATGTTTTTTTCTCTTTGAAAGAATAATATCCTTTAAGTTCTTCAGCAAAAATATTTGTAACTGTGCTAAGCATTTATCTTTTAAAGTCCCCCTTTAATATGTTTCATTGTTTTCCTTTCACTGCTTTGTTTTTCTTAGAATCATGGAATTTGAGATTTGGAAAGTGCTACTGAGTCAACCCAGACACCAAAGGAATCTTCACTATAACTTTCTCAATGAGTGCTGGTTCATTAAATGTTTAAAGCTCTCTGTAAGAATGGGGGTGGGGTGGACCAGTTCTCATTGTAGGGAATATTTTTCTGACATTAGGTCTAAACTTGATCTTTTCAGCCTCTACCCATTGCTTCTGAGTAAGTCTTCTGGAGCCATGCAGATTAAATAAAATCCTTCCTCCATATGACAGCTGATCATACACATTAATGCTATTTCTTCTTTAACAGTCTGGTCTTCCATTTTAGCACCCAATTATATCAAATTAGACTGTTTTTCCTTACTTATTGTTACTCTAAAAAAAAAATGAGAAGTGGCATCGTAATAGAAAGAGTTGGCATTGAAATCACAGCACGGGCTCAAGAATTCCCTCTGCCAAATAGTGTCTGTATGACCCAGAGTAAATCACTTAACTTTTCAGTTCCCAGATGGACTAGTGATATCAAAATCAAACAGAACCAGTACCACTAAACTATATATAGGATCCCTGAATGCTACATATTGACTTAGAAAACCGCATATGAATATTATTGATGTTTTATTGTGTTTTACTTATTGTTAAGATATTTAAAAATTATATTTTAATCTGACTTCAAGGAGCATTTGGTAAAGGCCCAGACGATGGCTCATTTGACACCTCTGGTCTAAGCAATCCTCTAAGACCTCAAGTTATAGAGAAGGTATCAACCTATAATAGTAGGGAGAGACTCCTCTTCCGGGTGTTGCATATACCAACGAAATCACAGATATATCTAGTCTCTATTTCTATACTCCTGTTCTTACAAAAACATTTTAAATTCCTTAGAAGCATGGGTTATGTAAGTCAGAGAATTTTAAAGCTGAAAAGGGCCTCATCTCATTTAGTTGTTTCTAACATGGGGACAATAAACCCCCCAAGGGACTGGTAGAAAGCCTCAAAGGGTCTAGAATGGTGAAAGAAATACATCTTTGCTTTCAATAACTTCTAAATGAAATTTAGCATTTCTTCAATTACTTAAAAGCATTTTTCTCATAAGGGGGTCTATAGATTTTGCTAGACTGCCAAAGGGGTTTATGGCAGAAAAACAGATTAAGAATTCTTGATCCCATCCAACTCCTCATTTAAAAGATGAGGCATGAGGTACAGAGATGTAACATTGTCCAAGATTACCCAGAGAGTTAATGACAAGGTTGCTCTAACCTGGGATTCCTGATTTTGAGATCTGTCACAAAGAGTAGTGTGTAAGCTTTGACTATAAATAGACAACTAGTTTCTAAGTTAAAGCTTCTGTTTGTGAAGTTTTTCCATGAGAGATTCTGCCACTATTCTGCCATCAAATTATATGCATACTGGTACAAAATAGGGATTTCACCACTGCATGCCACAGAATAAATATTTGCTCATAGTCCCTAAAATAGAATTAGCATATACTTAATGAAGAATCCGACTAAATCAATATCAGCTATTTAGAGATGGTTACATATAGATGTTAGCCCATTATCTGACTTTATTTTTTAGATTTAACAAGTGTTTTAAAAATATTTACTATGTTCCAGGCATTATGCTAAATGCTTTACATGTATTACATCATTTTATCCAGGACAACAGCCCTACCAAGGTAGGTGCTATTTATAAGCCTCATTCTATGGATGAGGAAACTGAGGTAAACAAAGATGAAATGACTTGCCCAGGATCACAAAGCTATTTAGTGCCTGAGGCCAGATTTGAACTCCAGTGTTCCTGACTCCAAGTATAAGCCTCATTGAAGTTTTATAGGCTCTGTTCCACCTCATCTCTACCCTTATTGCTATTTTCTTATTCATTTATGGGTGTCAGGGAAGTAGAAAAAGTACTGTATTTAGAATAAAGTGATGAGTTCAAATCCTGATTCTGCCACTGCCCATTTGTGTGATCCTAAACAAGTCATTTCATATTTCAAACCCTCATTTCCTTATTTGTAAAGAACCCACAATTTCCTTTCCAGCTTTAACTCTGTGACCTTCCAATAAATATTCTATGACAAGTTCATGATTCTCACAGGAAACATAAAATAAAAATGAATAAATGAATATTTGTTGTCCAGCCTTTGACATCTGGTTGGATGGGAATTCCATTTTATTAGTCAATCAACAAACTTTTAAGTACCTATTATGTGCCAGACATCCTGTATTTATACAAAGATATAAGATTCAACAGATCCCCCAATGCTACACTGGTACCCACCCAATATTAAAAGTCTAAGAGCAAATAGTTTCTAACTTGTTTGGTAGAGTCTCTTTCCATATATCTATATCCATCAATGTATTACTATAAAAAGAATAACAAAAACCCAGAATAACAAAACATGGTGGACACAATAGTAGAATATTGGGAATGATGACTTGTTCACAAGACTTTGTATAAAATATATATCTTCAAGGAAATGTATTATTAGAAAAAGATGTGACCTAATTATGGAGAGAGAATAAGATTCAGCAGATGGTCCAAATGCTGTAGTGGTACCCACCCAATATTAAAAGCCTAAGAGCAAATAGTTTTATCTTATTGGGTAGATCCTCTAGTTTGGATTTGAGAATAATTGCCTTTATGACAAAATACTAACTTCTATTTGGTTTTTAAAGGCCTTTAGCTTTAGGTTTCAGTTAACTTTTTCCAGCTTACTAAATCTCGCATGATGTCTTATGTTTTATATTCCAGTCAAACTGGCCTATCTCAGAGGGCTGAGGCTGTCCCCTATACCTAGAATGGTCCCTTTTTCCATTTGTTCATCACAGAGTCCCTGGCTTCATTCAATGGTCACTTTAGGTGTCACTTCCTACATGAGGCATTGTTTTCCTAATCCACTCAGCTTCAGCCTTGAGTCCCAAAGAAAATTTTTCTGTACTTACTTTGTACAAAGAGTGTTCCAAAATTCTTCATGTAAATTTAAGTTACTAATGCTTAAACCCAACACTCGATTTTGCATTTACTTTTTGAAACACATGTAATTTCATGCCAACAAATAAATAAACTGCTTGAGACCGACAACTGTTTGTTTTTATTTTCTTCTCCACAGTGCATGGTGCATAATAGCACTAAATATGCTTATTGGAGGAGCCATGGATTGATTGAATAAGATGGCATGGACAAAAATGTTACAGGATGAGTTTGTGTGACTAGGATGTTAGCTGCATGATTTAGGGAAGTAACCAGATAGTAGACTCATTAAAGTAACGGAAAAGGAAAAAAAAAACAGAGTGTAACAAAAAGACTACACTGGATTAGTATCTGGGAAATCTGGATTATAGTTCCATGTCCATTCCATGAATTGGCTTGTGAGCAAAACTCCCTAGTTTCCTTTCAGAGCTAGCCTTAAATAGGTGAAGTAGCTAGTACTGAAATTTTAGAGGACTCCAATTATCTGTTTCCTCCAAGTCCATGCTTGAAATTCTTTTAACAGAGGACTAAGTTTTTCATTAACCAATTAGAAATTTAATTTAAACTGCCAGTATCTTCTCCCTCAAAAAATAATAGTAAGCAACTTCACACTAATGAGCAATGACTAATCCTCAGAACCCTTTTCTGAGGGTAAGTTTTGGTAGAGGTTGGAAGGGTTGAAGGAGATGCAGGATCTAGTCTAAAAACTCTGGCTTTTGTTAAGGAAGTGGAAAGAAAAGATCAAGATAGAAGACAATGGGACAAACAATTAATCCTCAGAGACTAAATTTTCTGTAATACTCAGCTGATTCAAGGATAATTGGTTGCCATATTTATTTACCAAAGGGCAGCAGAGTACAGTAGACAGAGAGTTGTCCTTAGTCAGGGAGATGAAAGTTCCAGTCCTGTTTCTGGGTCAAACATCCTGTGCAACTATGAGCAAGTCATTTAACCTGCCAATTGCCCTGAGAACTTTGTAGGGGTTCAGGGGTGAAGACTGCAAAGGAAGAACTGCTATTCCGCATTGCTAAAAGAACTCCCTGACCAGAAAATTCTTCCACTGAAGAAATCATGAATCTAGTCACCACACACACACACACACACACACACACACACACACTCACACACACACACACACACACACACACACACACACACACACACTCCTACTTCTTACTGAAAAAAGAAAGGCCAGTCAAATACTACAGAGTCTATCATCCTGTTTGAGGTCATTGCCACAGTTAACAACTCAATAAATATTTATTCAGCACTTATTATTTACCAGGCATTGTCCTGAGCAAAGCTGGTGCCTGTTCTCAGGTGGTTCATAGTCTAATGATTTCTTTCAGTCTTTCCCTGCCCTATGTGAATAACTTTGCTAATCATGAGTTCTACTAATTCTAGCTATAAATGGGGAGGAGAATTAAAATTATTGTGAAGGCTAATTTTGCTATTCATGAATAAGGCAGCGGGAAAACAGTTGGTAGAGGTATTAAATTCAGTTTAGAATCTTAAAGATGGAAAGTCCCCAGCCTTTTGTCCAGTCTTTACCTGAACAAGTATCACTTCCATGACATCACCAGCAGTTGATCAACCAGCATTTTCTTAAGCTATGCCGTGGGGGATAATTCACTGCCTTCCAAGATAGCCCATTCCATTTTGGGGAAACCCTAATTTTAAGAAAGGTCTTTATATTCACTGGGTTGTAGTGAGGATCAAATGAGATATTTGTGAAGAACTCATCACAGTTCCTGGCACATAATAGGGATTTAATAAATGCTTATTCCATTTCCCCCCTTACATTCAACTACATCTGCCTCTTTGCAGTGCCCATCCACTGTTTTCTGTTTTGTTCTCTGAAACCAAGGAGAGCATGCTTACTCCTTCCTCCTTATATAAAGTCTTTAAGATGTTTATTGACATCTGTAGCACTTCCTTCACTCTTTTCTTCTGCAGACAAATCCAGTTCAATATAAGTTAATGGGGAAATGCCAAAGCTTAAAAAAAAAGAAAACATGGTGCCATGCACTGGGGATACAGAGATGGGTGAGGAATAAGTGTGTGTGTGTATGTGTATGTGTGTGTGTGTGTGTATGTGTGAATGAGTGACATACACACATTATGAATATATATGCATATTACATATGCATATATTCATACATGTGTACAAAAATATATTTCATATACATATTTTCACACATATATACAAAAATTCACTTCAAATATCTCTGTCATAGTTGTGGAAATAGGACATTTCCACAGATAAGTATGATAGAAAGATGAAAGAGAGCCAAAATTTCCTAAGAACATTCAAGGGAGAAGAAATTATTTTCAGCTGTGTAGATCAAGAAAGGTTTCATGGAGGGAGATTGCTTGACCTTGAAGGAAACAGGGATTACAGCAGGTATAGATGAGCAGAGGAGCACATTCCAGATATAAGGAATGACTTGTATTAATGTGCAGGAACAGGAAAGGGAGAGATGAGATATAGGATCACTTTGGAGTCCAGTTTTGTGGGGATATGTAGTATATGAAGATAAATAATATGAAACAAGGCTGAAAAGAAAGGCTTTTGTGAGTATAGAGGGCCTTAGAAGACAGATTAATGTTATTTTATTTTAAAGACAGTAGGGAGTAACTGAAGTTTTTGAAACATAAATTGATATGGTTAGATTTTTTGCATTAAAAATAATAGGAATTTGGGATTGAATCTGTGACTAAGGAACTCCCAGGTGAGGACACTATCTGTGATTTACAGGTTTAGAGAGTTGCTTTAGGCAATGAGAGACTGAGTGACTCATCAACAGTCATAGAGGCAGTATGTGGCAGAAATGGGGCCTGATCCTAGGTCTTCCCTAACAGCTCTCTATCCACTTTGTCATTATGTTTTCTTTGTATTTTTAATTTTTAAATGTTATATTTATTATTAATATTTAATGTATTACTGCATTTTAATATGCAGTCAAACAGGAAAAAAAAGAGGATTTTGCATGAAATTCTGGATCCTAGCATGTAACACCTGGGTTCTTTTTAAGTATAGATGATAATGTTAATAATATTGGTTTAGCCCCACACCACTTAAAATAGTTGATAAGATGCCATGTGAATTAATATCACATACCTTATATTTATTCATGAAAAAATCCGTGGATAATTCACTTTTGACTAATGACTACACAAGAATCATTTCCAGATGGGATAGGTAAACTTGGCCATACCCCAGAAATAATTTATTAATCAACAGAGATGAGAGAGAGATTCACTGAATGAGTTGAAGAAAGAATGACTTTCCAGCAAACCCTGAGGAGGTACCACTTGGGTTTAATTTTGGTAGGTCTCTTTCCCATTTTCCTACAAACTTTTTAAGCCAGAGGGGAACCATGCCAGCTTCAAAGGATCCAGAGAACTTTGGACTTCCTATTTTCCACATCCCTTTATCAGGGTACAAGTTTCTTCATCAGTAGCCAGATGATTAAGATCTGTGTTTCCTCTTTGTCCCATATGTTCTCTAAGCTTGAATCATTTTCTACTAGACTCCGTGGGTACTTGTTTGAAAGTGTATTAAAGACTTTTGTGGAGACATTGCTTGTTTTCCTAGTTTTGTTCACTTAATTCTGTGTCCATTCACATAAATATTTCCAGATTTTTTATGAAGTTGTCTCTTAATTTCTTATGTTCAACAATATTTTATTATATTTTCATACTATAATTTGTTCAGTCATTACACAGTTGAAGGACACTTATTTTTCAGTTCTTTTATAAAACTACTCCTTCCCTTAAAGGATTAAAAAAAAATCTATCAAGTATTTTTGTACATATAGTACTCCTTTCTTTGATCTCTTGAGTTTATAATTCTGCTTTTTAAAGGAAGGTTTATTTTGTGTGAAGGGATTGGATATTATAAAGGATATTAACTGTGTGAAAGAATGATAGTTTGAGAGGCAGGACAGATAGAAAGCAGAGAAAACCATTTGTAAACTAGTATGGCAGTTCCCAGGAAGGAGAATGAAGACTGAAACCAGCATAACAGCTGTAACGAAAGTCATTATGGAAAAACAATGATATTGGCTGAGTTGAATTTTCAGGAACCTAGGATAACTGTTCTGTCTTTTAACTCCAATATCAAAAAGTTGGCTGTAAAAAAAAATTTGTATGGGAGGAAGTCAGATAGACAAGGATTTAGGCATCGATTTTCAAAAAACTTAATGCCATGAGGTAGGGGTAGAGTTTGGACTTGTGATTTCATTGGTTAGTAGAATTCTCAGTTGAAGAATGCTCTGTGGTGATACAGGTCACCAACTTTGCCACAACATAGATTTTTTTATCTAGTGGTCTAGACCATTGAAACCATAAGCGACACATCCCATATGGTTCAGAGATGGGACTTTGATGCAGTTACTTCTGGCTTCAAAGCCAACTTTCTATGCACTAGTCCATATTTTATGGATAATTTGAACAAATCTAACCTTTATTTCAGAATTTCCAAGCTGGTTTTGGTCTAGATTTAGCTTTATTCTGCATTTTCATTGTTATGGTGGATACCTGATATAGTCCAATTAGCTTCTCTGGATGAACTTTCTTTCAGTATTTGAACTTTGAAAGGATTGATCTTTAGCCATCCTCCCAACCCAATTTCCCTCTTATTCATCAATCCTTGAAACTGTCTCCACTCTGGCTGCTGCATCCCTTATAGAAGAGTAATTCTTTCTTCAGTAATTATATTGGATATAGCCTCAGGTTCCTTGATGGGATTTTTTTTAACTTAAAACTGCCTTTTTTCTTGCCTTGCAGTGGAAACTTTGTTTTTCAGCATCTGGGTAGCAGTTTTATTTAGTGTTCCTTTACTGAGCGAGTCTCCTGTGAATTTTCTATTTACTCCTCTGACCAGGAAAGGGAGGGGTGTTTGCTAACCTGGTGGTAAGCTGCCCATTCTGACCTTTCAGTCTCCCTCCTGCTTCTGGTAGTTGGAGACTGTCCTCTTCACACCTGGTTTTGTTTGTACTCTCGGAAGTTCTGTTTGCCTTTAATTTTAAAACATCTCCTTCTATTACCTCCTCCAGTTTTCAAATCTTTTCTTCCTTATGTCTTCTCCATTTCTGCCTTTAATATTTTTCAACTCATCTTAAAACTTGTTTCTAAATATTTTCTAAAAGAGGAAATAAGATCAAAGTTAAGAAAATCCAGAGGGAAACCAGAAAAAAAGGAATAAAAGAGGAAAAGTGAAATATAGAGGAATTGAAGGGGAAACCTGTGGAGCTTGCAAGTCTGTTTAAATCCACATAAGTGAAAAAATAAACAATAAGAAATAAAGGGAAAGTAATAATGGAATAAAGACTTGGAAACAGAAAACAATTGTATGGACAGAGTCTTTGGATTAGCTATTAACTTCTGGGAATCACAACTGTGCATCAGCCTGACTCCTCACAAATGGGAGAGAGGAATGAAATCGACTTCCTGTTTAAGGTGATGATATCAACAAATATGCAGAGATGAGGACGTTGTATTCTGTTTCTTTATATGATTCTCTATATTCTTAACTCCCATTCCAGTGCCTTACAAGAATGTAGAAGGGACCTTGGGCTCCTGAAACCTTTTTAATCTCCTAATTAAGAACCGAATGGTGGGTTGGAAGTACATCTTTCATGGTCCATTCCTATTATGTTTCAGAACATTCATCACTAAGTTTTATTGCAACATGATAAGCTTTTTCTGGACATAAAAACTCAAGTAGGGAACTTTTAAAGATGTAGTAGGACTGGGATAGGTAATGGGAGAGAAAGAGAACAGTAGCAGTCCCGTCTATTGGTCTTTTTCTATCAGACTCTCTCCTGGCATAAGGAGATGGAGCCTTGCTTTGGGACTCTACCCCTGTCGCTTGTTTCCCCTCACCTAGATAGTCTTGGAGTTTTACAAATGTATTCCCAATGTCAGGGCATCGATACAAACTCAAGTTACAGATACACAGGGAGATAAAGCTTAAAAAAAGAATATATTTCCTATAGGGGAAAGAATAGACATATTATAGGCCCTAAAAAAATAAAAGCTACCAATATTTACCTCTCCCCACCCTATCCAGTATAGTATCATTAGAAGCAGATAGGTGATACAGTAGATAGAGTACAGCTGGGTCTAGAATCAGGAAGACCCAATTTCAAATCAAGCCTCAGGCAGACTAGATCTGTGACCCTTGTCAAGTGGCTTAACCTTTCTTTGCCTCAGTTTCCTCAAGTGTAAAATGAAGCTAATAATTAATAATAGTAATATCTCAAAAGGTTGCTGCATGTACTAAATGAGATAATATTTATGAAGGGTTTAGCCCAGTGTCTGGTATATACCAGGTGTTATGTAATGCTTATCCCCTCCCTCCCCTTCATCATTCATTTGTAGACTTAAATGGGCAGGATTACTGAAATCCAAATACCAAGACCTGGCTCGCTTTCAATGTCCTTCCCAAACCAGAGCTATTATTTTCTTACTTCCACTTCATTTTATACTGGTTCATATAAGTCCCATATGTCTTTGAATTCTTCATATGCATTAGTTTTTGGTACATTTTGTTTAGATATTGCCAAATTGATGGACATCAACTTTTTTTCCCCAGTACTTCACTACTACAAGAAAAGTGTGCCTATGAATAGATTAGCATATTGGGGATCTTTATTTCTGCTTTTGATTTCATAGGAAATAGGGCAAGCAAGGGCATCTCTGGATCAGAGTTATCCCAATATTTTTTATCAATTAACTATTTTTAATTTTTCCCTTTTTTGTGATTTCATGATGTAGGGAACTGTCAGTGAAGAGATTCTATTAATAAGGACAAGAATCTCCTCTGTAACTTAATTTTTAAAAAGTAACTTGAGGTACTTGAGTAGTTAAGTGACTTACCCAAGGTCACACAATCAGTGTTGGTCATAGCACTTTATCCCAGATCTTTCTGACTCTAAGATTGGCCTTCTATCCATTTACCCTTGGGATCTTCCTACCTAAGATACAGTTGCTAATAAAAACATATTTTATTTTTTATTGACAATAAAATTATCTCATTCTCTAGCAAGGTACCATTTTTTAAGCCTCAAATATTTTTCACTTAATTTGAATTAACTTTGCTAATTGCAAGCATTTTTTCACCATTCTCCTCCATCAGGGAAGGTGATGAGAGCTGATGCAATCCAAAGTCAGCTCTGACTATGTTGAGTGGGAGATCAAGGAGCAGGCCTTCAGGGAACAGAAGCCATACTGATTGCACTACTAAGACCAGATATACTGAGTGACCTTGGGTCCACTTAATCCACTTTCAGACTTTATGTATTCCCTGTTAAGGATCTGCTGAGCTGTCCTTTTTCCTACAGAGGAGCATAATCTCTGGGTTTCACTAAAAAGGGAGAGAAGGAGGAAAGGAGAGGGAAGGAGAAGGAAGAAAAGTGGGGAGAGAGAGAAAGGGAGAGAAAGGGAGAGAGAGAAAGAGAGAGAGAGAGAGAGAGAGAGAGAGAGAGAGAGAGAGAGAGAGAGAGAGAGAGAGAACAAATGTAATTCAGGTGTAGTGATATCACTCCTTTTGTCTCAATTCTACAAATTTTTAAAGTTGGAATTTTCAAATGTTTCTCCAAAAATAAAATTTTCAAAATGCCTTGCTGTCCGAGCTCTCAATTATATAATTTTTGAAGATTTGCAAAGCATGTATTCTCTTACTTGGCCCTCTCAATAATCTATAATCACTGTCCATCTGTTATTTTATGTTAAGAAGATGGGATCAGTTTATGGCATCTCCTAAGTACGCTATCATTATAGAATAACACTACCTTCAGTTTCTGCCTCTGACACGTACTGGCACATTCTGGGTGCAAGTCACTTGAATTCTTGGTGTTATAGTTAAATCTCTGAGACTGTGAGTTACAAAAAAGATCCAACCTGAATTAGTAGGGGGAATATTCTTATTCCTATGCCAATGAAATCACAGATGCAGTTGTTTTTTCCTAATATTAACTTACTTGCTTTGAGATTTAAAAAAAAAAACAAGTCATTTTCCATGATTTTGTAACGTCTTTCAAAACTTAAGGTCATTATTTGTGAATGAAAATCAAGATTAGAGAAGGTTGTTTTTTTAAAGAAAAATGAAACTTCTATCTGAATAATATAAAATTGAACATATTAGGGCATTGATGAAAGGGGATCTCTGATCAACCTCATGTATTTACAGAGTTCTGAGCATCTGTTTGGGATTTGATTGTATTTTCCTATGGCATTCGCCTACTGATAATGTTAATTCAGATAACTGGAAGGCACCTATTGGTGCATGCTTAGGAACACATAATTGAGGATGAAAATAGCTCCAGTGCCATTATTTGGGATTGAATTCATAGGATTGAGCTGGGAAACAAAATGCAAATGAATTATTTAGTTCAGTCTGTTGTCTGTCAGTCACATGTTTGTGTTAGGCTTAATAAAAGGACTGTTCCTTGCAGGGATTTTTTGTTTTCTTGTTTTTTTTTCCCCATTGTGGTAAATTCTAATAAAATCATAGTCATAAAAATATAGATCTAGAAGGAATCTTGTATAACTTTTGCTCAAGAACCTTCTTTTTACCTTAAAGAAAAAAAAACTCCTTGAAATTTAGAGAGATAAGATGATATTCCCTTCTTCACAGAGATTTTCAAATGATCCAGCTGAAGTTTGAACCCAGGTTCTTACACTCTACATCTGCTGCCATTTCTACTCTGCCATGCTCCTTCTCAAAAAGAAGCCCTAAACATAAAGCAGAGGGTATACCTATGCCATATAACATCGACCCAGAATCTGCCCATCACTTTCCTCAGTCCAGATAAGGAAGTAACTTAACCTAAATGATGGTCACATCCAGCACAATGGTGGAGTACTAAAAGTGTACAGGCAGACTGTGAATACCTGAACTGAGCCCTACTGAAGCCGTAAGAGAGGCAAGTTAGTGACACACATGCTCTCAGGATCTCCCAACATATGTTTTATTTTAACTGGTTTTGTTATAATAAGCAAAGACATTCATGGAGATAGCATCATGACATTTCACAATAAACATTCTGCAAAGCTCCCTTGAGAAACTTATATTTTGTTTTCAAGGAATTTTGGATTTTTATCAGAGTATTGCCTGTAGAGCTATAGGTTGCATCCCACTCATGTTAACTCTTATCCATTTTCTCACATTGTTCCCCTGGTGAATTGGAGAATTTTTTTCCTACTTCCTAGGTACCAGTGTTTCACAATTGTTTACTTGTTTCTTTTGCCCACTCTTGACTCATTGCCGGTATACTTCTCCCATCATACTTTTCTCAGTGATATTTTTATGGCACTTCATGAATGTAGGATATCACTAGAAATATGCTGTATGTCTGTGTCTACCCTCTGTATCTTCATTGTCTGTTAGGTCGCTCTGAAATTTGATTCATAAAATATGGTATGCCAACATTTGAAACCAAACAACATCATCTGAAAAATATTTGGTTTTCAAAAATATCCTTTCACCAGGGAATAATTTCCTCCCAACTCCTAGTCTGAACATCAGTGTAAAAAAAAAAGGCTATCTAAAGTTACTGATATGTTTCATAAGGTGAACTAAATTGAAGGCACTTAGAAATAAAAGATCAACTTTAGCCCTGTTTTTTGGTATGTTGACAAAGATTATTAGTTACTAATTAATACACTTCTGTATCCAGTGTTCTATTCAAGCACTGGGAAAAAGAAATGGCTGATAGATTTAGATATCTTTAGAAAGCATGAGGGTAAGAGGGAAGGTACAGACAGGAAGTGAGAGGCGGGGTGAGGCAATTAGAATAGGAATGGTTTCCAGAAAATTCTTACCCCGCCTTCATCATGGGGTCAGAGATAAGAAGAAGAGAAAATAGATTACTTTTTTGTGAAAAACAAAAAAACTTTAGTCAAAGAAAGGAAAAAGAAAGAAAAACAGCTTTCTTCAAGTTACTCAGGTTCATAAGCTCAGGATCATCTTCAAGTTTTCCCTTTCCCTGACATACATCCAAGCTATTGAGAAACACTGTTATTTCTGTTTCCATCAGATCTCTCTTCTCTCCAAATGCAGTTTCTAGACTAGTTAAGGACCTAATTCTATCTTGCCTAGACAATATAAATGGCCTTCTGGTTTATCTCTAATTCAATCCAGCTTCCTCATCCCTGGAAAAGTGGTTTTCATAAAGTTCAGATATGACCAAGTCATTGCCTAACCACGAAAGTCATTAAACTCCAGTGGTTCCCTGTTATGTCTAGGTTCAATTATAATCTACTTTATTTGACTTTTGAAACCTTTAAATGCAAACATGAATCTCTACTTCCTAAACCTACATTGCTGCCACTGCTATACTCTGTGGTCCAGCCTTCTTGCTATCCCACATACATAAACAAAAACACAACTATAATGTCCAAATATGAGAATGAAATAAAGGCAAGACATCAGTTAATCAGAACCACATAAAAAAGAGGAATGTAGAATTTCTGCTGAGTTGAAATCAGAGACAATTCAACTTTTCTATTGCGGTATAGTGAATATCTACATACCTATAAACATGGCTTTCTTTAAAAATTATGTATTTATTTATTTATTTTTAAATGTTCCAAAATCACTTCCTTAAAATTAAGATTTTATCCACCTCATTCCTTCCCCCCACTACCCCCCTCCCTCCCCATGACAGCATACAATTCTGTATAGGTTCTACATATACTTTCCTATTGAGCACATTTTCACTATAGTCATGCTATGTAGACGCACTAAAATAAATGGAAGAAATCATATAACAAATCAAAACATCATAAACTAAAACCCACACACACACACACACACACAAACATGATCTGCTACATTCTGCGAATGACTTCCATATTTCTTTCTCTGAGTGTGGAAGTCATTTTGCCTTAGAAAATCGTCATTGGGATTTTTTTTTTTCAGTAAGTTCTTGTGTTATTACAAAGTTCCAAGTGTAGCAGAAAAAACTCTCGCACACTGTGGTCATTGCTGTGCACAAAGTTTTCCTGGTTCTGCTCCTTTCACTCAGCATCAGATCGTATAAGTCCTTCCAGGCCTCCCTGAAGTCTTCTTGTTCATCATTTCTTATGGTGCAATAGTACTCCATTACATTCATATACCATAACTTATTAAGCCATTCCCCAATTGATGGGCATCTCCTTGATTTCCAGTTCTTGGCTACCACACAGAGTGCTGCTATAAATATTTTTGTACATTTGGGTCCCTTTCTCATTTTTATAATCTCTTGGGGATACAGTCCTAGTAGGAATATTGCTGGGTCAAGGTGTATGCACATTTTTGTAGCCCTTTGGGCATAATTCCAAACTGTTCTCCAGGATGGTTGGATGATCTCACAGCTCCACCAACAATGAATTAGTGTTCCAACTCTCCCACATCCTCTGCAGCATTTATCATTTTCTTATTCTGTCATGCTGGCCCATCTGATAGATGTGATGTGGTATCTCAGAGTTGTTTTGATTTGCATCTCTCTAATCAGTAGTGATTTAGAACACTTTTTCATATGATTATAGATATCTTTAATTTCTTCCCCTGAAAATTGCCTGTTCATATCCTTTGACCATTTATCAATTGGGGAATGACTTGTATGGTTATATATTTGAGTCAGTTCTCTATATATTCTAGAAATGAGGCCTTTATCCCTGAGCTTAGCCATAAAAATTTTTTCCCAATTTACTACATCCCTCCAAATTTTGGATGCATTGAGTTTGGTTGTGCAAAAACTTTTCAGTTTAAAGTAATCAAAATTATCCATCTTGCATTTCATAATGCTTTCTATCGTTTC
>CM053772.1:203560972-203581989 GCA_028658325.1 Potorous gilbertii | reverse complement strand
CATCTCTCTCATTTCTTTCCCCAGTTTTTCCTCCACCTGCCTAACTTGATTTTCAAAATCCTTTTTGAGCTCTTCAATGGCCTGAGCCCATTGGATATCTATTTCCTATGTTTGGGATACAGAGGCCTTGACTTCTATGTCTTTCCCTGATGGCAAGCATTGTTCTTCCTCATCAGAAAGGAAAGGAGGAAACATCTGGTCACAAAGAAAGTAACCTTCTCTGGTCTTATTTTTTTTTCCCTTTTCTGGGCATTTGCCCAGGCACTTACTTGACTTCTGAGATTCCTCTCCACCCCCACCTAGATCTGCCCAGCTAGTGCTTGGAGGTCTGAGATTCAAATGCTGTTCCCCAACCTCAGGGCTTTCAGTGAGGGGCGAAGCTGCTATTCAATGTGATCTTACGTTCTGGTGCTCAGGTGGGGGCAGGGCTGCCTCCCAGGCTCAGTTCCCTCAGGGGGTTTATGTGGAGATCTTCAGTAATGGACCCGAGGTCCTGCTTGTTCTGGGAGCGCCTGGCCACCAGGGCCTCTGCTGTTGCCTTCCGAGGGAGCCTTAGTTGTGGAGACACCCTGCTCCCCTTTTGGCCCACCAAACCATCTCTCTCACTGACCTGTGCACCTGTGGGTTGAGGGACCTTTGTGGCTGCCAGAGATTCCATCCCTGAAGCTTGCTTGGATCTGCTCCTCTCGGGATCATGTGGCCAGGGCAGGGCTAAGACTACTTCTTGATTTTGAACTTTATGCTAAAGTTAGGCTTTTTCCTCTTGGGGCAATGTCCCAAGTTTAAGGCATTACTGTTTTCTGAGCTAGTTCTGGGGACCTACACATTTTCTGTGCTTTCAAGGTGTTGTGATCCAGGGAGTAGTATGGTCACTGCTTTCTTGGTCTGTGCTCTGTTTTTGTTTTTTTTTTATCTAGGAAGGCTCCTTGCTGCCTGAAGCACTAGCATTTCTCTTTGCCCTGTTGAATGGCAAGTAAAGTAGGAACTTTTGCTCTTTTCGTTTTAGTATAATCAATAAATATAAGCCTCTATTTGAATATGACTGAGGAGGATGATTCCTGTTGTGGGAAGCTTGATTAGGGGTGTTGTTTCATAAGAAGGTCCCAAGTACCTTTTATTTTTTCTACTGAGTCACTGGGTCAGAGCGTTATGCCATCTGTATAAATACTCCGAGGGTGAGGTTTTACTTTGGGGCATACTGAGTAGAAGTGTTTGTTTGGCCAGAAAAGGACTCTGCGAAGGTGCTAAGGTACCCCCCCCTCACCCCCGCACCTGCCTGCCACACTTTGAGAAACCCAGACGTTCCTTCTCTGGTAAAGAAGTATGCATGTTAATGGTTGGAAGCATGTCTGCTGACTTTTAATTTCTCTGCATTTTCTTTGAAGTTTGGGGTGCTGATACCCTTGAAATAGGTGAATGATATATATGTTTGGTTAAAGGATTGATATATGTGCTTGATTAAAGTGATTGTCAACCCCTCAAAAATTGTCATTCCTTTTATGAATGCAGATCTAAGAACTTGTGTTAGCAGATCCCCTGTGTATGTTGAGATACTTATTGCTATACCCTGGAACTGTGACCAAGTCCATGTTCTCCTGCAGCTGCCTTGCTAGTCTTCTTTTTTGACCTTGGAACTGTGATCCAGCACTGTGTATACACAATTGCCTATCAAGCTTCCAATTTCTGCCAACTGTACTTAATGCCAGCAAAGGGTACCCTGTAATCTTGTTTTGACCAGTCATCTGACCTCCTTATATTCTCTGGACTCAGAACTCCCAAATGTACTACTGCTTTTAGGGCCTGCTGAAGTTACTTCATTGCATGTCCCCTCGGATAGCACCCATAACAACCTCCTATTGACCTCCTTAGTTTTCTTAGGCCAGGAAAATATCTCATCCTGACCTTTTGTTGGCTCTGCCACTCCAAATTTGGATCTGAGACATTGTTTTAAAGTTGTTTGGAGGGGAATACTGGTGGAGTTCAGCTTGTTGGATGCTGATTGGATTACTGAATGTATCATGTTGACTTTGTCCCTTGTTTCCATTTTATATCAATTTTGTAATATTATTTTTCCTGACTAGACTGCAATCTCCTTGCAATTCTGTCCTCAAGCACAGAAACTCTTTAAGTTTTGTCTTTTAATCCTTAATACCGTCAAGGGTATTACTGTACTTATAAAAATTCAGACTTGCTCCCCTCCTCACTCTCACTAAACTCCACTTCCTCCCCCAACAATATCCAATCTTATTGTTTCTTCCTTTATAGTACCTCACATATCCCTTTCTATTCATTCATGTAGTCATAATTATCTTTCAAACCCTCATCATATCTTCTATTAACTATTATATAACCTTCCAAATGATCTCCTTACCTTAAGTCACTATATACTCAAAATAATTTTCCATTCATATTTAAAGGTGATTTTTTAAAAAAGCTTATATATATGACTATGGAACCCCTTGTAAAATGAGCACTAGCAGCTCATTCTCATATTCAAAATAAAATATAAACTCCTCTGGACTGCAGAGTCTTTCATAGCATGGACCCTTACTATCTTTTGTGAAATCTGTGGTCCAGAGAATTGGTCCTACTCACACTTCCTTAAATATGATATTCCATCTCTGCTCTGTTCCTTTGGACTTCCCATTCCCTCTTCCTAGAATATTGTGCCCTATCATCCCAAACTCTTGAATTCCTTGGTTTCTTTTAAGATTCAGCTCAAGTCTCACCTTCAAGAGGTCAGTTTTATTCCATCAATATTTAATGCCTTGCCCTCTCAAATGACTTTCCATCGAGTTTCTATGTATTTTTTATATACTTAGTTATTTATATTTTTCATGTTAGAATGTATGTCTTTTGAAGGCAGGGACTTTTTGTTTTTCTTTTCTTTCTCAGTCCTTAGCACAGTGTCTACCAATTAATAAACTCTTAACACATATTGGTGATTGGTTCGATGATTTTTGTGCCCCTTGATTCACCTGCAGTTTTTATAGTGATTACAGTCATATTCAAATTGCATTTTAATGTCCGCAAAATGTTTTCCTCACAAGACCTTTGGTAAGTATGTAAGCAAATATCAGTGTCCCATTTTAGGGATGGGAAAAGGTTTGCTAAGACAAAGTAATAGATGTGTAATAGTTCATAATACTAATAAATATTTAGAGTTTGAATTAGAAAAATATAATCTTTACATTTTTAGAAATTTTTCTGTCCTAATCCTTGTTTATTTCACTATGCTGTGAAATTTTTAAGTTTGATACTATGAGATCCAATCATTTTGCCATTATACATCAATTACATTTGTAATTTACACGAGTTGAAGCTTGTTAGTGGCATTGAAGGTTTAAGTGATTTCTTCATGGGTACAAAAGTAAATTGTTTCCTGAGAGTAACGAATCCTGGAATTCCTGACTCCAAGGTCAGTCGTTTTCCCACTAAATACACCATACTGCTCTCTTTAGAGACAGCACACCTTTGTGATAAGCCATTGCAGATCCATTAATGTCTTGTCATGCCATAAATAAAGAAAAAGTATTCCTCAGGAACAAAGTCATATGCCTTATAAAAGATGCTGTATAGAGAAATTAACTACATGATCTATCTACAGAATCTTAAGATCATTTATTATGTTTAGTCCTGATTTCAAAACTAGACCATCCATTATGTTCAGGAGTAAAAATTATCAGATTTAATAATTCTTTTTATAGTAATTCTTATATGAGAAAATTATTGCCATAAAAAAGTCTAAATCATCATTTAAAGAATTGGCAGAAGTTAGAAATCATGACTATACTTCTAGGTCAGAGAAGATATAAGAAAGTCACTAAAAATAACTAAGTTCAAAAGGACAAGGGCCTCATAGGCCCAGAAGAGTTCTGACTTCTGCGTTGCACACTGTTCTCCCAAACTGAAACCTAGGCATAATGAACCAGTACCACCCAGATTGCAGTATGTGGGGAAGGCCCTCAGATGGAAGTGACAGCTGCTGGTCTGAGGCATAGCAATTTCTTTTGTTTTCCAAGGCTCTAAATAAGATGAAGACATAACAGCAGGGGAATCTATTCCTGTACATGCCTTATAAAAGGCAAAGCTCATACTTAGCACAGTGACACACAAAAGAGAGATCTCCCAGGGAATGCAAAGTCCCCATTGCATTTCCTGGAATTGTTCCATACAGGCCAGTAATTACACCAAGAGGAAAAGGAGTCACAGGGGCTCTATAGAAGATGCAGATCACAGGTTGTATACCTACACTGTATTCCATGAAGTGACTGAACTAGTTTCACTGGGACAATGTATTTTCTTGCTGCAACATTTCAAGACTGCTAAGTCTATTAAATCTTTAATTTAAATCAATGGAAAAGTCTCCATTTTTCAAAATGCAATTAAACTAGAAAATTCAGTGGTACTTTTTGGTTGTTTATTCTTTTTTGGTTATTCCATCTTAGGAAATAATAAATTATTTATAGGCATATGTGATAGAAAAAATTCAAAAGGAAATGTGATGTTTTGCAGTCTTAGTCTTAAGACTTCAATCTCATTTTCCTTCTAGTCTATGTATATATGTACATACATATATTTGTGTGTGCATGCGTGTGTGTGTAAATATTGAAACCCCTTCAATTCTAATCTGGCTCTGATATAATATAATAATTATAATTTTATTATCCAAGCTTGGTTGGTGGTAAGGAAAGATCAGTAAAGCAGGGAAAGGATAGTAAGGTTAATGTACATTGGTGACTTCTTATGCTCTGAAACTGACTCTATAGTTGTGATGACTTGGCAGGAACCTTGAAAAAACAATGAATGGGGCTCTGTGTATATTCTGTGCAAGTGACCACAGTAAGATACAACTGCTCATGGTAGCAGGATAAATAGACAGGGTAGCAGTCAGGTCCTGTTCAAGACTATCATGACAGTCATTTGGACCTAAGGACATCAGAGAAAGTAATGCCTCTTAAAGATACATCAGAACAAATACAAAACGAAATGAAACAACAAACCATTTGCGAGAAATGCTTCAGTGCAGATAGCATTGACCACTAAGGAGGGCAAATGATGAAATGGACTGAAAACATCCATACTTTCATTATATGTCAATATTGTGTCATAATGAAATTCAAACAGATCTCAGATGTTACAGGTAAAAGCTTTATACTTGTTTTTGATCAGTAATAACCTCAGCTCCTATTCACACAAAAATATTTTGCAGGCTAAACAAAGCACTGCAGGGCAATTGTAAAGCATAAGGTCACTCAAAGCTTCAACTAGATAAAAGCAGAAATCAGATTTGGTATCTACAAAACTTTGAAGATGAAAAAGTTTTCAGTGAACATTCTTCAACTCTAAAATTATATATAATAAAATAGATAGCAAAATATTACATGGTCTTTGATTATTTTGAAAATAATGTTAAAAACGATATGCCTATATTTGTGTCTGTGTGTGAAGTTGTTGCCATTACTTTGAATTTTACAAATAAAGAAACTGCTAATGAAGTTAAAGGATTTGGCTAGTGTCATAGGGTATCTGAGGCTCAGAGCTCTATTCAAGGAGATAGGCATAATTAGTCCAGAATTTTTAAGGGGTGACTTGTTTCTTTATTTTTAGTGTACTGTCATGACCCTAAGTAGCAAAGTAGCAGACCAATGATACCAAAGCAGAACATTTTAAAAAATCTGGTATTTGATGGTATTTACATCATTAACGAACTTATTCTCCTATACTATATTGCAGGATATATAAAAATATTTTAGGGTCTACATACAATAATATATGCAAAAACTGACAAGGTAAGGACAATAGGTAGAAAGTTCGAATTATGAAGGAATATGCCTTAGGACAGTCAATGAATACCACCACAACAGCAGTGCCTTAAGAGAACTGCTGAAAATCTTCAGAAAGACACAAAAAATTGCATCACTACCTAGTTGTTATATTCAGAAAAGACAGGAATGGAATATCACATAACTAAATACTACAATAATCTTGTGGAAAAATACAAAACTAAAAGTACATCTGAAATTCTAGATTCTTTTAATCTGTATTTGAAAGAAAAATCCAAATGTTAAGATGATATAAAGCATCAAAAGAGTCAAAAAAGGAGGGAAAAAGGTATGCAAAATTAATTTTAAAAATTTAAAACAGGAATCAAACAAGTAAAGATATTAGAAAAAAGCAAGAATTTTCCAAAAAAGGAGGAAATGTTCACAATGGAAATTCTAGTTGAATTAAAGAAACGCAAGGTATGAGCACAGTTAGCATGCTTAGTAAGAGAGCAGTTATATTAATTGAGGTGACTGTAACTAGAATTTTACTGCAAAATGGGAAGATGATCCAAGATTGGTTCAAATATTTCACAGTGACATACAAGTTATTTACAAAGAAGTTTAAAAATTTACGTTTTTATATAAGCTTGATCATACCTTCATCAATACAAGATCACATGTCTACTATAAAAGCATATGTTATTCCTTCTAAGTAGAGGTCAATTACTTATTTGTGTACAGTATTAGAAAATTTGCAGCTTACATCACTCAAAATATCTAATAGAATAAATAAATCCTAACAGAAAAAAATAATATATGGGCTTAAAAGGGAAAAACAGGATACCCAAAGTTCAAAAAGGTGTAAATTTATTTTCCATTTGATGATTTAAAAAATGCATTTCAAAGCACTAGAACATCTAAACTTTCTTGATATTCGGGGGGAAAAACTTTGGACTAGTTCCTTACTTGTTTCTTCATGTACTACAAATACATGAAATAGATTCACATTTAGACAAAAAAAATTTGATATCTAAATTCAGGGGAAAAAAGTTCTTTGTTTAAAACATTGATAATATTAAAATGAGGTCAAGGACAATTAATATAAATTGAAACAATCTTCAGGTACCCAATTGCTATGATTTTATCAAGATTTAAAATCACTCATATAGTTATACACTCCACATCATGATTTTCTCCTCACTGTACCATAGGGTTGGTATAAGAAATCAAATGGGAATTTTTTATGAGTTCTGTGGAAGCTACAGATAACATGCAAAGGCCAGGTGATGACACAGAATCTATGACTAGATACTTAATTCAGATTTTAAAATAAGGTTCTGTAAACACTACATAAAAGAAAAATTCAGACTTCTTCTCTGGTATGGAGAGCCAAAATAATTTTACATGGATTTTCCATATTGTGGAGAAACTGTACCACTATACCCAATGATGTGGAAGGGATAACTATATGCTCTAATTTGAGATTTCTATAGTTGCCAAATTAAGATGACATCAAACTAAAATATTTTATAAATCCCATTAGTTACGGGAATGATATAAAATTATTCCATTGAAAAACTCAACTTGATATGGTTATTGTAGAAATTTGTTTTACTTAAAAATGTATATTTATTACAAGTCATTTTTCTTTTTTATGTGAGCGGGAGAGATAAATAGAAATAGATTTTAAAAAAACTGAAATCATTAAATAATAAAAAGATATACTACCTTCCATCATAAAGCCTTCTACTGGTCCTAAAGATGTAAAAAGCATTTAGTTTTTTGTACTCTTCTCAGGGAATAAAAAGATTCATATTTACTTTGTTATTCATATGAGAGGATGCCAACTCTTTTATTTCTTGATAGATTTCACAGCAACATAGAAACTTAGAATTAACTACTACTCAACACAATAGAGTCTATCTTTTATGTCAAGTAGCTATTCAGTCTCTTTGCTTGACATAGGCATTCCATGCAATTTTTGGACAGATAAATACATCAGGAAGATTTTTTCTTAACTTTGTACAGAAATCTACCTCTTTGCAATTTCTACTCAAGAGTACCTCTCTTCCCTTTGGAGTTCTATAGAAAAACAGATAAATGACAGCATTACAAATATTTTAGTCAAGTAATGTGTCCTCTCTAAGTTTTAATTTCTTCTGGAACAAAAATACTTTCAGTTCCTTCAACCTCTTACCTCACCATGTTAATCATCCTCATTTGGATGGAGCACAATTAGTCAATATCCCACCTATAGAATCCCACCTTTTTTGTTTAGAGAGCTCTACCTTCATCAGTATATGGAGAAAGAATATCACTGGAATTATATGATCTAATAGATTTATGTTACTCCCCTTCCCTTCCCCCCCCAAAAAAACCCAATATAATTACTCATTTAAGAATCAGCGATAACTGGCCACAAGGAAAGCAGTAAGTTACAACTGACGGTGCATTAGATTGGAAGTCAGCAGACCTGGGGTCTAGTGACTTTTTGCAACTACTTAGCTTGGGAACGTCACTTAACATTGTTTAAACCCTAATTTCCTCAAATGCAAAATTAAGGGATAAACCTAGCTTATTTTAGTACTATTTCTAGCTCTATACTCCCGTGGACATTGGAATACAACTAGATCTCTGGAAGTGCTTCTGTCAATTACCCTCATGACAAAAATGCGGAATACTCCATATAATACAGATAGCTGTGTAAGGAAAAATGTTTCTACTTTACTTGGAAAAAATGTTTCTGTATTAGTATGTTTGCCATAGTGATAATTTACTGTATCAAACAAAATTGTGAAACAATACTGTAAGCACCTAACTGTAGAGTTTGCCGTGCTGCCCCCAATTCAACTTGTCCCTAGCCCCCTATTCCATTCTGGGAATGGACTACTTCTCAGCCTAATAAAAATCAAGTTGGCAGAGAGAGCTCATCTTCCCTAGGGCACAGAAGTAATTGTTTTGTCTTAAAAGGCTTTCTCCTCTAACTCCTGTTGGGCAAAAGCAAACAGAGGACCTGTTTGTGTCAATAAAGCATTTAAGAAAGTATGGTCTACAATGGTGTTGCTAAGAATTTGAAAACAAGTTTCAAATGATAGCGGAACATATAAAAATTTAAAGGGAAAGTGGTAGCAGAAGGACATAGAAAGATAGATTGTAGAGTTAAGAGGATGAGAAAAATCCTAATTTGTGAATTAAATAAAATTTTAGGAGCAGGATAAATGGAAAACAGAATAGTTAAGGAAAGAATAGTACATATTACCCACATCTGATCTAGCTACGGATCCCCATCCCAAGATAAATGGCATTGTTTTTTGAACAAATAGATATAATTCCAGTATGATCCAACTTAAACCTAATTGGATAATTCACATTAATCTTTTGATTCTATCAGCTTTTGTAGTTATTGTGCTATATCTCTCCTTCATTTCTTGGATTCACATACTGCCTCCTCTTCTTCTGTTCTAACTTGCTTCTAAATCCTCTGTGATTGACTTCTGTAATGCTAAGGGAATTTAAAGATATTCCCTGCCCCTTAATAATTCCATGTGACCTGCTTTGAGCTGTGGTCCAGCTCACAGCTTGAGTCAAAGGGAGCCAATGGTGGGAGGATAAGTGGAGCAGGAAAGGTGCAGCTGTGCAGCTGAGAGAGAGAGGGGGGGGGGAGAGAGAGAAAGAGAGAGAGAGAGAGAGAGAGAGAGAGAGAGAGAGAGAGAGAGAGAGAGAGAGAGAAGAGAGAGAGAGAGAGAAGAGAGAGAGAGAGAGAGAGAGAGGAGAGAGAGAGAGAGAGAGAGAGAGAGAGAGAGAGAGAGAGAGAGAGAGAGAGATTCTGGACATTCTAAATTCTTAATTATTTTTGAACTCTTGACAATTTTGTCATAACTGATCATTCACTTCTCCAGGATACTCATTCATTTCTACGTTTTCATGACATTGTAATCGCCTGCTTTTCTTTTATACGTCTGATCATTCCTCAACCTTTTTTATGTTTTTCTATAAAGATCTTGCTTGCTAACCCTGGCTATCCCCTAAGGTTCTCTCCTGAGTTCTTTCCCATTCTCCTCCTGTAATGTCTTACATAACATCTCATAAACTCATGTGCATTCATGATCAGTTCCATGCTGGTAATTCCCAGGTTTAAATGTCAAGTTCCAAACTCTTTCAAGTCTTGCATCACTCAGTGACTTTGGAATGTGTTGAATTGGATGTCCCATTGGCCTTTCTAACTCACATATCCTCAACAAGAAATATTTCCTCCTGTCCCCAAACCCTCCCCTCTTCCTAACTCCCCTAATACTAAGATACTTTCAACCTCCCAATTATCCAGGCTTATAATTTAGCTATAATCCTCAATTCTTCTTTTATATTCCCATTTTGGTAATTTATTATCAAATCCTGTATTTTCTGCCTTCACAACACCCCTTGCATACACTCTTTTTTCTCCATTCACACAGCCAACACTTAGATACAGGCAGCCTTCATCTTACATTTGGACTATTGCAATAGCATTGTGCTTGTTCTCCTTACCTCATCTCTCTCCATTCTAATCCATCATTCAACAATATGCCAAAGTAAATTCCCCAAATCATTGGTTTGATTATGTGACTCTTCCATTCAATAAACTTTTGTTTTATCCACAGAGTAAACTGTATTACTACAAAATCTACTGTTGGCATTTAAAGCCTTCACACCTTGACTATCTGTCTAGTACTCTTGCATTTTATCCCCTTCTACCTACTGTATGATGCAGCAACATTACTCTTCTTAATGTTCCTTGCAAAAATTTATCATGCAACTCTTTCTTTTCAGTGGCTCTCCCACATCTGAAATACTCTCTCTTCTCCTCTCCTCATCCTGACTTCCTTTACTCCCTTTCTTCTATATTCAACTGAAACCTCACTTTCTAAAAGAGGTTTCCCCTGAAATATGGTAGATGCCTTTTGCTCCCACCTTGAAAACTGAAAGATTAATGATACTTTTGTCACTCAACATAATTACTAAAACATCACTGATAGTGGCTTAAAAACCATATCTGAAATTTGTTTGCATTCAATTTGATAAAAATTCATTTACTTCCTACTACATATAACACAGTGGGCACACTGCTGGGTACTTTATAACTATCTCTAGGTTTATTGTAAGAAAAGTACTTTTCAAGGGTTTGGAAATTGTGATGAAATACATTTAGCAATGGATTCGTTCCAGTCGTGGGGGATAATCAGTCTTAATACTCAGAGATGAAATTTGAATACTATGTGTACAAAAATCTATTCTGTCATTTAGGAAAAAATCATATATGATCATTCCACAAGCATCTATTCTTTCAGGAAGGAAGGAAAGACAATTTTAGAATTGACTTAAATTCCAATGTAAAGAAAATGCCAATATTTTTTGACCCTGCAATATTGCTTCCAGAACTGTATTTCAAAGAGATCATAAAAATGAGAAAGGGTGCCACATGTACAAAAATATTTATAGCAGCTCTTTTTGTGGTGGCCAAGAACTGGAAATCAAGGGTATACCCATCAATGGGGAATGGCTGAACAAGTTGTGGTATATGAATGTAAAATACTGTTGTGCTATATGAAATGATGGACAGGAGGACTTCAGAGAGGCCTGGAAGGACTTATATGAACTGATGCTGAGTGAAAGAAGCAGAACAGGAGAACCTTTGTACACAGCAACAACCACAGTATATGAGGAGTTTTTCTGGTGACCTCAACCCTTCACAGCAATGCAAGGACCTAAAAAATTCCCAGTGAACTCGAGGCAAAAATGCCTTCCATATCCAGAGACAGAACAATGGAATTGGACAGGCAGAATGAAGCAGATTATTTTCTCTTGTGTTTTGTTTTGTTTTTCCTCATGGTTTCTCCCATTCATTTTAATTCTTCCATGCAACATAACTAAGATGAAAATGTGTTTAGTAAGAATGTATGTGTAGAATCCATATAAGACTGCATGCCATCTTGGGGAGGGAAGGGGGAGGAAGGGGGAGAAAAATATAAGATTTATGGATGTGAATGTAGAAAATTGAAAAAAATAATTAATTAATAAAAAGGCTTATGGAAGACATTGTTGAAAACTGAATACAAATTAATTAAATTTAAAAAATAAAGAAAAGAAAATGCCAAGTACATTATTCAAGTGATAAACAAAAAGAGGCCCATTTGATGGGGCTGAAACTACCATGAACAAAATAGTTTAATACATAAAGAGCTTGCAAAGTAAGCTGGGACTAAGTTATTAAGGTTTTCAAAAGTCAAACAGAGGAAGTTGTAGTTTATCTTAGATTTAATAGAGAACCACTGGAGTTGGTTGAGAGGTAAAGATATATGGCCATAACTGTGTTTCAGGAAGATCAGTTTGAGAAATATGTGGAAAATGGAATGGAATATGTAGAGGTTTGAGGCAGAAACACCGGTTAGGAGGACATTACAATTGACCAGGGGGTAAGAGGTGATGAAGGTTTGAATCATTGTTTTTGTTTTCTAAGAAGGAAGACATAATATTTACCAGGTTCATGATCTGAGAAGACTTATGAATCCCTATTTTATACAAATTAACACTATTAGATTATCAGTTTACAAATTTAAAAAGCTA
The DNA here is from genome assembly GCA_028658325.1 of Potorous gilbertii. Lineage (NCBI taxonomy): Eukaryota > Metazoa > Chordata > Mammalia > Diprotodontia > Potoroidae > Potorous > Potorous gilbertii. The sequence goes on along the minus strand of CM053772.1, from coordinate 203,569,621 downwards.
TATTCTATTTATTGAATATTCCAGTTACTGTATGTCTGATAAATTTGAGATTTTAAGTCATATAAGTTGTATAAAATTTTATATGCAATTGCCAATATAATTTATTGGAAAGGAAACTGTTTTGGAGTCCAGGAACTTCAATTCTTTCTCCTCTGCATTTATCATATCTTAATCTGTATTGCATTGTATTTATATGCATCTTTTCACCCTCACTAGATTATGTTTCATGACATCAAGGACCATATTGTATTTATCTCTGTAGTTTCCTTTATATCTAGCATGATACTAATAACTATTGGGTGCTAAATACACACTAGGTACATCATGTACAGAATAATGTGTTTCAATAGGTCAGTCATAATCAAGACATAACTATTAATATTTTAAGTATATAATAGCATATGCCTTCAGATATTATCATTGGTGTTGGCTACTGAGAACTAAGTGAAGACATTAGCCTGAAAACCAGGACCTTATATATCTGTTTCTGACATTCAAAAGCACTGATTATTAGTCTATAAAGTGAAGAACTATAAATCATGATGGGATTTAGTGGATAATGAATAAAAATGTCTGGCATCTATGGCTGGCCTATAAGTCATGCCCCTACAAACAATAATAAGTGTTATCACAGAACATAAAAATGTTCTACCTAACCCATATCACTAAGCAGACACAAATATAATTTACTATTTTGGGATGATGTTAAAGATCCGGTCCTCTTTCTTTGGCAGTCAAGAGTTTACATTCAGATTTAAAGATTTAGAAATAAGTGTATGACATTAAAACATACATTTGTAAATACCTGATGGTAACAGGGACACAGTAATGATGACTATAATTGTTAACTTTATAAAAGTGCTTTATTTTGCATTTTACTTAAATTATTTCATTGTATCCACCATGTTCAACCTTTCATGTTGGATAAACAGTTCTTATTTTTATTGTTTGCCTCTTATTGAAGTCATATAGTCCCCTTCATCCATAGCAACATCCTCTTAACCATTGGATGATATAAAATTTAATATGATCAAAAGAAATGGATTTATTAGTGAGTTTCTAGGTATTGCTGAAGATTGACTTCAAGTTTTATCTTTTTCATATACTACAACTTAATAATATAGCCATTTAAATCTTAAAATATTGTCAGAACTGTTTTCTTCTAAACTGTACATAATTTGAAGATCTTATATTCAAGAAAATCTTGTATTGCCAGTTCTCTTTAAAGTATTTTGTTCTTGATTTAACAGTATTTATAACCGTTATGTGTGACTAAATTTGAAATGATCAAGTTATTTTTTTTATCTTTGCTAGAACTCAAGCCTGAGAGAACAGTGAGAATACACTATCAGAAATTTATTATGTAGGAGTTATTCCATTCTGAATAGAAAGCAAAAGAGACACTTAAGGACAAATGACTATAAGATAAAGGGGAAAACATGAAGCATGAACATCTTAGATTCCTGCTGCAGGGAGTCTGCTTACCTAATGTTTTTTTTTTTCAGTTGACTTTCAAATTCTTTTGTTCCTCCCTTAGGTAAATAGCTCCAGAAGGTAAGACCCTGTACTTCATTATTGCAGAGAATCACTTCAGTTTGCTGAATCTTGTAAGTAAAAATTTTAATGATCAGAGCACAAAATCTGCCAATGATGGGACAATATAATAAACTTGAATTTTGGCTACCTGGGGGATTATCTTTCTCATTAAGCATGAACACTTAGTTTAGATTTCAGTAATATCCATAGTAAATGCCAAGAACAACTTCCCTGGGAAGTCCTCGACTGCAAAATCAGACTGCTGGCTAGATTATTTCACTCTCCTAAATTCTTTTATTTTCAGAAAAAAATTACATATATATATATGTGTGTGTGTGTGTTTGTGTGTGTATATAAATACACACATATATATGTGTATTTGTATGAGGATATATATATGCACATGCATGTGTATATATGTATATATATATATATATATATATATATATATATATATATATATATATATATATATACCTATAATCATGCGTGTGTATATATATCATATATATATATATATATATATCTGTAATTCCAAGTTACAAAATTTCTCACTAGACCTTGATGCATGAGAAAATAAGGGACCTCAGAGGAAGGAGTTCACAATTTTTTCCCATTGTTAATATACTATGAAAATCAGCCCTTAAGAGTCTATGTACCCTATAAGCCAAACTTATTTTTTCTTTTTGTTCTCACATCTCCCTCGACTTTTGATCACTCCATGTTTTGTTAGCAATTCCATGAAAAATGAGTTGAAACTCACATTCTTTCACCATATGATATTTGCCTCAGTCAAATGTTTGATAGATGAAAGTAATAGCTAAAATGGATCTGTTCAGTCTGTCCTATTTTGCAATGTATTTTAGGATCACTGAATTTCTGTTAAGTTTGTTTTTTTTTCAGGACTAGACAATGTGTCGCCTAAATGGGCCAGTGTATTTAGTTGTTACCCCATGGAAATGGAAGTAGAAACATTAAGTTATAAGAGTTGAAACTGCCTGATGAAATAAATAATTTCTTCTTTATCAGTTCCTTTTGCATTGACCCAAGACTCTGAGTAAGCCCATTCCAGAATTAAATGAAAATCATAAATAACAGTAATTCTCTACATGCAAATGAATCTTTTGCTATTCATATACTCAATTTTTTGAGTGTAGAAATTGCTATTATATTTTCTGATGATCAGGAAAGGTTATCTTCATTGAGTAAAATATTGATGGGAAAAAAGAGGAAGTGTTTATCTTTATGCCATTACACCATTTTGTAGAAAGCTTCCTCCTGGCCCTCTTCCCAACATTCCCCAAATAACTAAAGGGTATAATTTTAACTGCTTTGTAATTGCATATCAAATAATTAATCAGTGGATTATTGAGAATAGTTCATCAGTAGAGCTCACTTCATCAGTAAAGTACCAGCTGAGTGATTTAGCAAACAGTTTCAAATAGAGTCAATACACAGAATATGTCCACTGCATTGGAAAATTGGCAGATATACCTTAGCTAAAACCAATTTAATTCATCTTCCTCTGTCCATGGTCCCTAGTAGTGCTGGAGTGACTCTAAGGCAAGATCCTACATCTAAATCTGGAAACAGTATATGTTCCATGATAAGAAAAAGAAACAATTTTGTGATCCCTATTTCTATCATGCTTTTGCTTTGTTTAATGCCATATTTCCAATCTCTTACAAATGTTTCCTATAATGACACTAAATCATGGAGGAAAGTACCTGAAAAATAAATTCCTTCATAGTTGTAGTGTTATTACTAGGAATATCTACATTATAAGTAATTTCAGGTGACAGAAAGGTTTATCTACATCCTCAAATCATAGTACATTGATGACTGCTTGTTGTATCCATTCATAAGGACATTTCTGATGTAAAATGAAAAGTCAAATAGAGAGGACATGAAGCACTCATTTATTGAAAAAAGGAACTTATCTACATGCTGTGTTATAGGTGTATGTACATATGTATATGTGTGTATATGTATGAATATATGTATATGCATATATATATATGTACTTATACTTTTTTAAACTAGAGATTCTTTACTTTTTTTTCATAACCTGGATCCCTTTTGTAGCCTGAAAAAACCAATGGACATTTCTCAGAATACTGTTTTCAAGGACATAAAATAAAATACGTAGTTATCACCTAAGTTCATGGATCCCACGTTAATACACCATGAATTAACTGTAAGTTCTGTAAAGATAATACAAAGGCCTATATTTAGTTATATGAAAGGACCAGTAACATGGAGGCAAAGAAAGAAACCATGTTTGTTAATTGTCAATTGTTTGCCACGAAATATTCTATTTGCTTTACAAATGCTTTTTCATTTGGTCCTCCTAACAATCCTGTGAGGAAGGAACTATTATTATTCCAATTTTACAACTAAAGAAACTGAAGCTGAAGCCAGTTATATAACTTGCTCAGACACTTACTAGCTGTGTGACTGTGAGTAAGTGTCTGAGGCCAAATCTAAACTTAGGTCTTCTAATTCCAGGTCCACTACTCAATCCAATACACCACAACATACCTCTAAGATGAGAGAATATTCTTAATAATAATAAAAATTTATTAATCCAGCACTCCACTATACTCTCTGTAGCTATTCATAAGGGGAATCCATTGCTCTTAATACTTTGCCTTGAGCTAGTGGCAATAGTTTCAAGAACAATCACAGCTATAAAGATACAAAGTATGCAGAGAAAGAGGATGATGGACCATCTGGCTACTATATTCCTCTGTCATTCTTAATTTGAATCCGTTCACTGCCCAGGTTTCACTATTCTGCTGTCATATGAAAAGCATCCTACAATTGAACTACTCCTTGAAGGAAAGAGTAATTTTCCTCTGAGTTTACAGGGTCAATTAGAAGAGCTCACCATCTATTACAGTAAATTCTCATGATATCAGACTGTTCACTAGAGCCCCGAATCACTGGGAGGCAGGTGTAATGGAGAGTAGAGGACCTAATTTTGTTTTGTTTTTTGTTTTAATCATCAGAGAGAATTAGAGTAATAAGGGATAATTGAGATCATAAGGCCAGATATTTAATACATCAAATGTAGAATCAAGGATTGGCGATATTGAGAGATATCACTAAAGTCACATAACTAAGTAGTGGCAGAACCAGAACGACCACATAGGTTTTCTGACCCTTAGACTCATGCTCTTTCTATTACAATAAGTCATTGTGCCCACCACTTCCCTATATCCCTTGAAAAATATTAAAAGGGAAAAATGGTCAATACTCTTCCAGGTAAATACCAACCATAGCAAGTAAAACTAAATGAGAAAATTAAGGACTTTTACAAAAGCAAGAAGTACTTCTGTCTCTTTGTGCCTGAGAAATAATTCACTAGTCACAAATTAGAGAATCAAGAACATTTGGACAAACATTTAAATTATGATTTACTTTTTTAAAATAACTATTTTTTTTGTTTCATTTTCTTGTAAATGGTTCACTAACCTAATATCATTTCTTTAGTTCTTCTACTCTAAGGTTTTAGTCCCATTATCAGCTTTCTAAACTGAGAAAGAATTCTAAAAATTCAGATGTCAGGCAACAGAGGAGCATCTTTAAGATAAATCTTCTTACATCTATTATGTGTGTATATGTGTACATTCACATGTGTGTATGAGAAGGAAAGGGAATAAGCATTTATAAGTGCTTGTGTCATATATATTATGGGTTAGGTACTTTGCTAAGCCATTTTTAGAAATATTATCTCATTTCTTCCTCACAACAACCTTGCAAGGAACTGAAGCAAACAGAGATTAAGTGCTTTGTCCAGGATCACTTGAATAATAATTATCTGAAGCAAGATTTGAACTCAGATCTTCCTGACTCCAAGTCTAGCACCCTCTCCATTGAACTACTAGGTACCTCAATTAAAACACACTCATTTACATATAAATATATGTATGTATAAATATGGTTATGTACAGACACACATATACACACACCTCAGAGATATTGTGGATTCAGTTTTCAGTTCTAGACCATTTCAATAAAGTGAATATTGCAATAAAGTGAGTCACACATTTTTTTGTTTCCCAGTGAATAAGCATAAAAAGCAATGTTTACACTATACCATAGCATATTAAATATATACTAGTGGTATGACTTTAAAAATGCACAAATCTTAGTTTAAAAATTTTTATTGCTAAAAGATATGCTATCATTTCACCCTTTAGCCAGTTGCATTTTTTGCTGGTAGAGGGTCTTGCCCAGAGGTGGATGCCTGCTCCCTGCTCAGGGTGTTGGTCACTGAAGATTGGGGAGGCTGTAGTATTTTCTTAAAATAAGAGAACAAATAAGTTTTGCTTCATTGATTGATTCTTCCTCTTACTTGAACACTTAGAGGCAATTGTAGAGTTGTTGTGTCTCAGGGAATAGGAAGATCTGAGAAAAGGGAGAGAGGTAGGGAGAGACAGGTCAGCAGAGCAATAAGAACACACATATCTATCAATTAAGTACCCTGTCTTACATGACCATGGTTTGTGATGTCCCTCTCCCAAAATTATGATAGTTACATCAAAGAGCAATGATCACAGATCACCATGAGAGATATAATGATAGTGAAAAGTCAGGAATATTAAGAGAATTACCAAAATGTGAGAAAAAGACATGATGTAAGCACATGCTATTGAAAAAAAATGGTAATGACAGACTTGTTCTAGGCAGGGTTGACTGGAGAACAAACCTTCAGTCTGGAAAACAAAAACCCAAATATATGTGAGGAGCAACAAAACAAGATTCGTGTATATATCTTCCTCTCAGAATGATCTCAAAATGATCCTTATTGTCTATTTATAGAATTAAGGTTGTTTGAGGTAATTAAGAGCATAATTGAGATCCCTAGTATGAAAATAATAAATTACTTCCTGAAAGTCTATTCCTGACATTCCATTCTGGTTTTGAAACATAATATTTACAGAACTGCTAACTAGACCTGTGGTCTTCTTTAATTACACTACAATAAATTACTATACCAACACCACCACTGCTAATACATACACACACACAATCTATCTACCTATATACTTATGTATATCTATGCATGTATATATTTGTACATGTATATGTAGGTGTGTAGATACATACATGTGTATTTCTACATATGCACATGTATGTACACATGCACATATTATACATATGCATACATATATATGTGTATGTACAATATGCATGTGTATATGTAGTATAAGTATATGTGTGTCATATACTTTTGTCATTATCTGGCTTTTTTGCTAAAATTTCTGCACTTGACTGTGGTATCTTGCCAAAACAAAGGGTTAACTAATGTATTTCAAGTCTCAACAAAAGAAAATATTTGATAACTTCATTTGGAACTCAGTATCTCTTTTTTGAAACTAAAGTCAAAATTAGTAAAGTTCCATGGGCTTATTCAATTCCTAAGCAAAAGCTAAATTGCTAGCTGTACATTCATTTTTATGGAATCAATGGTTGGTCCAAATTCCTATCCTAGACCATTTATTTCCTTGGTGCTTTCTTTTCATTTGATCCATTTTCTTAAGGTGCTCATAGAGCTACAATACCTTCATGGGGTGAAAGAATTAGTTCACAGATCTCACTCTTACCAAAATCCTTCAGAACTAGGTAGTGCTTCCTTTTGGAGAAGGGATTCTATTAGATAGAATTTGTCACGAGTAACCTCTCCTTGTTCTGGGCCAAAGGTGGTCCACAATGCTCCAAAATGTAGCCAAAACCACTTTAATTAATTAATTAATTTGTTTGTTTATTTATTTATTTTTATTTGTAAAGGATTTATTAAGATCAAATTACTTATGATTTGTGAAAATGTAAGCAGTATCCTTTTTTTTAAATTTATATAAATTTATTTATTTAACTTTTTACATTCATTTTTACAAGATTTTGGATTCCAAATTTTCTCCCCATTTGTCCCCTCCCCCCACCCTAATACACCAAGCATTCTAATTTCCCCTATCATCAACCTAACCTCTCTTCTATCATCTCTCACTTCTCTTGTCCCCATCTTCTCTTTTGTCCTGTAGGGCCAGATAACTCTCTATTCTCCATTACCTGTATTTCTTATTTCCTAGTAGCAAGAACAATACTCAACAGTTGTTCCTAAAACTTTGAGTTCCAACTTCTCCCCATCCTTCCCTCCCCACCCATTCCCTTTGGGAAGGCAGGCAATTCAATATAGGCCATATCTGTGTAGTTTTGTAAATGACTTCCATAATAGTCGTGTTCTGTAAGACTAACTATATTTCCCTCCATCCTATCTGCCCCGCACTGTTTCTCTTCTCTCTTTTGATCCTGCCCCTCCTCAAGTGTTGACTTCAAGTTGCTCCCTCCTCCCATTGCCCTCCCTTCCATCATCCCCCCCACCCTGTTTATCTCCTTCTCCACAACTTTCCAATATTGCAAGATAGATTTTCATACCAAAATGGGTGTGCATTTTATTCCTTCCTTTAGTCAAATGTGATGAAAGTAAACTTCATGGTTTTTTTTTTTCTCAGCTCTTCTCCTTTTCCCCCCACTAAAAAGTATCCTGCTTGCCTCTTCTATGAGACGTAATTTACCCCATTCCATTTCACCCTCTCTCCTCCCACTACATTTCTCTCTCACCATTTACCTTGATTTCTTTTAAGATACGACCCCATCCTATTCAATTAACTCTGTGCTCTCTGTCTCTGTGTGTGCATGCATGTGTGTACGTGTGTGTGTGCATGTGTGTATGTGTGTGTGCACACGTGTATGTGTGTGTGTATATGTGTGTGTTTAATCCCACCAACTACCCAGAGACTGAAATGTTTCAAGAGGTATAAATATTGCCTTTCCATGTAGGAATGTAAACAGTTCATCTTTGGTAAGTCCCTTATGACTTCTCTTTGCTGGTTACTTTTTCATGCTTCTTCTCATTCTTGTGTTTGAAAGTCAAATTTTCTTTTCAGCTCTGGTCTTTTCATCAAGAATGCTTGAAAGTCCTCTATTTCATTGAAAGACCATAGTTTCCCCTAAAGTATTACACTCAGTTTTGCTGGGTAGGTGATTCTTGGTTTAAGACCTAGTTCCTTTGACTTCTGGAATATCCTATTCCAGGCCCTTCGATCC
>CM053772.1:203542208-203560472 GCA_028658325.1 Potorous gilbertii | reverse complement strand
GTGGATTCCTTGAATACTTATTTTGCCCTCTGGTTCTAGAATATCAGGGCAGTTTTCCTTGATAATTTCATGAAAGATAATGTCTAGGTTCTTTTTTTGATCACGGCTTTCAGGTAGTCCCGTAATTTTTAAATTGTCTCTCCTGGATCTATTTTCCAGGTCAGTTGTTTTTCCAATGAGATATTTCACATTCTCTTCCATTTTGTCATTCTTTTGGTTTTGTTTTGTGATTTCTTGGTTTCTCATAAAGTCATTAGCCTCCATCTGTTCCTTCTAATTTTGAGAGAACTATTTTCTTCAGTGAGCTTTGGAACCTCTTTTTCCACTTGGCTAATTATGCTTTTGAAATCATTCTTCTTCTCATTGCCTTTTTGAACTTCTTTTGCCAATGAGTTTGTCTATTTTCCAAGGTGTTATTTTCTTCAGCATTTTTTTGGGGGTCTCCTTTATCAAGGTATTGACCCATTTTTCATACTTTCCTTGCATCTTTCTCATTTCTCTTCCCAGTTTTTCCTCCACCTGTCTAACTTGATTTTCAAAATCCTTTTTGAGCTCTTCCATAGCCTGAGCCCATTGGATATCTATTTCAGATCTTTGGGATACAGAGGCCTTGACTCCTGTGTCTTTCCCTGAGGGTAAGCATTGTTCTTCCTCATCAGAAAGGAAGGGAGGAAACATCTGCTCACCAAGAAAGTAACCTTCTATGGTCTTATTTTTTTTTCCCTTTTCTGGGTATTTTCCCAGCCAGTTACTTGACTTCTGAGATTCCTCTGCACCCCACATTGCCTCCAGATCTGCCCAGCTAGTGCTTGGGGTCTGAGATTCAAATGCTGCTCCCCAGCCTCAGGGCTTTCAGCGGCAGGCGGGGCTGCTATTCAGGGTAAGATTAAATTCAGGTTCTTAGGTGAGGACACCCAGGCTAAGTACCCTTAGGGGTTTATGAAGAGACCTTCAGTAATGGAGCTCCAGCTGAGCTCCTGCCTGCTCTGGGAACCTCTCGCCGTCGCTACCTCTACTGCTGCCTCCCGAGGGGGCCTCAGTTATGGAGACACTCTGCTCCCCTCTCAGGCAGCCCAGAAGTCTCTCTCACTGACCTGTAGTGCCTGTGGGTGGATTAACCTTCGCAATCACCTGAGATTCTGTCCCTGAAGCCTGCTCTTGTCTGCTCCTCTCCGTGCCACATGATCAGGGAAGGGCTAGGCTCTGCTCCTCTCAGGTGTGTGATGGACCTTTGGGATCAGTTTTTAGGGGCTCACTGGAACGGAAATGTCCTTCACTCCATTTCTGCGTGGCTTCCACTGCTCCAGAATTTGTTGGGAGTTCTTTTTACAGGAAATCAATTGGCTGTGGGTTCGGAGCTAGCATATGTGAATCTTTCTACTCCGCCATCTTGACTCCTCCCCTTCCAAACCACTTTAAAGTTCTTATTTGATTCTAATATGTTGCTGTATTAGTAAAATGAATGAATGGATGAATCAACAAGGAAGAAACATTTAAATGTGTGGCTTTCTAAGTAAGTATGTGGCCTGCAGGGAGCCTTATAAATTTAATGACATCCACTTCTATTTGATTTGGACACCAATGTTCTAAACAACTCTTATTTATAAATTGTAGAGAAATATAGATTGACTTATGTAGAAAAAATTTCCTCATCAATGAAATCACACACCTACCCACTGTCTCTTTTTCTAGGCATCAAACCTTCAACCAAGAGGTCAAAAAGCATTTTTCAAATACCTAGGATAGATCAAGCATCATTCTAGGTTTTGAGGCTACAGATCCAAAAGTGTGATATTTTAGGATATGTGTTAATAGATTTTAGTATTATTTTAGATATGAGAAAGGTAAATATGCAATGATTTTACAGGCATGACAGCTATGTTCTGCAACATTAGAGTAAGTATTATTGATGAGATCTCATATTTAAAGTATAAAAATCATGCAAGACAAGAGATGGAAGACATAGGCAGAGTTCATTCTCTTTAGTCAGAGTGAAGGAAATAATTTACTATTCATTTGCTAGCACAAAACTTAGCCTTAGGATCATGGATTTGGGATTGGAAGAGAGAAGAGATAATCTGCTACAAACTCTTCATTTTGCAGAAAAGGAAACATAAGCCTCCAGTTTGGGGACAGGTCGCAGTCCTTGGAGCCCTGAATTTGTAGTCATTATCATTAGAAGAATCTCAATACCCGACAGGAGGACTCCCCAAAACCCAAGGGAGATAGAATAATAGCCTTCCTCTGGGGGCCAGAGGAAAATGAGCCACAGATTATTAATATTTGTCAAATGTTAATAATAGGGGAGAGAAGGAGAAAGATAATATTAGCCTTACTTTATTGTGTGATGTTCAAAGAGAAGCAAGGAAGAGTAGAGAGGAGAAGAGGAAGAGAAGAAGGAAAGGATGGAGGGGAGAAAGGGAGAGAGGGAGAAAATGAGAAAGGAAGAGAAAGAAAAAGAGATAAGGGAAGGAAGAATGGGAGAGAGAGGGAGAAGGAAAGGGAGAAGGAGAGGGAAAATGAGAGGGAGAGAGATTGTTAAGCACTTAATGAATACAAAGACCTAAATGAAGAAATGACCCTTGTGGAACCTCAAACTGTTTGATTAAAATTGTCATATTGTAGTCTCACAAAAATCTGATTCCACCCTTCTCAGGATCTGCCTTCCCTTCATGAAAGAAATCCTAGTAAATTACATCAGTTTTAGACTAGACATTAGAATAATTCTTGTGAATAAAGTCAGAAATTGTTTGGTAATATTTCAGTATAAAATATGATGTGTAAATTTAAAATTTAGGTTGAGTAGAATGCCAGAGGCACTGACAGGCTGGGCTGAGTTGGTTAATAATAAAAAATAATAATATTCTGTTATTGTAGCATAACACTGTTATTTCTTACTTCCTCAATCACTCAATATTAGTGACAGCAACAGTGTTTCGTATGTATCTGTCCTCTGGAGCTCCCTGGAGTATTTTCATACTTCTTTAGTGCTTCTTTAGGGCCCTGAAAGGCAGTCTGAATATGAAAAACACCCAAGGTGAGCCTATAGTTATTTTCATATCATAGTTAATGATTTGACTTCAGGGAAAATTTAAACCAGGCTGGTTAATTTGTGGATAATCATTGTGGAATGATACATTTTAACTCAATATCTATTTCTTTCTTTTTACAGCAGTAACTATCTAATAATTCATTTAAGAGGGGTAATTTTGAATATACGTAATGCTGAACCCTTCTACCATTGTTCAAGAGGATGAATGCATGCATGTGTGATGGAGTGGTTGGACTAGATATCACTGCCATTTATGGTTGTCATGGAAGGTAGTGAAACATTCTTCTTGGCTGACTCCTGAAGGGACCTGAGTAACTCAGAATTTAGTGTGAATAATCAGGTTAAGTAGGACGACGGTATGGCATATTAGGGAGGAGGCAGATTCAGAACTGGGATTCAGGAGAAAGCAACCATAATCCTGGCTTTGTTCATTATTAGAGTGACCTTAGGTTTGTCACAATTTTCTTTCAGTCCTAAATTCTTTCATTTTTAAAACAAAATTGTTTAAAGTCTTTTAAAAATTATATTTAAAACTGTTATAATAGATTAAAAAGATGTTTGCTGCGTCTCTGTCTCTGTCTCTGTCTCTGTCTCTGTCTCTCTCTCTCTCTCTCTCTCTCTCTCTCTCTCTCTCTCTCTCACACACACACACACACACACACACACACACACACACACACACACACAATAGCCATGATCTCCGTTTCCCTCTCTTTACGCCATCACCTCTGCCAATCACATGGCAAAGAGATATGCTGGGAGATATTTCAAAATGTCCTAAGGAGATTATCAATAAGTTATAGGAGTCTTTAGTTATTCTTCATGAATAGCAAATGTAAACTGTACTCATCAGAGTAGACTATTGCGTATTACCTATCATGCTGTTGGTACTCAACTGATATTAATTATTCTACCATACATAATAATTTTGCTATATTTAGAAGTACTATTTAGTGTCTTTCATCAGTTTTTCCAGGATTCACTCTGTACATTATGAGATGCAGAACTATTACCAGTAGGATAAAACAAAGTTTGAAGTCAGACTGGCAGTCTAAAATGTTCTGGGGCATTTTATTTTCATTATGCAGAAATAGAATACCATCTGTGAAAGGTTAGCCCCTAGCTGATTTATAAAGTGAAGGTATGGGTTTAATCCACTGACATGGGCAGATCAGTAACTCTTGTAGCAGTAGGTATTTTTCAAAATAAGTTAGTAACATGGGGAAGCTGTGGTATAAGAATTATTTCTTTGCCTTGGTTCTAGATTCTGAATTTAATCACATTCAGGTTTTTACCTAGCTCTTACCATCTTTTTCCTTTAGTATGGATCAAATTTATTTTGACTTCAGAAATGCTTGGGAAGATGATAATGGTGGGTGTATGGCTAATTGTTTTCAGATTGAATATTTAACCTCTTCATTGCTAGAACAGCCAACATCTTCTACATTACCAATAAGCAACATCTTAAGTTGTGAAGATAAAAGCTTTTTGAAGGGATGCAGAAGGTCTTTCCAATCTTTAAGTAGGCATGTGTCCCCCATATTAATTCATTTTTACACACATTTGGAGATGTCACTTTAGGGACAGCCAGAAACTGATTACTGAGTCCCTGGTCCTTCCTGTAATTTTAAGGTCAGTCTTGAACATGAGTGCCACGCCCTTCTGGGAATGAACACTCTGAGTATTGGGAGTAGTGAATTAACTGCAGTAGGGGTTGGAGGGCTTTGGGCCACATAGGGGAAACCATAATATAATGGCAAGAGGCCCGGATTTGGAGTCAAAAGACATGGGTTTCAAATCTGACATTTTCTATTTGTGACACTTTGGGAAAGTTGCTTAATGCTTCTGGACCTTATTTTCCTAATCTTTAAAATGAGAAAGTCAAGTTAGAAAATCTCAAAGTTTCCATTTGGTCCTAGGTCTAGCCCATCATATTCCTTCGCAATAACTTTAAGCCAGGGCTAGGGGTCACAGTCCAGGTCTGACAATGATTTATCTATTTATTCTCTTGCCCTAAATCTAAATTCCACTGGAAACTCCTGATCAAAAATCAAGTCAACTACATTTATTAAATACTTTCTATTTGTCAGGCATTATGCTAGAGATACAAAAGGCAAGGCAAAATACAGTCTCTTCTCTCAAGGAACTCACAACTTAATTATCTAAACAACATTCAAATGACTGTATAAACAAGACAAATACAGTATAAATTAGAGATAATGGAAGAGGAAGGCACTAGCATTAAGGAGAATTAAATTAAGGTATATTTAGGAAACTGGGATTCCAGCTGAGACTGGCAAAAAGTTCAGAGATCCAGGAGGCAGAGGTAAACAGAGAGAGGATTCCAACAGCAGGAAAGACCACAGTCAGATGGAACAATTTGAAAAGGTACTAAGTGAGTTTCCCAGATTAAAAATTATCTCCCCATTGTCCTCAAATTTTACCACTAGATATTTATTTCTATGAGTATTTAAAAATTACATCCCCAGAACAGCCAGACTTCTGGGAGTCAAGATGGTGGAGTCAGCAGTAAATCACTGTGACCCTCTTATATTCAATTCTAAACAACCATAAAATAGTGTCATAGGGTATCTTGGACTGCTGGAACTAGCAAAAAGATTGGGTGAAACAATCTTTTAGCCCAAGAGATTTGGAAGATCTGCAAGAGGGGTCCATCTCACTCTTGTGAGAGGGGAGCACATTATACAACAGGAGGCATCCCAACAGGCCAGCAGCAGGCTCCATCTCAGCAAACCAGTGGGAGGTCCTGAGCTCCAGTGTGGTGTAACAGGAAACTATCAAGGCCAGTACCCTCATTACCCTTGAAAGCTAGGGGAACTGGAAGACTCCAGCTAGAAGAATCACCATGTGTTAGCCCTGGGCAGACAGGCATCCTCTAGCAGCCAGACCTACAAATGTTCTGGCATAGCTCAAGGCAGGCAGGCATCCTCAAGCTGCTAAACATTCATGTGCTTCAGTGGAGCTCTGGAGAAAGGCAGAAACATCCCATTGGACCTTATCACATGTCATACATCACCACTAGGACTCCATCTCAGCATCCTGTAAGCTGTCAGACCCCTACATCCTCCAGCAGCAGCAACCACCATGTAACCCACCCTTTCAGCATAGCACCCTATACAAAATTCACCAAGGGACCTCAGGGCAACATCAGTGTGGCACCAGATAAACAGACAGATCCCACAATCACTGGCACAAGAAGCCCTGCAGCAGAGACCCTTCACCCTGGGTGAAGAGCTCAAATTAAAAAGAATGAGGGGAAAGGCAAAAAATAATGAGATTAAGAAAAACAAAAAAGAATGTTACATAATAATATAATAATATAGAAAGTTATTAGGGTGACAGGGAAGATGAAGACACAAACTCAGAAGATGACAACAATGTCAAATCACTATGGGCAAAACCCCAAAGAAAAAATGGGAAGTGGTCTCAAGCCCAGAAAGATCTTTCAAGAAATTATCAAGGAATCTGTCCTGATATCGTGGAACAAGAAAGCAAAATAGGCATTGAAAGAATATCAATCACCTCAGGAGAGAGATCCTCAAATAAAAACTGCATATAACATTATATCCCAATTTCAGAACTGATAGGTCAAGGGAAAAAAGTACGACAAGTGAAAAGAAATAAAAAATTTAAATATTAGGCAGCCACAATCAGGATTAGACAGGACTTGGCAGCTGCAACCTTAAAGGATTGGGGGTCATGGGGTATGATATCTAGGAGGGCAAAGGATCTAGGACTACAATCAAGAATCACTTACCCAGAAAAATTAAGCCCAATATATCAAGGGGGAAAATGGTCATTCAATGAAATAGAAGAATTTCAAGCATTTGTAAGAAGATCAGAACTACACCAGAAATTTGACCTCCAACATTAAGATCCAACAGAAGCATAAACAGTTAATAAGGGAAGAGAAAACATAAGGAATTGAATAGAGCTAAACTATTTACATCCCTATATGGAAGGATGATATATGTGATTCTTAAAAACTGAATCACTAGCGGGGCGTGGAGGCAAGATAGCAGAGTAGAAGGATTGACCTATAGAAGTTCTCCCCACCACAACCTATAAAATATCTATAAAAAATGACTCTAAACAAATTCTAGGACAGCAGAAGCCATAAAATAACAGTGAAAGAGATTTTCAACTCAAGGCAGCCTGGAAGCAGGACAGGAAAAGTCTATTGTGCCAGGGTCAGCCTTGGCCATCCTGCGTGGCTTGGACAGGACTGGAGCAGGCTTCAGGGCATGAAATTACAGGCAGCAGATTTCTTAATCCACAAGTGCCAAATATAGCTACAAAGGTCAGTGAGAAAGCTCTTTCACCTGGGTGAGAAGGGAGCAGGGAAAAAGTAACGCTTACTCTCATCATATTTAGCTTAAGGAGGGAATAACATGGACATTCTATTTGGTATGAAAATCTATCTTACATTACAGGAAAGTAGGGGAGTAGGAGACAAGAAGGGTATGGGGGATGATAGAAGGGAGGCGAAAGGGGAGGAGGGAATAATTAGAAGTACCCACTTTGGGAGAAGGATAAGGTTACAAAAAAGAATAGAATAAATGGGAGGCAGGATAGGATGGAGAAAAATATACTTAGTCTTTCACAACATAACTATTATGGAAGTCTTTTGCATAACCACACATGTATAACTTACATTGAATTGCTTGCCTTCTCTGTGGGGATGGGTGGGGAGGGAGGAAGGGAGGGAAGTTGGAACTCAAAGTTCTAAAAGTGAATGATAAAAAAATGTTTTACATGCAACTGGGAAATAAGATATACAGGCAATGGGATATAGAAATCTATCTTGTCCTACAAGGAAATAGAGGGCATAGGGGTAAGAGAAGGGAGGGGTGTGATAGAAGGGAGGGCATATTGGGGGATGAGGCAATCAGAATGCATGCTGTTTTAAGGTGAGGGAGGGGAGAAATAGAAAGAAAATGTAGAAATCAAAATCTTGTAGAAGTGAATGTTGAAAACTAAAAATAAATAAATATTTTTTAAAAAGAGAAAAAAAAGATATACACAAAAAATAAACAAGAAATAAAATAAAAAGATAAATAGAATGTAATAAAAGTTAGATGTGGCAGCCCTTTGGCATGATCTAGACAAAGAATGACACCATAGGCAAATTAGAAGAGCAAATAATAGCTTACTTGTCAGATCTCTGGGCAGGGGAAGACTTCATGACCAAAGAGATAGACAGCTTTATTATATTAACTTAAAAAAAAGCTTTTGGACAAACCAAACTCATGCAACCAAGAAAAGAAGGAAGGCAGAAACCTGAGAAATAGTCTTTATAGTATCTCTGATAAAGGTTTCATTTCTCAAATATACAGAGAACTGAGTCAAATTTACAAGAATACAAGTAATTCCCCAATTCATAAATGATCAAAGGACATGAAAAGGCAGTTTTCATACAAAGAAATCAGAGCTATCTATAAGCATATGAAGAAATGCTCCAAATCACTTTTGGTTAGAGAAATACAAATTAAAACAACACTGAAATAACCCTTCACATCTTTCAGATTGGCTAATATGACAAAAATAATAAATGTTGGAGAGGATGTGGGGAAACTGGAAAACTAATGTAATGTTAGTGGAAATATGAACTGATCTAACCATTCAGGAGAGCACTTTGGAACTATGTCCAAAGAACAACCAAACTCTACTTACCCTTTGATCCAGCAATACCACTACTACATCTATATTTCAAAAATATCATTTAAAAAGGGGAAGGGAATTACATGTGCAAAAATATTTATAGCCTTCTGTTTTGTGGTGGCAAAATATTGGAAATTGAGAAGATGCTCACCAATTGGGGATGGCTAAACAAGTTGTAGTAGATAAATGTCACAAAATATTATGGTTCAATAACAGTCTTTAGCTATTTATCCTTTATTCAGGTGCCAAAGTGATCTTTCTAAGCACAGGAATGATCAGGACACATTCCTTCTTTACTCAGTAAACCCCAGTTGGTCCCTTTTACTTCAAGAATAGAATATAATATTCCCTGTTTAAGTTTTTAAAGTCTTCTGATTCTGGCTCCTTCCTGTTGTTCCAGTCTTTTTATGTCTGAACCCAAGCCATATATTTTATCAACACAGCAGGATCTGCCTCTTTGCTACTCATCAAATACAATAATCTAACTCTCGATTCAGTGCTTATTCATTGGTTGTCCTCCTACTATTCTCTTCTTCCTCATTTTTACTTCCTGGCTTCCTTTACAATTCAGTTAAAATTCCATCTTCTATAGGAGGTGAACATCCATGGTCCTCAACTTGAGTCCAATCCTTATAAGATCTTTTTCCTTTTATACAGTGTTTATCTTTTATATAGATGTATTTTTCATCATCTCAACCCTTAGAATGTGAACTCCTTGAGAGAAGAGACTGCATTGTACTTTTCTTTAGAGTCTCTATTTCCTGGCACAGTTCCTGAGCCCCATCATAGACCCATGGACAATGAATTTAGGATAAAGTGAATCACACATGGACTATGCATAAACTCCCTCAAGAAGCTGAAGTAGCCAGAGGCCTAAGTGATGAAACCAATGAAAACACATATTGGCTCTCTCCAAGATCTACTTCTGTCTATTATATCATGAAATTTTAAAGACTGTTCTCTCCAGTTAATAATATCAATGTTTTCCTTCCATGATTGTACAATACCAAGAATAGGAAATTTCAAAGCTCTCAGTGCTATACAGTTTTCCCTTTCACCACAGACTTTTATCTCTTTAGGTGATGTTTTCTTTGGCATGTTAAGGGACATTTACTTAGAGGAAGTAAAAAATAATTGTCAACAGGCCCTCCTACATGTACTACTATTTCGTCTCCTTTCAGAAGAAGATATTATTGATGAATCCACAGCCATATCTGAATTATCCTAGTACACATATTATGATTCATTCACATATTTCCCCTGTCACTGAATAACAGTTTTATTTCCACAGTCACATTCATTTTTGGTGTTCAATATTTTGGAAAATTTGCTAAACAAGTACATAGAAAGAACAATACTATATCACATGACATTCTAAAGCATTTAGAATATAATTACATTTATTGCCAAAGCTTTAATAGTCTACATTGCATATTCCAATTCATAAATGATTTCTTGATATCATGGGATTATGACTTTAGAGCAAGAAGGGACTCAGAGACAAAGTAGTCCTACTCCCTCATTTCAAAGGCAAGGGAAACAATAGTAGGTTTCAGAGCCAGGATTAAAACCCATATCTTCTGACCCAAAATCCAGAATTGTTTGGATTTTCACTTTTTTTAATAGATAGGAATAATGTGGTTGTTGCTGGGTACAAAGTTCTCCTGATTCTGCTCCTTTCACTCATCATAAGTTCATATTAGTCTTTCCAGGCTTCTCTGAAGTCTTTCTGGTTATCATTTTTCATAGCACAATAGTATTCCATTAAATTCATATACCACAACTTGTTCAGTCATTCCCCAGTTGATGTGCATCCCCTTGATTTCCAGTTTTTGGCCACCACAAAGACAGCTGCTATAAATATTTTTTACATGTGGGACCCTTTCCCATTTCTGTGATCTTTTTGGGATAGAGACTCAGAAGCGATATTGCAGGGTCAAAGAGTATGCACATTTTTTTAGCCCTTTGGGAATAGTTACTAATTGCTCTCCAGAATGGTTGATTCAGCTCACAACTCCACCAACAATGAATTAGTGTTCCAACTCTCCCACACCTTCTCCAACATTTATTATCTTCCTGTTTTGTCATGTTAGCCAATCTGATAAGTGTGATGTGGTATCTCACAGTTGTTTTGTTTTTCATTTCTCTAATCAATAGTGATTTAGAGCATTTTTTCATATGATTATAGATAACTAATTTCTTCTTCTGAAAACTGCCTGTTCTTATCCTTTAACCATTTATCAATTGGGGAATGACTTGTATTCTTGTACATTTGACTCAGTTCTCTATATATTTTGGAGATGAGGCCTTTGTCAGAGATACTAGATGCAAAAATTCTTTCCCAGTTTTTTGCTTCCCTCCCAATGTTGGTTGCACTGGGTTTGGCTGTGCAAAATCTTTTCAGCTTAATGCAATCAAAATTGTCCATTTTGCACTTCATAATGCTTTCTATCTCTTGTTTAGTCAAAAATTCTTCCCTTCTCCTTAAATATGGTAAATACACAATTCCTTGCTTCACTAATTTGTTTATACTATCAAACTTTATACCTAGATCATGCACAGATACATCTATTCCCACTTTTCCAATAACAGATTCATATATGTCCATCCACATTGAGTTGGGCATTCCTTTCTGTAAATGAATAGTTCACTTTTGGCAGGCACAAACATTCATATAGAATAAATTTTAAATTAATTTAACCTGCCCTGATGTTGGGAAAAAGTGAATAGCCCTCTATATCGCACTGATATTCACACATAAATTCCATTGCTCAAGCATTCATTAGCATAGAATCCATTGAGGATGTTCTCTTCCTTTAAATTCCAGGAAATCATAGGTGGGAGAAGTTCAAAACACATAAAAAAACTGACCCAAATATTTGTTCTCTTTTGAACTGAATTTACTTTTGTTTATGATTATCTACTAATTACACTTTCTATATCTCCCTATTCTATCTTCAAGGGTATAGTTCTCTCCCTTCAGTCTCAATGTTCAATTACCTATCTCTTATACTATTTCCTATAATTATAAAAATCATCTTTTTACCAATGATAATAGCTGCATAATTCCTTTTCCCCATAACAATATCATCACCATGCCAGGGAGCTTTGCTTTTGTTTTAAATTTTCACTTTTCTTGTAAATAGTATTTAATTTTTTTCCTATTATATTCAAAGATAAATTTTAACATTTCTTTTTATGTGATTTTGAGTTCCAAATATTTTCTCGCTCCCATCCACCCTCCCTAAACAAATGACCTGATATAGGCTATTCATGTGAAATCATGTAAACATATTTCCAAATTAGTCATCTTGTAAAAGAAGAAACAGAACAAAAGGGAAAAGTCTCCCAAAAAAGTGAAAAAAAGTCTCTGTAGTTCAGACTCTGTAGTTCTTTCTATGGATGTGGATAGTATTTTCCATCATGAGTCTTTCAGAATTATCTTGTATCATGCATTGCTGAGAAGAGCTAAATCAATCATAGTTAAATCATTGCATAATGTTAATGTAACTGTGTATAATGTCTTCCTTATTCTGCTCACCTCACCCAACATCAGTTCATATAAATCTTTCCAGGTTTTTTTTTTGTTTGCTTGCTTGTTTTTTAAGTCTGCTGCTTATCATTTCTTATAGCACAGTAGTATTCCATTATATTCATATTGCATAATTTGTCAGCCATTCCTCAGTTGATGGTCATTCCCTCAACTTTAAATTTTCTGCCACCATAAAGAGAGCTGTTATACATGCTTAGTACATGTGGGTACTTTTCCCTTTTTTAATAATCTCTTTGAGATGGTAGTGGTATTGCTGGATCCAAAAGGTATGCAGTTTGTTTGCTTTTTGAATGTAGTTCAAAATTGCTCTCCAGAATGGTTGGACCAGTTCACAACTCCACCAACAATGCATCAGTGTCACAATTTTCCCACATCTCCAATCTTTATAATTTTCCTTTTCTGTCATATTGGCCATTCCAATAGGTATGAGGTGGTACCTTGGAGTTGTTTTAATGTTCATTTCTCTAATCAGTAAGTATTTAGATAATTGTTTCATAGTATTAGAGATAATGTCCATTTCTCTAATCAATAAGAATTTAGATAATTTTTTCATAGTATTAGAGATAATTAGATAATCTGAAAACTGCCTATTCATATTCTTTGACCATATATCATTTGGGGAATTGCTTTTATTTTTATAAAAATTTGATTCAGTTCTCTATATATTTGATAAATGATCTTTATCAGAAATGTTTGCTATAAAAATTGATTTCCATCTTTCTACTTTCCTTCTAATTTTGATTTTGTTGGTTTTATTTGTAATTTTAAAAATTTAATTTAATCAAACTATAGTCATTTACTATTGTGTCTTCTATACCTAATCTATTCCACTGATCCACCACTCTGTTTCTTAGCAAATACTGAATATTTTTGATGATTGCCACTTTATATATATATATATACATATATATGTATATATATATATATATGTGTATATATATATATATATATATATATATATATATATGTTTTTTAGATCTAGTATGCCTAAGCCACCTGACTTTGCATTTTTTATATTAATTCTCTCAATATTCTTGACCTTTGGTTCTTCCACATGAATTTTTTATTGATTTTTCTAGCTCTATATTTTTTTTAAATTTTATTAGTATGACACTGGTCAGCTTGACCTAGCCATGAGCAACTGATATTTTTTTCAATTACTTAGATCTGACTTTATTTATGTGAAAAGCGTTATATAATTGTGTTATATAGTTCCTGGATTTGTCTTGGCAGGTAGTATTCCAAATATTTTATATATTGTCTAGAGTTATTTTAAAGGAATTTCCCTTTCTTTCTCTTCATTCTGGGCTGTGTTGGCAAAGTATAGAAATACTGATGAATAATGTGGACTTGGTTTTTATCCTGCAACTTTGCTAAATTTGTTGATTATTTCAAATAGTTTTTGTAGTTGATACCCAAAGATTCTCTAAATATACTATAATATTATCTGCAAAGGCTGCTAGTTTTATTTCCTTACTGCCTATTCTAATTCCTTCCATTCTTTTTCTTCACTTATTGCTGTAGCTAACATTTCTAGAACAATATTGCACAATAGTGGTGAAAATGGGCATCCTTGTTTCAACTTTGATCTTATAGGAAAGGCTTTTGGCTTATCTCCATTTCAGATGATGACGTTAGATAGATAATATTTATCATTTTAAGTAACGCTCCTTTCTGTGCTCTCTAGTGTTTTTAATAGGAATGGGTGCCGCATTTTGTCAAACATCTTCGTGTGCATCTATTGAGATAATCCCATGATTTCGTTAGTTTTGTTATTGAAATGGTCAATTATGCTAATAGTTTTTCCTAATATTGAACCAGGTCTACTTTCCTGGTACAAATCCCATCTGGTCATAGTGTATTATCCTGGTAATGAATGTTTCTTTTTTGTTTTTCTTATTCTTTTAAATACCATTCTAAGATTCTGGAATTTTATCCCTTCTAGTCCTACAAAACTAATCTTCCTATTTGCTTAATAAACGATTTCACTTCAAAAGTGAAGAGGACTAGATCGCTCAGTCCCATCTAGGCCCATGTAGTGCTTTCTTTTTGTGATTTATAATCCTAATTGTTATAGTCTACAACCCCCAAAATATTATCTGTATCTCATAGCCATGTTGCTTCAGATAACCGGCAGGAAGAAAACTGTCTCTCTCATTGCCATTTTGGGGTTTGTTTTATTTCCTCCTCTCCTTACAATAAGATGATAAATACCATCCCTCATTGGCAAACAAAGCTATCTGAGTATCAGAAACTTAAAGCACACTTTCTTGAAGAGGAGGTATTAGTGAAGTAAAGTGGGTATAATCAGTTGAGATTTGGGGAAGTAGGGTAAGTCTGGAACTTTGCATGCTAATGAACGAGTTTCTAATGGGGAGTAATCGGTATCATCAAATCATAAAACAAGGTTAAGGAGGATGATTGGAGAGTCATTGATGACCACTGAGACAGTGAATCCAGTAGTAAGGGAGAATATGAAAAATAAGTCACAAAGATTTCTGGAAAACTATATGTTAAGGAAATGCAGATAGCAGGTTTCAAGAAGTTTGTCAGCAGGAAAAAATGAACATAGTATTTTAATAAGATCAAAATGTTTAGATGACTTTTTTTGATATCAGGCATATTAGTACATGCTTGTTGACCAATGGGAAGGAATCGATGGAAAGAGAGAAACTGAAGATTCACGAGGGAGAGGAGAGAGTTGTTGAAACAAGGCCTTGTAGGAAGCTAGAAAAAGAGTTTTGCTAAAGAGAATATTGAAGTGGCTTGTTTATTTTCTGTTATTTTTATTTATTTTACCCCCAAAGGAGAAGGCATGCTTCATTTCACAAAGTAGGAGAGAAGTTGGATAGAACAAGAATAAACTGAAGAGTATAGTAGGGTGGGTAATCATTTCAGGAAAGCAGAGAGGTAGGTCACTTTTATCAGTGGGAAAATGGGACTTGCAGAGAGGGAGGAGCTTACAAAAATTTCTGTGAGATTAGGGCTTTATTATATTTGTACTCTATAAGTATAATATAAAGTATTTTTCCTCTTAGAGCATAAGCATTTAAGTCTCTATGATAAATTGTGGTTTGAGACAGTTAAAGTGACTTCCTTTGATGGGACCATCCTCTAAAGGGGCCCCTTTCTTTCCTTTTCTCTCTACATGAGCAAGGTTAGGGGCTGTAGATTTCTATTCCTTAATTCAGCTTCCTTGTAGCATCTGCCTCAATGTGGTTCCCTGGCCATAAGTGCCTAACTATGCCCATTCTCGTAGGGTCCAATCCATCGGATAGATGTCCCAAGATACTGTGAGCTACCACACTTTGCCACACTGATCAGATATATTTACATGTGCAGATAAGGAAGGTTGTGTCCACCAAAGTTAAGTTCTGGAGTTTCCCTTTTTGAATATCCTTTCTTTGCTTTAAAGTAAATCTCCTTTAATTAACCTGAATGATCCTGAATAACTTATTTTGTTGCAATGTTCATATTTTACTGGCCTTTTAGTTAGAAACCCCAACTAACACGTCTCAACTGCTCAATTTGCTATCAGAGCACACTTATTCCACATTTTCCCAAGTAATTTAGATAAATAATACAATTTATGTTATAAATAAAATAAAGCATAACACTATCAAATAACACAACATAAAATATTAAAACTGAAAAGCTTGACAGGAAAGTAAAGGGCAAGACAGGAGAGAGTTAAGATTTGAATTTATACTTCACTGTGTCATTTATCTTTGGATTTGTTCTATTTCCTAATCTATGAAACATGTCTTCATATTCAAATTGCCTAAGGTCAAAAATTCAAAACCAAAAATATTCACAAAAACACAGAAAATGGAAGCAATTAAAAAGTATATTAAAAGAACATAGACATTAAAATACCTGTCTCTGCAGCAGAAATACAAAACATCCTGCAACATAAATTATACATCCGTGAATGTTGCCTTTGTCATTATCTATCCACCTGCAGACAAAACTTTGCTTGAATATGCAAGATTCTTGGTTTTTTTGTAAATAATTTATTTTTTTACAACCACCCTTTTAAACATTACTCTTCTTTGTTCTAATTGTCTCCATTTCTTGGTTTCCTACAACTTTTATTGTACATACTCATACAGGAAAACTAAGAGGATCATTTAGTTGTGATCCAAAAAACGTTCCATTCTGCTGCAACATTACAAATGAAATACCTGATTCTGCCTCTGATGAGAGCAAACGTTAGAGCGTACTGATGTCACTTAGCCAAATCAGTATGTCTCTGTGCTCTGATTAGGAAAAGCTCTCATGCATGCCAATTGCTAAACCATAGGCAGTACTCTATTGAATGTGAGTTTATATGGATCTTCAGAGCCATCACTCAAATGTTCTTATGTGCCCATCATATTTGCCTTTGGGGGAAATCTCACCTGTGTTCAAGACCTGGTAGCCATTTCTAAAGTGTCATTTCATGTAGAAACCTTTCCTAGAGTCATCTGTACCTCTCATTTTTTGCAGTGTTGTAGTAAATCTTGTATGTGCCCCATTTCTTCTACTAGATCATATGTTCTAGGAAGGTGACTCTATATTTTATACATCTCCAAATACTCAATAGTGCCTAGTATAGAAACTTTGAATGTAATAGGTACCACTCCCCAAATATTTGGAACTGAGCAACATAAAAGTGAACAAATAATATTCTGTATTTATTTAGCTCTTGGTCACTGATATAGTGCTTAAACACTAAAAAATGATGCAGAAAGAACCTCCTGTTTTCTGATATTTTATGTTCCATTTCACTTACAATATCTGCTTGCCTAGTCACAATTACTCTGAACAATCAGACTTTGCTTCTAGGCCAGTACCATACAAACCATTACATATTGGCCACTATATGATTTCATCGTAACAGCCAAAGTTCTCACTAAAATTTTGATCCTTAAGAGATCAAGTGTGTACATATATGCAATATATATAGTATGTATATACATGCATTCATATATACATATATACATATACATGAATGTATATTATATACATAAATGTATATGTATAGTTTGTACTATTAAAATATTGCTTTTGATTTAACAAACTCAGCTAAGTAAGGACTTAATTATTTCCAAAGCTCAACTTCAGCTGATTTTTTTTCTCTTCAGATTCATATACAATATCTCACTTGCTCCTCATAACTGCTGTGTAAAGTAGATAAGCAGTCAGAAAAATAGACATGCAGGCAAACACCTATATCCCCATTTCAAAGACAAACTATGGCATAGAAAACTTGAATGGTTTGTCCATGAGGATGGAAGTAATTACAAACTAAGTCTGGAATCTAGACTTCACCATAGCTCCAGTTTCACTATAACATGCTACCCCTCACTAAATATTTGAAGGCATGTTGTAGGCATCATATTCTCAGTTTATATTTTAAAAAAAGAAGCAAAATATCCATAGCCAATTCAGTCAATGTGTATTAAGAAGCTCCACTCATAGCTATAAATAAATTAATTTTGTATCGTTAACAAGAGTCAGTGACAGATACCCTCTTCTGTGATGGTGTCCATATAAAACTTGTATATGGAAAAAAATGTGATTTGAATTGAGTTCTTTATAACTCCAAGGTCAGCTCTCTAACCTCTATTTCATGCTTTGAAGCACTAGTAAGAAAAATGTGATTGAATAAGATTTTTTTTAAAATAAAAGCTACCTATCTATAGCCTAGGGGTTGATAATAATTAATTTTTCTATTAATATATTCAAGATAGTGAGTTAAGTAGTCGAATTTTTTTTGGAAAGGGGTGCATATAACTATCAAGGAACAGGTCATGAAAGTTAGTGAACATAATAGCTTTTCAACAGAAGCCACGGGGATAAGGACCAAAGCACAAACACCAAAGAGGTCAGAGCTGAGACTGTACTTCCATCTGAATCTTCAGAAGGGACTATGAACTGCTCACAAGCACAAGCACCTCTCATGGAACAGCTGAAGAAGGAAATAGAAGATAAG
>CM053772.1:203521435-203541708 GCA_028658325.1 Potorous gilbertii | reverse complement strand
GATGTTCCATGAGAGGTGCTTGTGCTTGTGAGCAGTTCATAGTCCCTTCTGAAGATTCAGATGGAAGTACAGTCTCAGCTCTGACCTCTTTGGTGTTTGTGCTTTGGTCCTTATCCCCATAGAAAGATTCTATGGTTCTTTTGGTCCTCTGCTTTTTCTTATTCATGATGTTGATTGAGTGTTGTGCCTTCTGGTTCTTTCAATCCAAAGCTAGAGAAATTTTTGCTGAACTGATGTGTGAAAAAGCTAAAAGCAGGTTTTTGTTTGGTGTTTCCCCAGTCAACCCTGGGTTTAGTTTGTTAAGTGTGGGGGAGGAGTGGTCTGGTCACAGAAGATCTCCTCAGCTGACCTGAGGCAAAGGCAAGCTCAGTGGCTGGTAATCCCAGTTGCCCTATTGTCTTTCTGATTTCCCTGGACAGCTGAGGCATGCCTAGATGCTAATGCATGTTCCCACCCCTCCTGGGGCTCCTCACACACACACTCTGCCAACACCTGGTGCTGGGTCCTAGTGCAAGTTTTCCCTGCCCTGAGTCCTCTGTCCTTCTGGTTTGCCTCTGCCACCATAGGAGGAATCTCCCTTAGCTATTTTCCTCCTCTCAGGTGTTATGAGACTATTGGTCTCCTTCTGCTGTTTTTGCTGATCTGGGATTTTTCTGGGGAAATATTTTATGGTTCTTTCATGGTCATCAAGGGGGGAGGAGAGAGCATTTACTGATCACTCCACCATCCTGGCTTCCGGAAGTTCAAGTAGGTGACTTACCAAAGTTTGACCTTAGGGCTGAAGGTCTCAGGAGCTGCTGTGCTGATATCTGGCACTTGGCGGCTCTCACTGACTGGGTTCGGCTTGTCTCCCGCCCTTGGTGCCACTCCTCTGGTTCCGCCTGCTGCTCAGGTTTCTCGGGTCCTTTCTGCTCCACTGCACTGGCCGCACTGTACTGTGCGCTGTGGGCTCACCCCTGCAGAACAGATCCTTCCCGTGGACCTTCCAGTCCAACCTGAGCTCCGAATCTGTCACCTTCTGTCTCCCACTGGATTCTGCACCTCCAAAATTTGGTCAGATTCTCCTTTCAGAAGTATCAGAAGGAATCTGTCCAAGAGTTTACGTGAATTGGTGCTCTCAGTCTGCCATCTTGGCTCCGCCTCCACATTATCCACTTTCCTAGCTGGATTTAGAGATAAAAGAAAAAGCAAGGGATAATTAACATGGAATATATTTGCCACTTGGATTATTCTATTTTTAAAGGTATTATTTTCTTCAGCATTTTTTGGAGTCTCTTTTAGCAATCTGTTGACTCATTTGTCATGATTTCCTTGCATCGCTCTCATTTCTCTTCCCAATTTTTTCTCTTTCTCTCTTACTTTGACTTTCAAAATCCTTTTTGAGATCTTCCATGGCATGACACCACTACATTTCTTTTGGAGGCTTTGGATGTAGGATCCTTGACCTTGCTGTCTTCCTCTGATTGGATATTTTGGTTTTTCTCTGATTATATGCTTTGCTCTTCCTCATCTGAAAGGATGGAAGGAAATGCCTTTTCATCAAGAAAATAACCTTCTATTGTCTTACTTTTTTCTCTTTTGGGGCATATTCCCAGTCAACTACTTGACTCTTGATTCCTTTGTCAAGTGGAGGATATGCTCCCCCAGGCTTCAGAGGTTTGGTGCAACTGTTCTCTGAGATGTCTCTAGAGACCTGTAAGTTATCAGTTCTTCCAAAGAGGCATAGTCAGGGGAGAGGGGTTTACTCCTCTCCTGGCCTGTGCTCTGGTCTGTGAGGAACCACAAGCACTCTTTTCTTCCCTAAAACTGCAAGTAAGATTCCCTCTCCACAGCCACCACCAGCTGTGCCAGGCCAGTGCTCCTCCTTATCCCAGGACCACCACTCAGTCCTGAGACCCAGATCAGTTGCTCCACTCCCCCAGGATCTGTAAGCAGAGAGCTCCAGAAACAGCTCCTGATACAGTAGTGGCTGCCATCACCCTGGGGTTAGGACTGGGGCCTGTGCTCCTCTCTCACCCAGGTGAAAGAGCTTTCTCATTGACATTTGAAGCTATCTTTGGTGTTGGTGGATTGTGAAATCTGCAAATTTCACTAGCTGTCTGTAATGCAGCACCCTGAAGTCAGCTCCAGTCTTGTCTGTGCCATGAGGCACCTGCTGGGCTCTGCTCTACTCTAAATCTGGTAAAAAAAAGTCCTGTCAGCCTTCCATGTTGTCTTAGGCTGGAGGTCTGTTTCACTCTGTCATTTTGTGGCTTCTGCTGCTCTAGATGTTTAGAGACATTTTTACAGGTATTTTAAGAGCTCTGAAGGGAGAGCTCAAGCAGGTCTGTGCTTCTACTCTGCCATCTTGGCTCTGCCCCCTTCATTTATACATTTTAGAGTGAGAAAAGGTAGTATTTTGAAATATAAAATTTTAGACTGGCAAAAAAATATAATCTTGTGTGAATAATAATGAGTTTATAATAGCTGAGAGACCAGAAATAATGGAAAAAGTTCCATCAATTAAAAGTTTTAATGACACATTTATGTCACCATTTTAGAGTGGATAAATCTAGATACCAATACTTTAAAAACATTTATGTGGTTCATGTAGTGGCAGTAGGTAGTGTAGTGGATAGCATGCCAAGTCTGGAATCAGGGAGACTCATTTCCTGAGTTCAAATCTGACTTTAGACACTTACTAGTTATGTGATCCTGGGCAAGTTATTTCATCTTGTTTGCCTCAGTTTCCTCAACTGTAAAATGAGTTGGAGAAGGTAATGGCAAACCACTCCAGTATCTTCACCAAAGAAACTCAAATGGGGTCACAAAGAGATGGACACATCTGAAACAATTAAGTAGCAACAGTTCAAGGGACTGAGGAGCATGATTGAATTGACCTTGTTCTTATACGGAACCCTAAAGCTAGAAAGCATGTCCTATACATGTTATTGTTTATATACTATATGCTTTCAGTACCTAAAAGGAGGCAGCAATGGTGGAATGGATAAAGGACCACCCTTAGAGTAAAAAAATTGGTTTAATCTCTTATCTCTGACATATATTGACGATGTGACTATAGACAAATCACTTAACCAAGCCCCAGGCACCTCCGTAAACCTATAAGCAACCAATGAACAGCCATTTTGAATCAAGAAGGGGGCATTCATAGTAACTATTTACCATACTGATGAATTCACAAGTCAGAACAAAGGGAGAGAAGAAAAAGCTGCTCAATAAATACTGATTGACTGATTCTCCCGAGATCCTAAGAAGTGATAATGGTCAGATAATGAATGGTATCATTCATTGCCAAGCTGAATGTGCTAGAGTCAGCTGATCTGGAAGTTTGTTAAATTTTCAGTATGATCTTTAGTATGCTGGAAATTGGCCAATACTACAGATTGGAGTTTGATCGATTGTTTTGCTGACTAGACTTAAAGAAAGTGAAAGAGAAAATGCTAACAATTTGGATAAAATTTAAGCGTCAAACCTACAATTTTGGGAAAATCCATTGTTAGACATTTATCAGTACATAACTGTTATCAGATCTCCTGTAACAATATTATTTGTTTTCTTTTTCAGTCATATCTGACTCCTACTGACCCCATTTGGGGTTTTCTTGGAAAAGATATGACAGTAGTTTGCATTTTCTTCTCTAGCCCATTTTGCAGATGGGGACTTGAATCCAATAGAGTTAAATGATTTGCCCAGGGTCACACAGCTAATAGGTATCAGAGGCTGGATTTGAATTCAGGAAGATGAATCTTCCTGACTCCAGGCCCAGAACTCTATCCACTGTGCTACTGAGGTGACCCAATTTGAATAAATAAGATAAATTACTTCTTTAATAAACACAACAACTATAAAATGTCCTTTCTGTGCAAAGTACCATGTTAGACACTAAAAAAGATAAATATTAGATAAGCATGAAATAATTTCCTTGCAAATTGAAGGTCTTACAAGTAGATGACACAAACCTTTCTGGGCTTTTGTTTCTTCATCTATAAAATGAAGTGGTTGGATCATATAAGACGTATAAGTCTTTTCATCCTAAGATCCTAAAACACAGGATAAATGGATTCAAAATCATACCTGAGGTACGGATTGCGGAGGTGTGGGGGGAGGGCAAGAACATTGCTTATGAGGGGTTCAGAGAAGGATTTATAGAGAAGTTAGTATTGGAAAGCCTGCTTTAAAACCAGGGAAGAATTCATCAGATGAAAGTGGAAAAAAAAACATTCTAAGCACAAGGAATTGAGGTGTAGAAATGAAATAATACAGTATAGTACTCAAGGGACAGAAAGAAGTATGATTGAGACATCTCTTTCTGTAATGTTGGGGAGAATAATATAAAATAAAGTTGAACAGGAAGATGGGTTAGGATTGTAAATATCCTTGAAGGCTAACATTTAAAGAGAAGGAAAAAGAAAAGAGATGTTAATCAGCATCAGTCTTTTGTGACTATTTCATCTAAATTTAAATACAAATATCTTCACCTGGTCATTTGAAGGACTTTATTTTGTCACTCCCATATACCTACACATTCTTAAGTCGTTTCACTCCCCATCTCTAGCCTTAGACACTTACTAGCTATGTGACCCTAGGCAAGTCATATAACCTTCGTTTTCCTCAGCTATAAAATGGAAATCTTGGCAACTTACCTCACAAAATTGTTGTGAGGATGAAGTAAAATGATACTTGTAAAGCACTTAATATAGTGCCTGGGATATGGTAGAGTCTAAGAAATGCTTATTCCCTCCTTTCCCTCCTTTCTCACAATTTCTGTTCTAATCAAACAGGTAACTTCTTGATTGTTGCATATGCCATTATAAATGAATATAGATATACTTCCATATGTGTTTATATAAATACATGCACATACAAATATGTATGGGTATGGAATAAATATCCATATCTGATGCAGTTTAGGGTTGCTGAGAATCCCAATATGTCAGAGTACTGGTCCGCATCTACTCACTCAAATATCTTCCAGTCAAAGCAGCAAGGTATATTGTAACAGCATAGCAGCAGGAAGTTTCCAAGTGGACTTGCAACTTAACATGGGTAGACTGATGTTTATATACAAAAGAGGACACTGAAAGCATCTGGATTAAGGAGTGGTAAGTAGTTGGGGGAGGGGGGGAAGGCCAGTGTAACTGTGAAAGATCTATCAAGTGGGCTGATTAGGTGATCTAGATGGGATTAAGGAGTGGTCAGTGTGCAAGTAGTCTGGGGTGGGCTAAGTGAGACAGTAAAAGGAATGTCAAGAGATCTAGGTGGGCTGGAGAGAGCCAGTGGCCTTGGGCAGAGGCTGCAGTGATCTGGGCTGCTGAAATTACCGAAAAAATCAGGGACTGGATTGCTTTCAAAGACATAGTCTTTGAACCAGGGGTCCAGGTCCCATCACCTCATTGTATCTATATCTATATATTTCCTATATTTATGTGTGTGTGTTTACCTATCTATGGTATGGCATGAAGGGAAAGACCACAAGTTCTCTTCTGTTTTTTCTCCCAGTGTTCCAGTCACCCAAGTGAATGCTCTTGATTTTAAAAGCACAGTCATACCTCACCTGCATTGGTCTTTCTCCTTTCAGTCTGTCTTGCAAACTTAGGTTTAAGAAAGGGAATTGTGATGACACTGCTACTAGATGCCCTAAATCCCCTTTCTTTTATCTCTTAGGGTAATTAAAAAACCTATTCTGGAGGGGAAGGAGAGAAAAAAAAAAAAGAAAAAAACCCCCTGTCTTCTGGTCCTGAATAGATAGATAAGAAGAGATAGATAAGAGAGGGAGAGGGAAAGGTGTGGAGGGTGGGGGGAAGCTAGGCACTCAGGTGTCTGGAGCTGGGGAGGGGGTTATTGGAGAAACACTCTGCTATACCTTACTTTAGATGGGTATAACAGGCATCATTTCTAATCTTCTCATTTAATTCTATTTAAGACAACTTCTCACTGATCTTATTTTGTTTATTTCTCTTAAGTATCCATCTGACCAAATCCTTTTAATTTCCTTGTCTCCCTCTCTTTGGGACCTGAGGGCCAGGACTGGACCCAGCAAGCACATGGGAGAGAGAGACTTTTCCTAATGCAAGGTTGCTATTGTAATCTCTCAGTTGATTGCCAGAGAGTTTTCTCTAACTGGATGCCCAAAGACCATTCCTGTAATTCATTACTGTGCTTGAAACAACATTATTACTACGAATAGGTGGTCTTTTAAATTTGCCTCCTAAATTATAAATCCAAAGTAGGATGCATGTATTACTTCTTACCCCATCCTACTCTCTGTATAAAATAGACTTTCTTCAGGACTAGACTATTTTTCTTCCTCCTCCCTTTTTTCTTTAAAAAACAAGAATATGGGTAATTAGAATGTCCAGTGTATTGGGGAGGGGGGAGGGGACAAATGGGGAGAAAGTTTTGGAACCCAAAATCTTGTGAAAATGAATGTAAAAAGTTAAATAAATTTATTTAAAAAAAAACAAGAAGTATTTTTAAATGTTTGCTTATCAATTAAATAAATATATAACCTGAGTCACAAAACTCATTGGGCATGGGACTCTGTTGTCCTTGGTGTTTGAGGAGTGGAGTGAAATTGGCTAGAATTGAACAGGAGAGTTCCAGTCTCTTGTTTCCTTTAAGTTTTCAGAAACGTCATCCTCCAGACCCTGGGCAATACTTGCCCCACGTTGCAAAGGTGAAAAAAAGAATCTAGGAAGAAGCTGATAGGAACGGAGATATCAATTTCCAGCATGTCCATATGCTAAAGACCCTGAGGAATTTCCTCTTTTAAATAGCAGAGACTCTCTCTTAATTGAGGAGTTACTTTATCTCAAATATGAACTTTAACTTGTATTGTTTGATGTATATTCCCCTATGAATATATTTTTTAATTTCTTTTGCTGTATACTTGCATAAGTGGATTCCTTTGCTACCTACGTGTATGTGTGTGTGTTCGTCCTTGGTTGCCAAAGAAGACAATGCCATCAGAGACACGATGACATGAATTGCAATTGATTTTGTTTTGAGTGAGGGAGGGCTGTGCAGGTCACCAGTCTCACTTCTCCTCCAGAGCTATCTGAATCCAGTGACCAGATATTCATCAGGATGACTGGAGATGACCCAGGATGAGGCAATTGGGGTTAAGTGACTTGCCCAAGGTCACACAACTGGTGAATGTCAAGTGCCTGAAGTGAGATATCTCACTTACCACATATGTTTATTGTGGAACTGGTATTTGGTGAAAAGTCAAATCATGGCTCAAGCATAGGAGTGGGAGTTCTCTCCCTATTTAGGAATAGGGATCAAGAGTTTGGCTTGAACACAAAAACCATATCCCCTAAACTAACAACGAGGCAGGTAGGTAGCTCAGTGGATATAGCCCTGGGCCTGGAGTTCAAATCCAGCTTCGGAGGATTATTAACTGTAGCACCTTGGACAATGAGTGGTCAGGTTTGTGGGCCCGACCTCCTGCTTCCCTTCTTAGCAAAAATGAAATTCTTCATTTTTGGGGGAGAAGAGACTAAAAATGTTGACTTGGAATTCAGGTCTTGCTCTGCTCAATTAAATGCAAATTCAGGAAATAAGATTGATTACACCCTAAGGCATCAGACCAAGGTGATGGGGAAGGCTACCAAATTTCAACTTTAAGTTGCTTTTATTAGATTATAGTAAAACAATTTACATATGAGAGTAAAATAATCTTGATTAGTAGACCTTTCCATGAGGAGGTAGGATTAGTATCTCTTAGCTCCTCCCCATTACAACTTTATTGGAAGATAGGATTAGTTCAGGGATGGAGAACCTGCCTCAGATAGTCTGGAGCCTTTATGTCTGGGATGGTCTATAGGAGATGGGATTAGTCCTAAGGAGAAAGAGCCCTCTCCTGCAGGCAGATTGACAAACATAGCCATTGGTTGAGGACGGTTAAAACAGAGGAGTCACTCAGACTTATGCTGTCCCAATGGCTGATTCTGTACAATATCCCATGCTATATGTGGGGGGCAACCTTCACTATAAATGGGAAATTTTCTATCCAGCTGTGTGGTAAGATATATAATCATCTTATGAATCTTATTGAAATGTAGTTAACACTTGGATTTTTTTTCTCCCTCAGGGTAAATTTAGTTGTATTTGACAATAACTGCTTTCTTTGTGACTGAAAAATAAGCTTTTGACCTCCCCTTGGAGTTTTCCTTACACATTCTCTGCATTCTCTTCACCCTTGAGTAATTTAGATCACAACAATAGCACAAGAGTTCCAAAAGCCCCAGTGGTGGGTAAAAGGTTAATATTCCAAAAATGGAAATCACCTTCTGTTCCAGGGATAATTGAGAGGGCCAAGGGAAAAAATGATTCAACTACACTAGAAAGAATATGCTGCAAGTCAAAGAAGAGTCTGGAGAGCTTTTCTATGAGTGTGTCTCCTTTCATCGATAGTGAAAATTAACTTAACTGAAATTTAAATACTGAACAGAGTTGGAGGTTTTTAATAGTAAAGAAACTTCCACATTGACTGAAGAGGATGCAGTTCAATCCTACATTCTCTATAACTAACTACAGTACTTCAAGAAGACTTAGATGTCTTTTATGACTCAGTGGGTCAATAACATTTATTGAACACCCATGCTGTGAGAAGTGCTTTGTTGAGTATAGGCAATATAAGACATGGTCGCCAGTACCTCAATAAGTTTATAATCTAGTGAGAAATATGAGGAATAATGTGTGTATTAATATTTTACTAATCTGACGTAAATGGGGGAATAAGTCTGAATTACAGAAAGTTTTCAAGTAAATGATCATTCTGATAACTTACTGTACCTAAAACTAGGCTAACAAAGTGTTGTCTAGTAGAGGTCCTTAAGGGATTTCTTTAATGATCAAATAATGACCTTAATTTACATATCAATTGCTTATTAGACAATGACTACTTCTAAAGTGCTTTAGAGTATTTTTACAACTTTTAAGTATTTTAAAAGAGTAACCTTAAAGTCTAGTACATACCTTTAATTCGTAGCCTCTATAGAGGGGTAGCAAGGTGGTGCAGTGGATAGAGCACCAGTGCAGGAGTCAGGAGGACCTGAATTCAAATCTCACCTCAGACACTTTGACACTCACTAACTGTGTAACCTTGGGCAAGTTACTTAACCTCATCCTAGGTCATCTCCAGTCATCCTGATGAATGTCTGGTCACTGGATTCAGATGACTCTGGAGGAGAAGTGAAACTAGTGACCTGCATAGTCCTTCCTTACTCAAAAAACAAAACTAAACAAAACAAAGTCTTGTCATTGTTTCTCTGATGGCATGGTCTTCTTTGTCAACAAAGGACAAACACACATACACACACACACAGTAGCCTCTATGGAAAAAAAGCTAAAAATCTTATCTCTGATCACAAACTTTAATGGAAAAATTAGAAATTTTATTTTAAAAATTATTTCTTTGCACAGCAAGTGCTTTGCATACATTACTGTACACAAAACTCACCCCAACCTTGTGGGCCAAGCAGTAGTATGAAGTTGAAATATTACCAACTTTTTTCTTATAAAAAAAGCAAGTTCTAATTAATTATTTCTGTTCAACTCACTGAACATTTATTAACCACACATATGCTAGGCAGCAAGAACATAAAATCAAATAGAACAAAATATAAATAGTTCCTAATCAAAAGGTATTTTCACCAGTCAGAGTCAAGATTTAAAAAGCAGGTAGAGAACACTAAGATGAAAGAGAGAAGAAATAAATAGGAAGACTTTTAAGGAAAATCAGTACTCTGAGGCTGAGATGAGGAGAAAGAACTATCCAGTCAAGGGGAATGGTCTATACAAACAGCAGGATGAGGGTAGGGTGGAATATAGAGTTTGGGGAAGTATCTAGAATTCAGACTTTAAAAAGTTCATAAGAATTAAGTTAGGAAAGGTGAATAAGAGTTAAGTGGGGAACTGTCTTAAGTGACAGGCTAGACATTAGTAAAGATATAACGATCCTGATAAGAGTATATAATAATATACCATGGTCTCAAGTAGCTTCAAGAGTTGACAATCTAGGAAGACAAGACAAAATGCAAATGTTAATATAATACTGATTTGGAGCAATTGGAAGAAGGAAAAACCATTCTGTTTTCATGGAGTTTACAAAGTATCAAGATAATAAATAACATGAATTCTCATTTTATATTTAGAAAGCCTAAATGTTTCCATGCAAATATAACCAAAAAAAAATGATTAAATGTTCTACTAAACTGAAAACTCAATCACATGAAGAATATGTTACCCCCTCAGTCAACAAGATTACATTATAAATTGAGACAAAAACTTTCTTTCCTGGATCTTCCAAAGGGAAGAAAACCAGAGGGAAACTGTGCCTGTAAAAGTCAAGAATGATCATTGTTAAGCACATACAGATATGGACAAATGGAGCAGACAACCTAATACTGAAACAACTCAATTTGGGGATAGCAGGGAGTGGTTTGTGTAGTTTTCTATCAAAGGGAGGTGGGAAATGGGCTGATCCCAGGAAAGAAGAGACATGTTATAGATGGAGAGTGCCAAGAACAAGGGCTCTGACTTTTTGGCACATTGAATGCTACATAAGATAAGCATGATGAAGCAGAAAGTTCAAATCTTGCGTACTGACAAGAAGATGTCTCCAAAAATTGGAGGCTAGCAGATAGCTCAGGGGCCACTCAAGGCTGCTTGAACTCAGGTAGTTTTAGGATCATTGATTCTACACTTCCAGCTCTATTTAGTCTTGGTAACCATAAAATAATTACAGATTTGCCTAGCTATTCTGTATCCTAATTGGGCAAGTCAGTACCACATAGCTCCCTTCAGTTATCTGGATAATTGGTGAGTTAAGCAAATCAAGCAAGTTGGTATATTTATTTTCATAATATCAAGATATTAGAGGACACCCTACATTTTTCCAGCATGTTTTTCAACATGTATTTGGGACTCTGATCAGAAATGAAGGGGTTAACAGAGAGAGGGTCTCTGAACTTGGAGAATTAAAGGGATCTCAGGTTTTAACAGTCATTCAAGGGTTAACATGAAGGGTTAACAAGAGGTTGCTATAAAGCACAAGTCTTTTACCTATTGTTTTTTTTTATTTCTTCACTATGGGATTACTTCCCAACTAAGTGCCTTCCTTCATTGCCCTAGGACAATCGTGTTATTTACTTTTAATTTTCATAAAATTTAATCTCATTTTTCCTTAAAACAAATTCTACAAAGTGGTACCACAAAACTTACTAAGATATTGCAGAAGGGAGTGAGTACCTTTGTTACACCAAAGTCTTAGGAGTTTTCCTCTGAAATATTACAATGATAAATCTTAAAATCTCCAAAAAAAAAATGTCAAGATGTGTTAAACACGTCTAGAAACTTTTATTATATGACTTTATTTCTGCATTTCCAACATGGCCCAAGCTGAAATGATGGAGGAGGTGGGGCACAGAGGGTAGAGGAAGTGACTTGCAGAATTTTTTTTCTTTTTTTTCTTTTCTTATAGCCTAATCTGCCACAGAAAGCCTAAAGTGACAGTTAGTCCTGTTTACTGGGACAATTGCTTCAAATATGAAAGTTCATTCATCTTTGCCTAGTGTTCTAACCTCTTTGACTACAAATGTGAAAAAAAATTTTCTGTCTGGCTGCATTTTAAATTTTTCAAGTTAATAGAATCTATAAACAATTCAAATGTGACACAGACATTTTACAAAGCAAAATTCAGGCAAAAACAACACAGACACAAACAGTTCTAACAAAGTATGTAGTCATAGTCCATACGGAGGCACAGAGTTACAGAGGCATGCAGTTTCAGCTTTTAGAGGCTTGAAGTTTCAAAAGACAACAGAGGTATAGAGAGGGACAAGAGACATATAGTTAGAATTCTACAGATATGTAGTTTAAAAAAAAAAAAAGGAAAAAGAATATCCTTACCAGAGTGTTCCATGATGAACCTGGTTATCTGGGGTTTTACTCACAAAGAATGGTGAGCTCAATAAGGGTAGGAGGTGGGGATTGGAACAGGGAGAAGGGCATCAGACTTACCATATGAGGGGGAAAGGGTATTGGACTCTGAAGAAATCTCCATGAAAATAGTCTGTTGCCATCTGTATTTTAAACACATAGTTCTTTCTCTGGACGTGAATAGCATTTTCCATCAAGAGTCTTTTGGAACTATCTTGAATCGTTGTATCACTGAGAAGAACTAAGTCTGTCATAGTTGATTATCTGATCATTTGCACAATGTAGCTGT
Source organism: Potorous gilbertii (assembly GCA_028658325.1). NCBI lineage: Eukaryota > Metazoa > Chordata > Mammalia > Diprotodontia > Potoroidae > Potorous > Potorous gilbertii. The sequence goes on along the minus strand of CM053772.1, from coordinate 203,529,473 downwards.
TCCTGTATACAATGTTCCCTTGGTTGTGCTCACTTCACTCAGTATCGGTTCATATAAGTCTTTCTAGGTTTTTATGAAGTCCACCAGCTTAGCATTTCTTATGGAACAGTAGTATTCCATTTCATTCATATAAAATAACTTGTTCAGCCAACCACCAACTGATGTGTATCCTTTCAATTTCCAATTCTTGGCCACCACAAAAAAAAAGTTGTTATAAATATTTTTGAGCATGTAGGTCCTTTTTCCTTTTTTATGATCTCTTTGGATACAGATAGTGGTACTGCTGGATCAAAGGGAAGAGGAGAATTTTAGAAGTCAAAATCTTATGTAAGTGAAAGATGAAAGTTAAAAATAAATAATTTCAAAACATATTTCCAAGGTTTCTGGTTTCCTTCTAATCTTGGTAGAATTTTTTTTGTTTTGTTTTGTTTTGTTTTTGTGTGTGTGTGTGTGTGTGTGTGTGTGTGTGTGTGTGTGTAAAATCTTTCTAATTTAATTTAATCTAAAGGATCAATTGTGCATTTCATAATGTTCTGTATTTGTTATTTGGTCATAAGTTCTTCCCTTTTCCGTAGATCTGACAGGTAAACACGTCTGTGCTCTCCTAATTTGCTTATTGTATCATCATTTATGTTTAAATCTTGTAGCCATTTTGACCTTATCTTGGTATATATAGTGTGAGATATTGATCTGTGCCTAATTTCTGTCATGCTATTTTTCTAGTTTTCCTAGTAGTTTTCATCAAATAGTGAGTTCTTATCCCAGAAGGTGGGAGTCCTTGAATTTATCAAACAATAGATTACTATACTTATTTGCTACTGTTTCTTATGCATTCCACCTATACCACTGGTTTACCACTCTATTTCTTAGTCAGTACCAAATAGTTTTGATATTTGCCTCTTTATAATAAAGTTTTAGATCTGATATGGCTAGGACATCTGCCTTTGCAATTTCTTATTAATTCTTGACCTTTTTTTTCTTCCAGATGAATTTTGCTGGGTTTTTTTCTAGCTCTATAAAATATTTTTTGGTAGTTTGATTGGTATGGCACTGATTAGTAAATTAATTTGGAGAGAACTGTTGTTTTTATTCTATTAGCTCACCCACCCATCAACAATTGATATATTTTCCAATTGTTTAGATCTGACTTAAATTGTAAGAAAAAATGTCCAGTTTTACATTCCTATAGTCCTTGAGTTTGTCTTGGCAGGTCGACTCACAAATATTTTGTATTTTCTACTCTTATTTTAAGTGGAATTTCTCTTTCTGTCTCTTACTGCTGGGTTTTATTTGTAATATACAGAAATGCTGATGATTGATGTAGGTTTATTTTATATCCTGTGACTTTGCTAAAGTTGTTCATTATTTAAAGTAGTTTTGAGTTGATTATACCATCATACTGTTTGCAAAGAGTGATAGTTTTTTCCTTCACTTCCTATTCTTATTCCTACAATTTCTTTTTCTTCTCTTATTGCTAAAACTGACATTTCTAATACAACATGACATCTCTGTTTTAGAAATCTGCTAGATAGGCTGATCAGTTTCACCTCTGAAAGCTGTTCTTTAGAATGGCCCCTCCTGACTCAGCTCTTAGGATTTCCTGTTCACATCCTTGCCAACAACTTTCCCATGTTGGAAATATCTCCTTCCTAAGGCCCTAATCCAGATCATCATTTGATGAGGAACCTCGCTATGCTCACTTCACTTTTGACTCAATTCCCTTTTTACCCATATATCCTCTCCTGCTTTTCAAGTGCCCATTATGTGTTGTTTCCCCTCCTCCATTAGAATGTGAGCTCCTTAGGAATAAGGATTATCTCTTTGCTTCAATTTGTATCTTTAAAACTTACCAGAGTACTTGGCTTAGAAAACACTTGATCAATGTTCTTTTTTTCTGTTTTTATTTATGCATCTCTCTATATTTCTCTCTGTCTTTGTCTCTCTATCTCTCTCTGTTTCTTCCTGTCTGTGTCCCTCTGTCCCTCTGTCTCTCTGTCTCTGTCTCTGTCTCTCTCTCTCTCTGTCTCTCTCTCTCTCACTGTCTCTCTCTCTCTCTCTCTCTCTCTCTCTCTCTCTCATTCAGTTCCTTACTATAAGCTTTCTTTCTTGGCAAAAAATCTACAAACATCTGCAGACTGAAGCAAAGAGTTGCTTCAGACCAGTTTTAGCCACTTTTGTTCATTAATTCCCTAGATATTCATAGTAACAGTAATATAATAACAACAGACATTTGCAGTTGTATGGTCATCCAGTTTACGGCATTTCTTGACCCTTATAATTCCGGAGGATAGCAAATCGTCAAACCATTTTATTAGGGCACTTAAGTTCAAAGGCAGTCAAGCTTGAAGTTTTCAAAGTATTTTCTCATATACTATCTCAGTTTATCCCCAGAACAACATTAAGAGGCAGGCATTCTGCTCAGATTAGAGTGAAGGAAACGGAAGCTGAGGAAAGTTGAATAGCTGGCATGAGGTCGGAGGGGTAGAGCTGGTACTAAAATTCAGACTGTCTGAATCCGAGTTTAATGCCCATTCTCCTACATTACACAATAATAATGAGATACAATAACATGATAAAAATGCTTCAGATTTTTCATTGAGGGCATATTTAAACATATAAATTGTGAGAGATTCATTTACGTTTCACCCAAGAATTTATTACATTAAAAAGATACAGAATTATGTATCTAAAATGTCAACCAAAAATACACAGATGAGTAAAACATAACCATTCTCAAAACTCCAAGTTACATTTCAGGTTAAATGTTATTTCACCATTCAGACTGGAATAGATTAGAAAGGGAAGAAAATGTACCTATATATCACTTTACAGAACCTGGTGTTCAGAGACATTTTACCCCTCTCCTCTTCTGTAAGGAGGAATAAATCAGCTTAAAAAATTAACTATAGAAATGACTCTCAATAGATGGAAGGAATAAAGCCATTTACATTTGGTCAATGTCATCAAGAAATCATGATTGCTGCTTTCATTTGTTTACTTTCTGGACAAAATTCTTAGGGGCCATCTCCATGAAGACATATGCATTGAAATTTTCTGTATATATTGTTCTTGTTCTATTTTCTCCAAATCTCCCCTGGCACAATTATTTGCTTTTGCCTAAACCCATGGAGGTGGAAGAAGTTTGTTTGGGCTGCTTGATAGCTCATTCTGAGCTCTAGTTCAAAATGATATCAAAGCTTAAATAACCTTTGGTTTGGGTCCATATCCCCAAGACTTTTTTCCAATCTGCACCCCTACAGTGCATTTAAAGGTTTTGTCCTTTCTCTAATAAAAACACAACAGGAGACAGGAATAAGGTGGGGGAGAAAAGAATACTCTAATCCATCCTTAAAATAATTACACAGAGAATTAACCAGTCTCCGCAGGGTTGTTTCCCCACTCCCAACCAATTCATCTCTCTATAGAATATACAATAGTTAGACCAGAAATTATATAAGTCCACAATTCTTTCCTCCTCTAAATTATCAGTCTGGTGAAATGGCTAAGGTACTAAAATGAAGCTGCTTTAATTCTCTGAAATTAACTTTCTGGAATTCTCTCAGTTCAATATTACTCTAGAATAAATGAACGAAGCAGTATTTAAGTGCTTACTATGTGCCAAGTATTGTGTTAATTGCTGGGGACACAAATACAAAAGCAGACATCCCTTGCCTCTTAGAATCATATATTCTTTCTTCAAAAAAATGTATTTTATCAACAGCTTTGGTTTTCACATCACATATTTGTCCTGAATCTTTCTCCTTCTCTCACTGGAGAGATATGCCCTATAAAAAAAAATGAGGTAAAAGAGAAAAATAAATCAGAAAAATAAAAAAAAATCAGAGAAGTCAATCAACACATTAAAAAAAAATCTGACATTGTGTGGAATGTTCCATAATCATGGAACAAATACTACCTTTGCAAATAAGGAGGAGATAGTTTCTCCAATATTTTCTTAAAGGACTTGAAGGAAAATTGGCATCTGCAGTTACTTTTGATAGTTTGATGGATGTTCCTTCCATTTAAATTGTTGTTATTGTGTATACTGTTCTGAATTTATTTACTTCCCCTCCACAAGATGTCTTTCCATACTTGTATGTATTTATCATGTTTGTTGTTTCTTATAACATAGTAATATTTGATTATATTAATGTATCACAGTGTATTTGGCTATTCTCCAATTGATGAGCATCTACTTTATTCTTTATTTTCAGTTCTTTCTTAATAGGAAAAGCTCTGCTTAAAATATTTTGTTGAAGTATAAACCTTTTTTTGTTTGTTTCTGATCTCCTTGGGTTATATTATATCAAGTAGTAGAATTTCTTGGTGGATTCATTTGATTAATTTATAATTGTTTTCCAGAATTTTTGTATCATTTCATAGTTCCCCCAACAATGCATTAGTATTCCTTTCCAGAACCCCTCCAATACTGACTGTATACAAGTGTTATCATTTCCCTCAGTTTGCTGGGGGTGAGATAAATTTTGAGGGTTCTTTTCATTTTATTTTCCCTTTTTGTTAGTGATGTTCAGCATTTTTTTTCAATCTGGATACTAATCATTTGCAAATCTTTTGATAATTCTTTGTCATTCACTTGGGCCACTTATGAATTAGAAATGTTTTTTGGTTTTATACATTTTGGTTAGATATCTCTGTAACTTGGACACTAAATACCTACATAGAAATGTCATGTAAAGAATATTTCCCACTGTCTGCCACTTCTCTTCTTTTCTTAGGTGTATTTATTTTATTTGGCAAAATCCTTTCAATTTCCCATAATCAAAATTATCTATTAACCTTTTGTAATTGCCCTGTTTTGGTTAAGAATTCATTTCTAATCTTTAGGCATGAAATGCACATGATCTGTTCCTTTCATTTTTAAAGTCAATTATTTAGTTTGTTCTTATTTGTTTATATTCATGTCTTTTATTCATTTTGAATTTAAAATGGAATATATTATAAGATGCTAGTCTTAGTGTGATTTTTGGTTCAACTTCTTACCAATTTTCCAGTAGTTGTTACCAAATATAAAGTGTTCATCAGTATTTTATGTTTCTTGATTTATTGATGACTATATTGACTTCCATGATTTCAGATTCTCAGTTATTTAAGAGGTTCTATTGATATTTTTTTTCTATTTTTATTCAATTGCTTATTCAATATAACCATGCCAAATGGTTTTGATGATACTTGAGTCATATTAGAATCTGAGGTATAGAAGTGCTATCTCCCTGTCTTTATTTTATATCCTATTTCAGTTGTTTTCATGCTTTTTGATCTGAAAATCCCTTTACAAATCTGAAAATTATTGAGGACCTCCACCTCAATAGTTTTGACCTCCTAGATTCCCTGAAAAAATATCTGGAATGACAGGTCCCCAGATGATACTTTGAGATCTACTGCCTTAGATCCTTTCTGTTTCTCTAAATTAATTTTATTATTATTTTGTCTAGTTCTGTAAAGTTTCTCTCTGAAAATTATAGTGGCATAACATTAAATCTGAAAATTAAATGTTGTAGTATTAGTCATTTCTGTAATATTGGCATGGTCCAGTCATGAAGGATTACTTTTATATTGAATCTATTCAAGTTTTATATGTAACTCACTACTTTGGCTCCCAAATATTTTATGCATTTTAATACTATTTTGAATGGGTCTTTCCTTTCTATTATTGTCTCTGAGGTTGAGTGTACATATATGTATGAACACATGTATACTTTCTTCATACACATGTATGTATATATAATTATACAAATACATATATACTCTATACAATGTATAATATATATGCATATCTAATTTTTTCTATCCTTAAACTTTGTAGAAGCTATTGTCTCAATTATTCATTCACATTTTCCAAGAAAACTGTCAAACCGAGAACATTTTACCTCCCATTTGTCTATTTTTATGTCTTAATTTCTTTATTTTGTCATATTCCTAGTTTCAGGAAAGAAGAGAAGAGTGAGGGACAGGACTGGTCTCAAATAAATTCTAATCCTATTTTCTTTACACTCTGAACACTACTCAAAAACTGCTACTCTGCCACACTTCCTTCCGTCCCATCATTTCCTTCTCTAAGTGAGCTAAATAAACTGCTGTTGCATTTTGATGGCTAGAAACATAAAGGACAATGGGATGGATATGTTAGGCCAAGACTCTGAAACCTAATTCTTCATCTGATGAACTACTCAAAGTAAAACAACTCCCTCATTCCTCCCCATTCCTCTTCTTCACTGGACAGATTAATGTCTACTGCTTATTGCATTAGGATGAAGGAGAGGCAATGAGTGAAATGTCCTGGTCAGTCTGTAACTGGGGGGAAATTTCTATGTTGGTTCCAGGCATAATTCTGTGGGCTGGGTTATGTGCCTTTTTCTGAACATGAAGCCTGATGGAAGAAGGGTACTGAGTGAATGAGTCCTTTTGGAGTATTAATTCAAAAGTCTGTTACCTTGTACAGCTTCTCACTTTCTTATTCTGTGAAATCAGCTATAATTGTCCTACATAGGTAGAACTCTTTCCTTTATTGTGGGGAAGCTTGGGAGGTAGTGGTATGTAAATACACAGACACATACCTACAGACATATAAATATACATATTTGCCTATATGATATATGAGATAGTATTTACATATGTAGATGTATTCAAAGTCCATTTAAGGTAAATTGAAGGGTCGGATGAAGGGAGATCAGGAAAGCCCATTTCTTCAGATGTTACTTGAGCTGAGCCTTGAAGGAAACTAGGGATTCTGAGAGGTAGAAATGAGAGGAGGGAGAGCATTCAGATATAATATTCAAAAAGCACAAAATTGTGGACATGGGAAGCTGAGTGTTATTTTACTTATATGTATATATACATATATGTATGTATGTATATAACATATGTATGTATATAACAACTATTCTATCAAAGATAATAAACCAAACTGGGTGCCACTTTCACATAGGAAAATTATTCTTCTCTACCTCCCCCTAAAAGAAACCAAAATGATTTTTATGAAATATGTGGTATTTCAAATGATAGTGCATACCCAACATCCACCCTTTATTTTTTTTAAACGTTACAGTGTGTTAAAATTAGTAAAGTGGAATGAAGAAAAATAAAGTGTTCCTCTAACAATGTTCTGTTGCCTGTTTATAAAGCCTGAATTGCAAATACAGTTCTCAGGGTCTTTTCACTCCATAATTTAAGAATATCAAAAAATTAATTTTGTTTGGATAACCTTACCCTTTAAAAACAGAACAAGTGGCTTGAGATTTTACAACTGCAGAATCTATGGTAGCAATTCTGGCTAATTAAATATTTAAAATATTTGAGTAGTCAAATCATTTCTGAGGCTAGTCTATCCCTAATTTTCTACCTTTTTCATTTCTTATCTCTTTCTCTACAGGAAAAAAAAATAAACAAGACTACCAAAAATTCTGGCATTTTTGCACAGTCTATGTCAAAAATATAGTTTTTAATGTTAGACTGGCAGAAAAAAAATTAGAAATTTGGTACAAAAATATGATCTCAGAATTACAAATATTTGAAGATAAAACATATTGTTTAAAATAATCATAAAGAATGGATTAAAAATAAGCACACTTTATGCTAGCTTATTTAGAAATAGCATTAATTGTATATGTAGAGATAGATTAAGTCCTATTCTCATATAAGATTTTCATGCAAACATTAGTAAGTGTGTCACAATTAGAGATTCTCAGCCTCTATTTTTTTTTGTACTAACCTGCTCCACTGAAAATTATTCTAGAGAATTATAATTTGGTTTAGAACAAAATTTTATAAACTATTAGGCAAGAAGAAAAAGAACTTAAGATCTACATACCAGCTTCCATAATAAAAGGAGAAAGATAAAAAGGGAAAAAAGGAGTAGGAAGAGGGGGACAAAAGGTAAAACAGGGGAAAGATATAAAGAAGAAAACTGGCATCTGTCAGAGGACTGGCATTGTCTATGCATCCATAACATCCTAGAAGCATATGAATAGAATTGGAAAGAACCTTAGAGAGGAAATCTCTCTCTCTCTCTCTCTCTCTC